>VXBP01005678.1:157697-351050 GCA_013400115.1 Rhinopomastus cyanomelas | reverse complement strand
CCCCTTTCTCCTCATTTCAGCGAAATGTCCATGTTTCAGTTGATTTGCTCTTTCAGCAGAGGAAATGAAGCCAGATTTTAATGCTGTTTTATTTGGGTACCTCTTCACAAAGAAAAGAGAAGGGATAGCATTGCTTACCTGGAAAGCTCTACTCAGGTCATTTAGAAAATAATTTTGCTAATAACCCTCACGTATGCTTCTATAGCTGGGACTGGCAGCACAACAGGTTACTTCAGGTTAACCAGTAAATTGCTGACTCCAGCTACAACCAGTCTATAAGAAACCCAGCAGCTCCTATAACTTTCCTTCTCTTTTCCAAACAGCTGTAAATGAATTGCTGTGCAACATCACATTTGTCTGAAAAAGTAAAAACTAAATACAATTTTGAGCTGAGCACTGAGTCAAATTAAGTGTTAATGAACTTTCAGTCTGTTCTTAGCCCCTCTTAGCACGCATTAAAATACATGAAAGTGAAATGCAAGTTCTATTAGATGGGTAGTTAGAAAGATGTGCTCACACACACAAGCCCCACACATAATTGATCTGTATTTACACAAATGCATCTAGATAAATCCTAAACAGGCAACCTTTGTAAGAGAAACAAGAAAAAAATACCTACTGGTCTCTAGAACTCCAACAAGCACACAAATTCTCTGGAAAAAAACTTTAGAATGGTCTAATAATTAGAAAAAAATAAAATTAACAATCATTTCCACTAAAGTAATTCTATTAACGATTTAATAGGACTCAAAAAGTATTAATAGAGGAAAGTGCTTGCTCTGGGTTGCTTGTAAGAGAATAAACACAGGAATTGGCAACTTCTGCGCAGTTTTAGCTCCAAAGTAATTACGGCAGGCTTTTGCTTTAATCACATATCTCAGGGCAGCCCATCAGATTAGCAAGGAAAAATAAGAAAAGTAAAAAGTATTAAGACTTAGTGAGTTACTGGAATCTTCTGGGACTGAAAACTATACAGATGGTCTACAACATATTTGTAAGGAGATGCTCAATTGTTGATGGGTTCCAACTATTATAGGGGCATAGTAAGGTGGCAGATACTGGGCAGTGAGCACTGAGCAACTGTTGTCACCGAGCCTTCCCCTCTTGGCTGCATCCCCACTCACCCAACGAGCAGTTCTGGTCTCCCAGAGCAGAGACAAAGGTTGCTTTGGAGAAGCTGGGAAGCCTCAGAACACCATGTAGATTTAGGGCTGGATAGGAGGTATTGTGTGCAGGCCATGCCCATTACTCATCCGCTGGCAACTGGCTCTCTTCCTTTTGTCTGGGAAGATGGTAAACTTTCAATGCCATCGGGAAACAGAAGGCCTTTCAGAGAGAGCAAGAACTCTGCCATCTCAATCATGTGAAAATATTGTAAACACTTTCCCAGCCCCCATTCAGCTGTCCAAAAGAAAAAAATCCCCAGAGCTAGAAAACACCAAACAAAAGAAAAGGGTGTGCACTATGCACTTCCATTTCATTTATATTTCTTTTACCCCAAGTAGAAATTTTGCTTGGAATTTCTCCTTTTTTGGGGGGGAGGGTGATTTTTTTTTTTTTTTAACAGAGTTAAGTAGCTGTTATGGAGAAAAAGCAGTTAAAAGCCTATTCTAGATTTTATTTAGAAAGAGGAAGAAGAAAAAAACAGTGCCCAGCAGCTTCTCTCCAGCAAAGCTCCTCTCTCATATTTCCTCACAGCCTGTGCATGAATAGATTTAAGGTGGGCTGTGGGACTTTGATTTCTCTTGCAAGTCTTGGGCTGACCCACCTCTGTGATCTTTTTCCAGCAGGATCTTCTCTCCAAATATTTAAACACGATAGGGTTGTATTAATGACATATCACACCATAAACATCACCACGTACTGAGTGGGAAGGGGTTCCTGAAGATGTTGAAAGAATACTGTGGCGTACATGTGCATATATGCCTGCACATCTACCAAACATAGAACATATGCAGAGCTAGACATGTCATCTGCACAAATTTCTTTAACTCCTAATTCAGAATCATGGAATTGTTCAGGTTGGATAAGACTTTTCAGACAATCCAGTCCAATCAGTAACCCAACAGTCCCAAGGCTACCACGAAGCCATTTCTCTAAGCTCTATGATCCTGATACACTTCCAGGGATGACGATTCAACCCCCTCCCTGGGCAGCCTGTTCCAAGGCCTGATGACCTTTCCCACTAAGAAGTTTTTCTTAAAGTCCAGCATAAATTTTCTGCTGGTGCAACTCAAAGCCACTTCCTCTTGTTCTATCACTCATTAGTTGTGAGAAGAGACCAACCCCCACCTCTCTACGCTCTCAAGTAGTTGTAGACAGCAATAAGGTCTTCCCTCAATCTTTTTTCTTCAGAATAACCAGCCCCAGCTCCCTCAGCTGTTCCTTATAAGGTTTGTTCTCCAGACCCTTCACCAACCTCACTGCCCTTCTCCAGACCCTTAATGTCTTTTTTGTATTGAGGTCCCCAAAACTGACCCCAGTGCTCAAGTAGTGGACTCACCAGTGCCCAGTACAGGGGTATAGAACTGAGTAGTGCAGAATCAGACAGGGCTTGTTCTTCTCTGCACCGCACACAGCAGGTATTGGACCAAAGATAAAGAAAACATTTAGTGGTCACCTGGCAGTGCCAGGTCAACTTGATCATCTTGAAGCTCTCTTCCAAACAAAGCAATTTTTATGATTGTGTGGTGACACTTTCTATTTAGGTTGGTGCTGGTGCATTATACCATTAACTCTAGAGAGTTGTATCTTGGAGGTTATTTCTTAACAGTATTCAGCAAGTCCTGTGCACTGAGGGAAGACAATCCCTGACAGGCCACTGAGAAATGACTGGGAGGACACCAGACAGAGGTGAGGGTCTTCTATCTGATTACCCCTTGCTCTACTGTAGATGTAGACAGCTTGATAGAAAGACTATTACTAAAGCATATGGACAGAAAAATTTGATGACCAGTTTTACTGCCCAAGAGCAAAGGTAAAAATGCAAATAAAAGAGAACAAAAACGCACAAGGAATTATTATGAAGCAGTACCAGATGGGAGACATTGGCAGGGCAGGTTCTCCTCACCACCTCTCCATACATATGTTATGCATTGGCATGTCCTATTTTAAAGTTTCAAATTTGAATTCCACTTGATTTCTGTACCACTCAAAAATGAGTATGGGTGAGCGTGCTTAGATAGTCACTTTTCTTTCCATGAACACAGTGAGAACACACAATCACAGGTTAGAGCATGAGCAAAAGCAGTTGCCAATAGCTGAAGCAGGGGCTGATGAACCAACTGATGTTTTCAATTCACAGATTCATTCCTTGCACATGCTATCTCAGTACTTCCCCCCTTCACTTTATAAAAAGAAGCTGAAATAAATTAGAATTTTATGAGACTCCAAATAAAAACCTTCACTAAAATTGAAAACACGACATGGATGTGGAAGCATATGGAATGTTTATGAGAGTAGAGGAGAAAAAATAATCCCAAGGCAATAAAAAATCCTACCTGACTCTTCGGTTTTACAAACCAAAAATTACAAGAGTCAGATGAAGAAGTTTCATGGCCAGTACAGTACCAGTACATCTTCCAGCAGCAGAACGACATTACAGCTTTTCTTTTTACTCTTCCCTCTGCTGCAAGGCAGCCTTGACGAATTACTCTTAGGATCCATTTTCTGACTGTCTTCATAAGAACCTTACCATTACACATGGAAATGAGATACTTTCCTACTTTGATCCTTAGCAGAAAGTTAACAAAGCAGAAGTGGCGTCCTGGCCTTCTGTACAGTTTTCTTTGGAACTAAACACCAGACCCTCCAAATTCTGTAACTAGCATTTTAAGTGTCTTATGGTATAAAGGCAGTTTTGTTTAATTTATATTTTCATGTTTGTTCCAAATCTCAGAAAGATTAATTGTGGTCACTGTATGTACTTTTACTTAAAATTTTGCCCCCTCTCTGCCCCAGTTCTTCTCCCATCCCCACCACTCTTCACTTCCAGGATGATGTGGGTAGGGAATTTTGTTTAGCAAAATGATAGAGTGGCTATTAAGGATTGCTTTGCTTTCTTTTTAAACACAATACTCTGCATTCCAGACATTTCTATCAGGCCTAGTGGCTTGGAAGTGAAGACCAGCGCAAGGGATTAAATTTGGGTCTGGCTCTAAATTACTGCCAAATACTTGAAGAACTTTCAGATGTTTCCCCTCCAATATGACCCAAACTTGGGGGCTAAGCTATGGAGCTATTAGTTTGACAAGTTAGCAGTGACATTCCTTTTGGTCTAGGAGAATAAATGTGGGTTCACAAGGGTGACGACAACACCTATCAGGGTGGGAGAAGCATATTTACAGAACAGATACACTCGTGGCCTGGGGAGGTGGCACACCTGCAGAGTATTCTACAAAGGTTCTCTGCTCCTAACATTCACTTCAGCTTGGAAACATGAAGGTACATGAACAGCACAGGAAGAAACATCTAGAGACCTTGAGCTTTCAATCTTCCTTTAGATACAATCTTGTTGAAACCCAGGAGACCTCTCCCAAGTGCTGTGACTGCACCACAGTGGAAATAGCATTCTTCTAAAGAAAAAAAAACCCATCAGATAACAACATTGTGGCACACATATCTGCTTGTTTGCTTCATGTCTTCCACAAATTGAGGAGTAAGAACGTTCTTGGATCTTCTACCATGAGACGGGACAGGGAAACCAACTATTCAGGCCTTGAACAGGCTTGTGCCCAAACATTTTATTAGAGAATGTCCCTTGCTTCCTTCTTTTTTGATTTTGGCCCCAATCCCTGATTCCCTGTGTGAAGTCCTACTGACTTATTCTAGATATTCTTCAAGTACCTCTAGAGATGGTGGAATATCACAGTTTTCAGGTATTAAGCAAGTGTTCACAGTTGCTCAAAGACAGGCCACCTGAAAAACTCAGCTACTGAAACAAACATGAACTCCTTTCCACCTCCCTTTGTGCCATAAACCTGCTGAAGTTTTCATTCTTAACAAATTAATATTCTACAAGAATGTTCAGGATTTGAAAGTAATGGTAAAATGCTTATTTCAATTTACTAAAATAGTCCTGATCTCTTTTTCAGCCCACTCATAACAGATTTCATTTCACCCTAATGCTTTTGCCACACACAAGACTCAGCCTAAATACTGTCACAAGGAGGAGCATTAGTCAGACGTCACACTTTTTGCAATGCCATGAGTTAAGTGGCAACAAGTCCCTTTCTGAGGCACCTAGTGCTCCTGGGTAGGGCACAGGGACCACCAGCACCCCATCCACCTCTAATGAGACTCTCAAAAGGAGGATGGCTGGAAGTTCCTCATTGTGGACCTACCCCAAAGTTTCCCCAGGCAAATCTCACCTCTATCCCTTCCCCCACCACTCCACAGAGTTTATGTTGCCCCAAACACCTACATCCTGTATTTTCCCTTGACTCTGTACGAGAGGTGCAAGACAAGCCTAAACACAGCTGTTAAGTTCTAAAATCAGCATCAAAGCTCAGCAAAGGCAAGAGGGGAAAACAATATGCTTTGTTAAACGCCAGTGCCTCAGAGCTCAAAGGGTTACAGGCTGAAAGTGATCGCCCCTTTGAGCTGTGTGTATGGCACGCATTACCCAACATCCTCGCTCAGAACCCCGCTGTTTATGAGGTGATAAGAAAGCAATACAGCTTCTTTTTGACAGTAGGACATCTCCTCTGCCCTGCAGGAAAGTTTTGGGTTGGTTTCTTCCCCTGTATTTCAGATGTATTGAATCTTCCAGACGTCAGAAAAGCAAAATATGTACCAGAGGTATCAGCTCTCTTGGTCAGCTCAGAGGTTTGCCAAGGTCACCTAAAGCACTCTTTAACATCGTAAGATCTTACCTTTAGGCTGTTTTACTCCTCCACAGGACCCCAAAATGATTAAAACAGATTTATCCAGCCAGAAATAGAAACATTTACCTTACCTATTTCTAAACATTTCTTACTTCTTCCCTTCCCCACTGATCCCCAGTCTCTGAGCCGTGTGAAGTGGTTTAAAAGTCAACAGTCAGGAAAAAGTTTACCCGGTAAATCACTCCCAAACAGCTAAGACTTTGCTGCACTACTGGCATTACTTCCACCACTACACACATTTGTGTGCTCCATAGTAATTTTGTTCCTATAGAAATCAGCACTATATGTGGGTTTTTAGTTTTCCATATAAATGTGAAACTAAATTGTTTAAAATTTTCCTAGTTAGTAAGAACCTTTACAATGACTCGTTATGATCATCTATTTAAGTGAAGCTACAGAATTCACCACTTCTTTGACTTTCTGACTCCAGTTTTTTTCTTTAAGCTGCGATAAAGGTGCAGACATGCACTTAGAAATATCTTATTGGAAAGCCCATTTCTTCTCTCAGTTGAGTAACCAGGTAAGGAAGCTTTAAAGTATCTGAAAACCCCAGCACCTTCTCTGCAGGAATCTGGAACTACCTTGGTCCTTTCCAGAGCTTCCTCCAAGGCTCTTCAGGGACAGACCCCAAAATGCAGTCTACTGTACTTATTTTAAATAATAAAAAGAAAGGAGAAGAGACCAACATAAGCACAAACCAAACAAATGAGTTTTTTCCTGTGGAGAGGCCACAGCCCCAAGAGCATATATTGTTCTCTTCCTGCTGGGCTACTCACCCAGAGACAAAGACAATAGTCCAGTAGCCACGGTAGGTTATTTAGCAATAAGGAGATGGAGACCACTGCTATTCTCCCTGTGTTCAGTCTTCACCATATTTCCTCAAATGTATGGGAGACCTCCAGCATGAGAAACACCAGCATAGTCCTCCAGGCCAGCTCTGTATAGCCTACTGAAGGTTGCAAGGAGCAGAATGTGGTGTTAAAGGAGTGTTCAGCTATAAAGGCTGTGTGATGCTCTTCCACAGGTGATTCCTCTGAAACAACACAAGAGGGAAACGAGACAATTTAGGGTCCAGGTGGGACCAATGCTTGAATTTCTTACTTCTTCAAATAGAAGTGGAGGAATAAGAGGGGGAAAAAAATCATTTTTGGTAAAGTGTGGAGCTACAGTTCAAAGTCAGCCAAACATTAGTGAATTGCAAAACTACGTGTGTTGTCCTTAAAATGGTTCTTCCCTTTCCAATGTGAACACCACTACCTCCACCAGAGAGAATGTGCAGGTATGGGCTCCCTAGATGTGTTTCCCCATCCACAACATCATACTATGAGCAGCTTAGCTTTGCAAAATGCCTGGATGTCGGCAGAGAGAAAAAGATACACACAACTCTTAACCACCCTCCTTACCAACCTTACTTACTACCACCACCCTCCCTTAGCATCAGCAACCTAACCAGCATAAGCACCACCACCAAATTTAACAGCACATTTACAGCCACCTTTACAGCCACCTTTACCACCAACACCACCACCCTACCCATCACTGTTACAACCACCATCACCACACTTACCACCAAACTAACCAACACTTTTACCACCGTGACCACCTCAACCTCCCTTACTACCACCACGTTTATCACTGGAATTACCTCTATCCTTACACTCACCACACATACCACCATTCTAAACAGTACCCCTGCCACATCCCCTTACAACCACCCTTACACCACCACGCTCACCACTTTTGCCCTTACCACAACCCTAAGCACCACTCTTACCACCACCACCACATTTACCACCCTCACTACTTTTACTAGCCTTACCACCCCCTAACTTATCCTTGGCAGCACCACCAGCACTCTTGCCACCATCCGTACTACTATGATCACCCTCACCTTCACCACCCTGCTTTCCACCACCTTGTCTGCTACAGTTATCAGTAAGAACGTGTAATTAAGAGCTTGATCTGCAGAGGTGCAAGAGCAGCACCGAAGCCCTCTCTAGAGCGCAAAGCAATACGCAGCTGCTCTGCACCACACTTTTTTTTTTACCTTGAAAAACCATCAGCTGGAACTGTTGCATAAATGTCAGGTTTTTATTTATTGTTATTTATTTTATTTGTATTTAAGGCTGTCCCACCATTCTATTATCTGTCATTAATTTTCCATATGTTCCCCTCACCATCACTCCTGGGCTGCGTTTGGTTCACAGAGCTGGATCGGGTTTCTTTACAAGCCAGGACATTTGCTGGCTTGCTTTCTAGCTTGAGGCCACTTATGTTTGAGTGAGGCCCAAGCAAAACAAGTGAGATTTGGTGACTTTCCAGTGAGCACGCACCAAATCCACACAATCCCAGGTTGTTGGTTTTCAAAAGCTTAAAATTTTTTAAAGTAGAAGGTCAGATTATTGCAGATTCAGTTATTTTAGTTTGGTTTTTCTTTTAAAACCAGTGGTGGCATCCCTTTGCTTACCAGCAAGAACTTTTATATTGTATGTTCTTTATACTAACCATAAGGCAACAGTTTCTTGGTTATTTATGTTTTTTATATTGTATATGTTTTTTATTTTGTATTGCTATACTTTATTGTATATTTCTTACATTTTTCTATTTGGAATTTTTAAAAAATAATTTTATATTTTATTGTATATCTCATATATTTTTATGTTGTATTTTTATAAAGGGTTTTTTAATTTTATGCTGTATTTTTCATATTTGATATTTTTATATGGGCAAATACACCGGTATATTTGGAAAAAAACTGATGAGAAGGTGATCAATGAACCACTTTTGTTTCCTGTATTTGTACTAGACAGTGAAGCCTGGTGTTTGCAATTCTTTCTCTCTAAACCATTCGGATCTCACCTGAAAACTGCCTGGATGTGTTTATGTGCAACTTGGTCTAGGTGATCCTGCTGTGGCTGGGGGATTGGACTAGATGATCTTTCAAAGTCCCTTCCAATCCTTAACGATACCATGATTCTATGAAACCCTCCTTTCATTTAAACCCTACTTGTAAGACAATTTCTTACACTGTCAAAATCTGAGTGTCAATGGAAAATAATTAACAGTGAAAAATCCTTCCATCCAAGACTTTAAATACCAGAGTAAACTGGTCCTCCAACTATATCCTAGATTATTTCATTTGTTTTTTCACCTTGTGCTTAGCTTTATCATTCTCAGCATATCTCAATTCTATTACAAATGCTGTGGGACAAGGACTGTACTAAATTGCCACAGATGTTTGCAATATAAAAATGCTAAAGCAGAATTTCAAAGTCAAAATGACCCCAAAAGACCTCCATACCTTTGAAAATGCCCCACTTTATCCTCCCCATAACACACGTACAGATACTTACAGCAGCAGAACCAGAGCACATGAGACAGAATGAAAATATCAGTATTAGACCTTGCATTTCAGGTTTAGTCAAACGAAGAGCATTGTGTCAGCAAGCAGTAGTTTGGAAACATCTCGAATGCAAATTGGATTATCCCACAAGAACATTTGTTGAGGTAAGCAAGTGCAAGACCCTGTAAAGCTGAGCCTTCCCATAAATACAGACAAGTATTATCTTCTGGATGCAAGCAGTGCATCCTGATTGCTACAAGTGTGCTGGGATCCAGAGCTTTGGGAAGCTGGAATACAGGGAACACTGACACCCCAAACACAGGGCTGAGCAGGGGCTGCCCAAATTAGCTATTAGGAAGTGTGGAGGATACTGGAATTAGCCTAACTCTCAATTCAATGTAGTCGCCCATGTGAAGGAAGAAATTGTCCACTCTCCTCCTCTGCTCCCCAAGACCTCCTTCATCAAACCAGTGAGAGAAGTGGGTGCTGTAGCTTCCAGGCTTGTTTTACATAAATGTGCTCCAACGAGACCTCTCCCTTCCACTGCAGGAGATTTGGGCTCTCTTCCCTCTAGGCATGAAGGAATCTGAACCCATATAATCCACACCTGCACTACGAACAATCAGGCTATATATTATCCTGCTCTGGAATGTTCCTCCTCGTCCTTCTAATGCTGTTTGTTTTGGCATGCTTCGGAAATGAACCTAAAGAAACAAACTTAACCTAAACTGAACACCACAGAAACTCTGGTCTATTTTTGTCTTTCACATTTAATCTTCTCAAACGGACAATTTATTTACTATCTGAGGGTATTTACAAAGCACCAGCAAGAACTTCCACTGCCATGTCCTAAATGGCATGTGTTTCCTCATAACACAGAATCAAAGAATTATTGAGGCTGGAAAAGACCTCTGAGATCATCCAGCCCAGCCTAGGACCTAACATCACCACTATCAGCTACACCAGGGCACTAAGTTCCACATCCAATCTCTTCTTAAACACTGCCAAGGATGGGGACTCTACCACTGCTCTGGGCAGTCCATTCCAATGTCTGATCACTCTTTCCCTGAGGAAGGGCTTCCTAACATCCAGTCTAACCCTCCCCTGGCGCTGCTTCAAGCCCCAGCCCCCTAGTCCTGTCACTAGTTGCCTGGGAGAAGAGCCTGACCCCCAGCTGTCAACAACATCCCTTCAGGTAGATATAGAGAGTGATAAGGTCCCCCCTGAGTCTCCTCTTCTTCAGGCTAAATACCTCCCTCAGCCTCTCCTCATAAGAATTTTCTTCTACTCTGTTCACTAGCCTCATCTCTCCAGCACCTCAGTATTTTTCTTGAAGTACTGCCCCCAGTACTTGAGGTGAGGCCTCACCAGTGCCCAGTACAGGGGGAGAATTACATGCCTAGTCCTGCTGGCCACACTGTTCCTGATACAAGCCAAGATGTTACTGGCCTTCCAGGCCACCTGGGAACACTGCTGTTCAGCAGAGAGAAGAGAGAGAAATTACTATGGTAGCGCACTCAGAACCCAAGAGCATTCTGCAGAACCCAGCAGCTCATCTCATCAAAGCCTTTTCTTATATTTGCTTTATGATTTCACCATGACAGCATTAGACATTGGAATGGAAGGGTCGGGTTGACAGTTGGATTGGATGATCTTGTAGGTGTCTTCCAACCTTAATGATTCTGTGGAAGAGTCTTCCAAAGGAAGAGGTGGGTTCCTCTATTTCAGATATTTTTGGGCTTGGCTTGACAGGCTGCTGGGCCATCCCATTTAAACTATATTTCTTTAGCATCTTGGACTAGATGATGCTCAAGATCCCTTCCAACCTGGTCTGCTGGGATACTGTGATTGATGACATGGGAAGGAAGGGAAGGGGGATTGGAAGAGGAAGAAAACAGAAAGATTTGGTGATGAAAGGCAACAGGTCAAACAGGAAAAAGCAGATTTGCAAGTCGTTGGCAAAAGTACAGTTGTTGGGTTGCTATACCCTGTGGTAGGTTGGCCAAGTGGGGACAGTCCACACACAGATCTGAGATGCCTGCAGAGATCAAAACTGCTGTGGAACCACCAAATAAACCACCACCACCCACTAAATGTGTAGCTGAAAGAGAAAGCAGAAAAATGAGGTGGGACAGCTGGGAAAGAACAGTTACAAGAGCCAAGAAAGGATGAGATTTCAAGGAATCGATGGGGTGAACAGCATTGAGATCAAGTGATAGGCAAGAAAGATGAGGTTGCAGAATAGACCTCTGACTTGATCAGGAAAATCCCAGTGGGGGATTAACTACACACTACGGGTTTCTGTGCTTAGATACAAAAAAGCTTTACAAACCAGATTGTTGGCAAAACTTCAAGAGTCCCACACTGGAATAATTAAAATAAAAGCTGTTCACTGAAGTTATTTTTGGTGGGCATGTTTGGATCAGACAGCAGAGTTGTTGAGCACAATATAATACATGCCAAAAGTCCTATTATATGCCTGCCACTGCACCCTGCCATACTTGGAAATACGTTCAAAAACTCTGGTAGAGAGTCCTTATTGGCTTCACATTTGAAGGACAAACTAGTGCTACCCTGCTCAGCTGGTCCTGAGCCGTTTCTCCTGGAGGCAGGGCTCACTTGGTTGAGTCCTGGCTGTGTGGCAAAGCTGGAAGCATGCAAGGGATTAGTCTAAACAGGGTATTTCTACTCAAATTCATACATATATTCCAGAGTAATGTGGGCATAGAAGTCAACAAAAGGCTATACCATGTGATGACCTTGCTAGGAAGGGTTTGTCTGAACACTCCTTCAACCACTGAGAAACTCCACAGTACAGAAGTTTCCATAGATGGAGGTAAACAGAATAGATGTAAACATAGATGGAGGCAGCAGAAGACACCTTTGGATTAACAATATATCAGGCACAGAGCTTTTTATGGAAAACTGTCAGACATCTAACCAAATTCAGGAGTTTTTCAACCCAAAAACTAGGTATATAGCTTGAAGTGTCTGAACGTCCTGGTTTGAGTTAGACCAGAACTCATTCTGTTAGGTGATTTTGCTTCTCTGTTCATTCTCCTCCAACACACCATCACTCTCAATCTGCCAGAGACCATCACCTCCTGGGAACAGGAGAGCAGAGCACAACCCCATTTGCTAACTGCTCCCCACGTGAAACCATGAAACCATACTTACAGCACTGCTTCTACCCTGCAGTAGACCCATGCCAGCAACTCCTTCCTCAAGAACGTCTTCTGCCTTCAGCACAGCGGCAACTCATGACTAATAACAGGGAAAATCACCTCCTTTTTCTCCAAAGGTTATTTTTGCCCCAACGTTGGATAAGACAGGTTGATCATACTTGCTGTGATGCAATTACATGCTCCAGACAATAACTTTCCAATTGAGGCAATTGAGACTTATACTGACAAAGGATCTGAGGAGGTCTTTAAAAAAGAAAGAGATTCAGAGCTTTATTTATTGATGCATTAGGGTTGGGGGTTTTTTTTAGAGGCGTCATTTTTGAGGAAGTGATTTTTTTTTTAGGGTTGTGATTTGCCAAATTCTTATTTAAGCAGCTTAAATTTACTTAATATTTAACCCAGTCATGAAAGTGTTAACTAGCACACGTGTGAGGGCTGAGACCAGCTTCTTGTGAGCTGTTGTATTTCTGTCATCTTAAAGTTAAACACTGGGTTAGGAAAATCCAAATGGTGGCTTCATCTTCCGAATGACAGCAGAAAGGAAAATATTTGCACTTTCCCCCCTCCAGAGGGCTGGGAAGGAGCAGCTCTCTCAAGTCACTCTTTTATTCTTCTGACAGCAAGAACTGACTGCTCAGACTGTCTCCAGTCACATGTCACTAATACCCCAGCTTCTCCTGTCTGCAGCCCTGTGCTGCAAATATTGTTCTTTCCATAAATCACAGTGTTTATTTGCCTTATTTTGTGGACACCAGACTCCCTGTGCTCCATACCCCTGCAGAGGAGCTGGTGACTTGTGTTCAGGAAGTCTTCAGAAGCTACACAGCAGAGAAAAGACTTTGTCTAAAGCTTGCAGAGACATCTTTCCCCAGCTGCACCTCCATAGCTACATCACACCACCCTCTCTTGTCATGGATGTTATTCTGTACATCAGAAAAAACGATCAACTCAATAAACTCTATTGACCTGGGTTTTTTTTGTCCAGCATCTGAATCTGAGACTCTTGTGGTCAATTATGACTTCCTGAAATCACAGCCTGGATTGAGACAAGCTGTTTTCTTTGACACTGCTTCTTACTATTTTTAACAAAGAGATAAACATCTATAAAAATAACCCATGCTGTTCTCTTTCAGATCTTGGTGGTCCACTCATCAAACTCATGTCTCCCCAATTTAGAGATAAGGATGTTGTGCAGACCAGTGTCAAATACTTTCTCACAGAATCATGGAACCATTCAGGTCGGAAAAGACCTTTAAGATCGTTAAGTCCAACCATGAATCCAACTGTCCCAAGCTCGTCTACAATGTTCAGAATTAGAAAAGATTGTGACTACTTTGACCTCTTGCTAAAATTTGGGACATTTTATGAATAGCCTTATTTAAATGCTTTTAATACAGTGTATGTCATAAATACTACTTCCAAATAAATCTTTTCCATTTCTCTCTTCTCAGCGGGCCAGGGCCCCCAGACTGTTCTCCTTGGCAGGTCTGTAAAACCACACCAAGTCCACTAACCAAAACTGAGCTCCAGGGACACCAAAGAGCATTTAGCACGTATATTTAGCACTTATATATTCTCACCTCCCTCCACAACACCTTTAAAACATAACCCCAAATACCTGTCAGTACCCACCATCTTGAGCATCGGGAACAGCTCAGCTTCTAAGCAGCATGGAGTCATAGGGCAGCACCCATGGAAACACCACCACACCTCAGAACTGGGATAGCCTTTCTTTGGTAAAGTTGCCAGAGGCACACTCTTTGCTGCCTTTCTTGATTTCAAGCAGAACTACAAGTCACTATAGTGAAAGTTTCCATTGCGAGAGATATTCCCAAGCTGGGTCAGGACAAGGTTTTTCTTCACTTCTTGTTAAACTGGGTGCAGTTTAGAGAGACCAGCTGATGGGCTCCCACCCTGAAACCAGCCAGCCCGTTTGCACAAGCCTCTCCTTCTAAAATATGTGCAATTTATTTGAGCTGATAGAGGGGATAAGAATCAACTGTCTGTTTCCCAGTTAATAAAAAACATACAATGAGAGTAGAACCCTGCCAGCATATCTTGTTTACCCCAAAATTTTTGGCATTCAATGTGAAATAGGAAATGAACTCATTATCTGATTATTTTTATTTTGAATAATTAACCGCTCTAGAGGAAAGGCTTGTCTTGAGCGGTCTTCTCATAGGGATGACTAATTGCAAATACAGTAGAACACAGCAAATGCTCGTGACTGCTGGGGCAGGGTACAGTCATGTCAGTTTGGACAAGAGTATTAGGAGTTTGCTGTCACGTGACTCACTTAAAACCAGAAAGAAATCCATTTAAGCCAGCAGCATCATGCCCATACTGGTGAGAAGAGCTTAAAAAAAGGTCATACTGTTTTTCAGCTTAAAACCATGACCCCTCGTTCTACGACTCCCTGCCCCTGTGAACAGTCTTCCCCAGCTGCCTTATAGGCCCCTTTCAAGTATTAGAAGCTAAGAAGTAAAAGCATGTTGAAAACAGTGGCCAACGTTGCTGTGGCAATGCCCTTGCATTCTTGTTTCTTCTCTTTCCTGTAGCGGCACAGACTCCAGTGCTTGCCTTATCCTCAGCAGCTGCTCTAAGGCAATGAAAGGTCACTAGCGAAGGTTCTGGAGCAGTGTTGTCTTGCCCCAGAAGCTGAAGAAAATTCCCTGTTTGAACTGTTCAAGTTTCATTTCCTCTCTGGTGTTGTGTCAGCAGCATTTTAAAGTCTGTTTCAGTGCTTTCTCTTCTTTCTTCCAGTCTCTGAAAGACCCTATTTTGAATGGAAGGATAGAAATTACCCCAAGAGTTCCTTGGTATAGAAAGAGAGTAGTTCACTTTTAAAGAAGGTGTTGGAGGGTTTATTTCCATTAAACTACAGATAGTAATTAACCAGGAAGTATAAGCAGGTAGCAAACATGAACAAAACAGCTCTTTGACTCTCCTTTAATTCCAAACTAATGGAAAAGAGGAGGCGATAATAACTTCCTCAAAGGAACTTGTCACAAGTGATCTTTGCACAGATCTCTCACATTTTGCAGCTTCACAGCCTGTTAGGCCATGAAGTTACAGCAGCATGCTTCAGCTTCCTTCTGTAATCTAGACCAAGCCATGTCACTTAGAGCTGGGGTTGTTGTTGTTTTTCTTAATTATTATTAATATGATGTCTACAATTACTTCTAAAAAGTTTAAAGTTTCATCTGCTCCCTACATTACCAAAAATCTACGATGGTGCTGGTTTCCATGACTCTTAATGTTGCTGTTACTAACACCTTTCAACACCTGTAATAGTGCTCAGGGTTCAACTCATTGAAGAAGTACAGTCAAGAAAAAAGAAAAGACCATCACCTCATGATTAAGGAAAGCAGCTTCCTGATGACCTTTCATGCACAGAGAAGAGCAACTTGTCCTAATATTCTTATGAACACGGTGTCATGTGGAGTTTTTCTGTATAGTTCCTGCTGTTAACGTTATTTCAATCACATTCATTTGACTTAATCCAATCTTTGGTTGGGACAGCTCCTTTGAACTGGTCCTGTCACCTGCTCCCTTTGCCTGTGGACAACATACTGCTGAAAACATGGAGCAGCTTCTGCCAGAGGTAAACAGAAGATTTGCAGTTAACTCCATTCCTCTGCAAACCACATCATTTATTTCTAACACACCACACTGTGTCACGTAGCTGCTCCATGCAAGATCATTTCCTTCCCTTGTCTAGCCCAGTAGTGAATGGGTGGGGATGTAAACAGCAGGTGGGAGGAGGCTATGGGCTTCCTGAGGAATCTGCTTGATCAGTCTTGCAGCAGCTAGCTACTACTAAAGACTGAGATACAGCCAAGCTATGGGGAATTAGAGATGTGCTGCTCAATATTTTCAGCATTAACATTATACTTTCATTTGGAACGATGAATGAAGTGACATTACGATGAAGTCTCTGTTCATATCCTTTTGTCTCTAAGCTATTGATGTCTTTGAAATGGCTTCAACATCTTTTAGTCAATCAGCTTGACTTGGATGCTCAGTGCTGAATCACAACCACCTTTCCACAGTGCACTCCTTTCCTTTCCATGGTACAGGACACAAAGGCCAGTTGCACAGGTTTCTCCAAGAGCTTTCTGGGCTTTACCAGCTTGAACTGTTGCCATCACAACCTGAATGACAGTACAGGAGCAGCAGTTCAACAAGCTGCACATCCACTGCTGCTTCAGCCTGTCTTGAAGGAATAGTGAAGAGTAGCTGTTGTCACGCTCTGATAAAGGCTGGTCTACTCACAGCCCGTTGTGCTGTGGGCTTTGTTTTCCGTGAGCTTTACTCTCACATATATCTTTTTTTTTTTTCTGATGAAAGTCAAGAGTATTGTTTGTTCCCACCTGGGCTTGTTCAGTGGACGGGTTTCAAACATCAGAGTGGTTTTATTTGTCCTACTTTTTGGGGCAAGGAGTGTTGTATGAATCAACTTTTCCATCAATAGAATTTTCTCACATCTTCTGGAACCACTCACCAATTCCGGGTACATCGGTTCACTTCCACACTGCTGCTATTTTTGTTCAGGTTTTCTGTTATTCTCTGCTTGTAACTGAATGAGAAGGACGGGAAGGCATCGAACTAAAGGTCCAAAATCTCTCACAAATCTTTCTGTTGATTTTTTTCTCTGTTCCCTTACATGCTGAAGTGCACCACTGACCTTTTTTTTTGCACATCGGGTGTTCTCTGTTCTTAGTTAAACCAGTTCCTTAGGGACTCAGGTTTATTAAAAACATAAAGCAGACATCACCATGATGGACAAACACACAGTCTCAGTGAAATGGCGAATAAAAAGTTCACATTTGTCTGCAGGTTAATTTGAAGGAAGAGGATACACAGCAGAAAACACATCAAGTCCTGTTGCAGGCTCTTGGGAAGATTTACACGAACCCAGCTCCATCTACAGTTCTGGAACTTGAGAGCAGCAGCAGAAGTGGTAAAGTAGCTTCCACCTGAGTAAGCACACATTTCATACAGCAGCTTGTTTTAATAAATCATTGTTCTACATCAGATTGAGGATCCAAGCACCGACAGCTGCACAAAGCCACCAAATTGAAAATTGCTTGAGTTTAAGACTCAAGCAGAATAATCACGCTTATTACACTTAGAATTTACCAACCATGCCCAAAAATGCTCTTAAAATGGAAATCTGTATGTCTCATGCTGAAGCAAAACACCAAGTGACTTCTCAGACTGATATTCTACCTCATATCCCAACTCTGAGGAGAGCTAAACAATGAAGGAACTGAGTTTAGGCTCCTGCTCAGATTCAAGACTAAGGCCATAGGAACAAGGGATATGATTTAAGATGAGTACCACTATTTTATGACACTTCAGAGTGCCCTGTGTTTTTTCAGAGTGGTAAAGAGTGTATAAATTCTTCTCAAAAGAGATTGTAACCTATGCTTGCAGATGATTAAATAACTTAATTGTAAATGGAAGTAACCAAAAAAAGAGTAAAGTTAACATGATCATGGAAAATTGTTTCTTAAGAGAGAAGCCCACACATAGGACAAATTAACCACTCTGTATTTCCATAAGAAACATAGGGGGAAAGTTTTAAATAAGGAAAAAAATTCAAAAAATCTTCAGAAAATATGCACATGCCAGGAAGATGGCAGCCATTTGAGATGTGGATGTTGGCATAAATCAAGGACAGTTGAGAATGGTCATTACATATGTTCACACCAGCCTTGAGGAGATGAAGTTTTGGAGAAGCTCATGTTCATAGTCCCATCACAGTGGCGTCTCATAGTCCCAGATGTGAGGTGTCCAGGGGTCTTTTCCAACCAGAGTAATTCTGTGATTCTGTGTCACATACAGTCCAGTCCTGTGGAAGTCACAACTTCCAAACCCTCTTAGTGTTGGATCACATGACAACAGGCTGCCTGGCTGTGGTGATACAGACACATTTAAAACATCAGCTTAGCTTGCATTTCACATATCCATTTTGCCATTTTCCACATCCTGGTGCTACAGGACGTACAAGTTTGATACCCTCAGCTTTTTCTAATTCCATCCAGGCTGAATTTACAGCTGCAGCAGAGCCGTCCACTTGATGTCTTCCAATACACACTGTCTCTATCTGTCCATATTTCTGCTGATAAAACAAAAGTTTTTCCCTGTGCTTTGCATGAATCTTTGTACACTGGTAATTCCTGACATTTTAAAGCCCATCTGCCTCTTTTTTCTCCCAAGCAAAGTACAGAAATGACAGCGTGACTCTTCTGCAGAGAAGCACCAACAAAGCTGCAAGATCCACTACTGACATGAGGTTCTTCCACCAAAGCGCTCTCTTCAATACCGCACTGCTGCCCGCATTGTATCACAATGACTGTTCCTCTCATTGATGCCCCAGAGCAGCTGGGTTCCTGCATCAGACAGCAAAGCAACCATTGTCCCTTCTGCAGTGTAGCTGCAAGGCTAGGATTGCACAAATAGTATAGTGTAGCTGTCCTAGTCCAATCTGGGGCCTCCAGTCAGATTTTATGTACAGAAGAGGGTTTGGTCCGCCTGATAATTCATAAAAGAAATGAGAGGGGAAAGCCCCAGCACTGCAGGAACTGATGCTAGCAAAACAATAGCTGGAACTCTGAGTCATTGCTGAAGCAACGTCCAAACATGATCAGAGGACACACTGTACTGCAGAAACAACCTGCTCCTGGATCAGTTGCAAACGAGACCTGAAAAATGCTTAATTTTGAAAACAGTTTCAAAAATCCTCTATGCATTTTTCAAGAATGAGCTCAACATCCTCCAGCTGATTATACATTTGGTAACTACATTTTGTATTTTAGCTTATTCTTTGCTTCACTTTCTTCTGCAGTGGTAGAGACTGCACCATAACTGGTGCAAGACAATTCTCTGCATTCACCAGCCATAGAGCAAATGAGCACTTTAAAAGTATGACCATGCAGAAAGTCTGACAAGCCTGACAAAGAAGAAGAAGTCAAAGAAAGAGTCCAAGAGATCTCAGATAAGTTGAATGTCACCAAGGGATTCAAGTGTTTGGGGCATACAGACGGTCTGGTGATGTGTGTAGTAAATCCGAGAGGAAACAAGAGAATGAAAACTTGAGCTCACCTGTTTGCCCAAGGCATATCTTCTGGGCCTTTAATCATAGAATCATTCAGGCTGGAAAAGACCCTTGAAATCATCAAGTCCAACCATTAATCCTACTCTACCAAGTTCACCACTAGACCTCCATATCTAAACAATCTTTAAACACATCCAGGGATGGTGCTTCCACCACTCTGTGGATAGCCTGTTCTAAGTCCTGTCTGCTCTTTCAGTTAAAAAATTGTTTGTAATGTGCAGCCTAAACCTCCCCGATGCAGCTAAAACTTGTTCCCTCTTGTTCTATATCTAACTACCTGTGAGAAAAGATCGGTGCGGCTCTTGCTCCTACTCACTGAATGAAATAACTCTTGAAGAGAGCATGTCCTTCAGGTTAGAGCTGCAGTCACCAGAACTGCCTTTTCTCTGAAAGTTTTGCATCTCAGGAGTTGATGAAATCAGGTAAACAGGACCCAGGTGAACAGAAGAGATCTACACAAGATTTCAAGTGATCACTGAGAGCTGCAAAGCATTTTAGGTGAAAAGCTCAGTTTTGGGGGGAGATATTGCTCACTGCAGGCTTTTAAGAATGAAAACAGCAGCTGAGTCAAACTATTGCAAGCCAGAATATTTCATGTGTGATCAGCTCTAACAAATGGGGAAAATGTGTCAAGAGCATTATAAAATGGCATTACAGAGGAGACTGATTTGTAGAGCTCCCAGGGGGATGCTCTCTTTTCCCAATGCACATGTCTAAGCACCATTAACACCATTACCAGGGGGACAATATACATGTCAGGATAAAGTACATGTTCAGAACCTCCTGAATTACATCTCCCTAATTAGTGTCCCTGTGTCAATTATCCCATCCGGGATGTCAAATATTTCACGAGGATTAAATTTCAAAACACACAGACTCTCTGTTTGATATAGAAAATCCCAAAGGGCTGCTCAACATATATCAATGCTGTTGTATCACATGCAGCATGTAAAAGATTAAACAGCTTTTTGTATACCTCTACAGTTTTAAAGCCACCCTGGGTCTGAAAGAATTTAATTTGGCAGCACAGTTGCACCCAGATATTTTTACTTGTGGGGATACTTACCAGGCAAAACAGGAGGGAAAAATAAAGTTTCATGTTTTGAGACAGCCTTTTCTTTTCCAAAATAGTGCTTACAGTCATTCAATACCCAAACCAAACCTCTCTGACCCCTGAATCCAAAACTGAAGGGTAGAGGAGAGAAAGAAAAGAAGAAGAATGGGGGTCTATGATGCCAGTATCAGAAGAATCTGTGCTCCATCACATATCTTCGCTGCCAGGGATGAGAAACATACATGTGTGCCACCAGGATGTAAGCGTATCCAGTGGGAAATGTTTTGGCTTTCAGGTTCAATCAAGCCTCCCGTGAGAAATCTGGCTTTCCTGATATACATAAATATACAAGTTGTAAAACAAACTCAGCCTCTGTGTATTGGAGGAAAGCAGTCTCCAGGTGAGTAAAGTAATACCAGGCACAGGCCAATATTAAGCTCTGTGTAGAACCCAAACTGAAGTGTTTCCAGAATGAAGACAAATTAACATCTAAATTACTTTGCACATATGAGAGCTTTATCATAGAATCACTAGGGAGTGGAAGGGACCTCGAAAGATCATCTACTACAATCCCCCTGCCACAGCAGGATCACCTAAACCAAGTCACACAGGAACACATCCAGGCAGGTCTTAAACATCTCTAGTAAAGGAGACTCCACAACCACCCTGGGCAGCCTGTTCCAGTGTTCCGTCAGCCTCACTGTGAAGAAGTTCCTTCTCAGGTTGATGTGGAACCTTCTGTGTTCCAGCTTACAACTATTGCCCCTCGTTTAATTAATGCGTCACAAATGGAAATCTGTTAAAGTTCAGTGTTTGGGTTAACTGGGTTAAAACCCAGGGTTTGGGTTAACTGGTTAAGCTTTCCCTTTACTATTGGTTCTCCACTGCCCCTTTTCCACAGATGTCTGGTCAAAAAGTGGTTACAGAAAACTGCTCTAATGAGCAAATTTACCAAGTGAAACCAGGACAAAGGACCGTAATTGGCTATTGAAGAAAATGCAAAGAAAGCAACTTTTAGGGTTTATAAATGTAAATATTGTGTCAGAAGCTCAGCCCTCATAATGTCTATTCTAGACAGAAACAAGAACTAGCAAGAGTAATCTGCTCAGATACTGTCATTAGACCACACAATAGGCTGCAATACACAACCCAAAATTAAGTCTTAGAATTAATTAAGGAAATAATTTAAAATATCAAAGAAAATGGGATAATGTTTGTTTCCAAAGAGAAAAAACACAGCAAGTATGTTTTCTTTTGCAAAAAGATATCCAGAGTCCCCAGCAAGGGCTTCTTGTGCTTCGTTTGAGCTATAAATAGCACAGAGAGTGGGCTGAAGGTAAGAAATCAGAAAGAGCCAAATGTTATCAAAATACAGAGGTCTAAATGCTGGTGTTTTTAAGATCTCAGGCCAACCCTGAGAAGGGGCAGAGGGGAGAAGCAAAAAACAAACAAACAGAAAGGCCTGAATGAATCCAAAGTGCCTTGAGCAGTTTTACCCATTCATAAATTCCACTTCACCATAATTTCAAGGACATTTTCAACGTGTTGCTGTTAAGCTCCTGCCCTTGGTACTCTCAGTAAATGGGAACTCCCTTCAGCCCTGCCCTTTGGGAGCTGAAAACCACTGATTACTTTCATTAGAGACATGAGCATGGCTCCTCCCTGGGCTCTCAAAGCAGACCCTGAGCATAACTCCAACACCAACACAGCCACTGACAGCAAAACACCTTCTTCTTAAAGCTGATTCCTTTTCAACATTATCTTTTCTTATTTGTTGCAAGCCAGCTATCATTTTGACTCCACACCATTCTGTTTAGTACTGCTTAAATTCACTGTATAGTGTAACCAGCCAAGGTCAAATGAATTTCATCCTCCTGGTGCTCTCTCCCTCATAACAACTTTTCATTTGTTTCAGCTTTACTTTGAAGTGACTTTCTTGCCTGGCATGCTCAAACCCAGAACAGAGTGCCTGTCATTACAACTGCAGTTCATGCCCCAGCTAGTCACAGCAGAAGGAGACTTAGAACATAATCTCCTAAACAATGTAGAATCTGTAAATCAAAACCAACCAGCTCCTTTTGACAGGTAGATCAGTGAACCAGTGTAGGGCTACGAAAATCTGTGCAACTGTTCTAAGGTAAAGCCAACCTCAGCATATGGATTTGTTCAGCTTGTTTTTGTTTTTTTTTCTTTGCCTTTCACCTCCCCAAAGCAGGGAAACAGCTTTTATTGCAACCTGAACACTAGCAGCTTCTGCTGCCCCAGAGGGTAAAACAGGGGCACGCACACCTGAGCTTAGCATACAGGCAGTACAGAGATGAAAAGCAACCCACCTTTAGTACTATCCCACCTAAGCTTCTTGAGGGAGAGGATGTTTGCATTTCTTTGCTCTAAATCTGAAAACAAACAGCAGCAGCTTTTCTAATCAAAGCAGTAATAACACGTTGCCAAAAACAGATCTACAATGCACATTAACATTTATACAAATTCAAAAGTTATTTCACTGAAGAAACACAAATCACCCAGAGCGAGTCAGAGGAATAGGGTTGCGCTTGACAGAGTAACATGAAGTTTCTTGGCATGGGGCAATAATTTCCATAACAGAGTGCACAAGAGGTTTCTACTTGCAGAAGTGAAGCCCTATCATGCTGACCGATGTGTCATCATGGCCACGACTTCACTGGGATAGCCCAAGTCCCACTGGAACTCACTGATGCTTTCTATCATGAGTTACTTGAAACCTCACAGGTGGATGGGAAGCTCTTCCAGTAACACAAGTGGGCCTGTACATAATCCCCCAAAGAAGTGTCTGTAAGATCATATTTTTCCTTATCTGTCCTAATGAAAAATGTCAAATCAAAGAGTAATGGGAAAGAGTTTTAAAGTAGATTTTTTTTCTCTCTGCTTCCTTTTGTTTTCTCAGCTTTGATGTCCCACAGCTTCATCATATTTTCTGGGGTTTGTTCCTTAATGGCCACAGTTCTCTGGCAATGGGGGAAGGTGACAAGCCAGTCTGCTGACCACATAGACCCAGCATGTTCTTCCCAAGGCTTCCTCTTAGTGACATTTCCGAAGTGGAAAGTCAACGACAATCGTAAACAAAAAAATCTGAAATCCTAACTCCTCCTTCCACTCAGGTTTTCATGCCAACGTGGACCAGTGTGGAAAGAGAGGGCCTCTGGAGTATCAGCTTTAGTAGACAGGGACGCACAGGATAGTGTGAAACAGTTGGAAGGCCAGGTTTAAACATGTAACCTGAAACACTGGAAGCTAGAACTCACAGCAGGGCTTAGCAACAAAATCAACAGTATAGGCAACGCATGACATGTGATCACCAAAGCAGAAGCAAGGTTGCTTAAATATAGCCCCTGTAGGTATTAGAATATTTCTGAGAAGTACACAGCAAGCATGAGACAGATGCTACTAATATAAGTAGAGCTTTAGACATTTATTTTTATATTTAAATATCCAGCTATATTTATCTGAAAGACTTAACCATACCATTCTTGACCCAAAGGTATGGCAGTTACTTACTGCTGTCTAGACAAAAAGATTTAAAACTGGAAAAGATAAAGCTTTTTGCAAGGGAAGATGGAAAAGTGCTTTAAGAGTCCGTGAGAAGGGCAGTATCTCTGCACTCAAGTCCCCAGAGCTCTGGTTTTAAGAGCTTTTTTCCTGTTGGGGAATTTTGTTTATTAATTATTTCATAAACAGTTTCCTAATGCTTGTTCCTGAACCTCACTTGTTTGAGTTTGGAGGGGAGCGGTTAGTCAGTTATGAAAACTCTAGAAAGCTGCAAAGATCAATCAGGCTTAGAGACAGGCGTGATGGCTGATGATCATATGACACTTTTGGAGTTGCAACTACAGTGTGGTGAACCACTTCAAACCAAGACATAAAGACATGAATCATCTACAGTGAGTAAGCTGTCCCACTTCCAAATTTCCTGCAAAAAATGTAATAATAAATCCAGACAATCTGGACACTCACTCTAAGTGTTTGGACAGCTTTAAACAATCCTGTGATCTCAGTGAAGAAATTGTTCTTGAAATGAGTTACACATTTCACCTCTATTTTTAGCGTGACCATAAACCAGACCTGCTAAACAGAGGTTTCCCAATCTCCGCTAAAGCAGTTTGGTACCGTGTGGTACCTAAAGCTGGGAGGAAGGAGCATACAGGAGAGTAACCACAGACTTCAAGGAGTGGAAAGGTATGAAGACTTTCACAAGAAAAAAAAGTAATTTGTTTATTTTTGGTTGGGCAAATATTTCTGCATCGCTACATCCTTTGAGAATTTCGTCACCAGTCTAAACAAGTAACAGATCCCATCAAAAGGGAGAACTTTGGAGAGAGAGAGACACAGGATGGAAATTGATACCTTTATTCCCTCAGTAGATCAAACCACTTCAGAATTTATTTTATTATACTTGTACTAACCTGAAAGGCTGATCTTATGAGGACAGGCTGAGAATGCTGGTGTGGTTCAGCCTGAAGAGGAGATGACTCGGAGTGGGGGACGGGACCTTATAGCAACTTTCCAGTGCCTGAAAGGGGCTTATCAGAAGGCTGGGGAAGAATGGTTCAGTAAGGCATGGAATGATAGGGGTAAGACTGGTGGATCTTTGGTATAGGTTGCCTAGAGATGAGGTAGATGCCCCATCCCAGAGACATTCCATGTCAGGCTTCACAGGGCTCTGGGCAATCTGTTCTAGGGAATGATGTCCCTGCTTGTTGTAGTGGGGTTGAACCTTTGGAGTTCCCTTCCAACCCAAAAGGCCTTTGTACCACAAAAGGCCCTGAGGGCCCAGAGAAAGCTGAGAAAAGATAAGAGCTTGCCCTAGATGATGAGGCCTGGGTTAGGGATCAGTTGAACAAACTGGATGGACATATCTCCAAGGGCCGTGACAGGATGCACCCGAAATCACTAAGGGAGACAGCGGAAGTCAATGGTAGGCCAATATCTATCAATTTGGCTAAGTCTTGAGGATCAGGAGAGGTGCCTGGGGACTGGAGGACAGCAAATGTCACTTCAGTCTTCAAAAAGGGTAAGAAAGAGGACCCAGGTAACTATAGACTGGTCAGCCTCACCTCCATCCCAGGAAAGGTGATGGAAGAGTTTATGCTTGATGCTTTTTCTAGGCACAGCAAGGATAAGACGGTCATTAGGGACAGTCAGCATGGCTTCACCAAAGGGAAGACATGCTTGACCAATCTGAGAGCATTTTATGAGGGCATAAACAAGTGGATAGATGATAGCAAAGAAGTGGATATGGTCTATCTGGACTTCAGTAAAGCATTTGACACAGTCTCCCACAGCATCCTCGCAGCCAAACTGAGGCAGTGTGGTCTGGACAATCAGGTAGTGAGGTGAATCGTGAACTGGCTGCAGGATAGAAGCCAGAGTGTGGTGGTCAATGGGACAGAGTCCAGCTGAAGACACAATCTAATGCAGTACCACAGGTGTTGGTTCTTGGACCAGTCCTATTCAATCTATTCATTAATGACTTGGATTAGGGAATAGGGAGCACTGTCAGCAAGTTTGCTAATGACACAAAGCTGGGAAGAGTGGCAGACACCCCAGCAGGCTGTGCTGCCCTTCAGCAAGACCTGGACAGGCTGGAGAGCTGAGTGGGGAGATATTGAATCAACTATAACAAAGGCAGCGTAGAGTCTGGCATCTGGGCAAGAACAACCCCAGGTACCAGTATAGGTTGAGGACTGACTTGTTGGAGAGCAGTGTAGGAGAAAGGGACATAAGGGTCCTGGTGGCCAGCAGGATGACCATGAGCCAGCAGTGTGCCATTGTGGCCAAGGAAAACAGCTTCCTGGGTTGGATCAGAAAGGGGGTGGTTAGCAGATTGAGAGACGTTCTCCTCCCCCTCTACTCTGCCCTGGTGAGACCACATCTGGAATACTGTGTCTAGTTCTGGCCCCTTGGTTCAAGAAGGACACAGAACTGCATGAGAGAGTCCAGAGTAGAGCAATGAAGATGATGAAGGAAGTGGAGCATCTCCCTCATGGGGAAAGGCTGAGGGAGCTGGGTCTGTTTAGTTTGGAGAAAAGGAGACTGAGGGGTGACCTTATTGATGTTGATAAATATGTGAAGGGTGAGTGTCAGCAGGATGGAGCCAGCCTCATCTCAGTGTCATTTACTGATAGGACAAGGGGCAATGGGTGTGAGTTGGAACATAGGAGATTCCACATCAATATGAGAAGGAACTTCTTCACAGTGAGGGTAACAGGGTACTGGAACGGGCTACCCCAGGTGGTTGTGGAGTCTCTTTCTCTGGAGGCGTTTCCAACCCACCTGGATATGTTCTTGTGCAAATTGGTCTAGGTGATGCTGCTGTGGCAGGGGAGTTGGACTAGATGGTCTTTTGAGGTCCCTTCCCATCCCTAAAGTTCTGTTAAGACTCCAGCATCAGCCTCACTACAACCTCCTTTGAGCTAGCTGTAGAGAGAATTAATATTTCAAACAGCCCTCTTGTTTGAAATCAGCTCCTGTTGTGTAGTGATCAAGTTATCTGCCACTCATCAAACTCCTACTCCTATGCACCTCCTTTCGTTTGTGTTATCTGTGTAGGCAAACATTGAAGACTAGGTGTGTTGGGAAATGACTGTGGTTTGCAGTGTGCAGACAATCTGCACGCTGCAGTGCATCACACTGGGGAAATCAGAGAGAGCCACGTGGAGGATATTGGCATTGGCAGTGGAGTACAGTACAGAGAGGGGAAAAATCAAAGAGTGCTGATGGAGAATTATCTCCAATCTAAACCTAAGAAGCAATGTAGACGTAACCTTAGTTTGTGCAAAAATAATTGTGCGGTGAATGCGATTTTATCCCCAGTTAGTACAGGACGGTTGCTATTTACAGAATCACAGAACGCCGGGGATTGGAAGGGACCTTGAGAGATCGTCTGGTCCAGTCCCTGTGCCACAGTACGATCCTCTCGATGCAGTTGCACAGGAACAGTCCAGGCGGGTTTTGAACACCTCCACAGAAGGAGACTCCACAGCCCCCCTGGGCAGCCCCTTCCAGTGCTCTATTGCTCTCACTGGGAAGAAGTTCCTTCTCATATTGATGTGGAACCTCCTCTGTTCCAGCTAACACCCATGGGCCCTTGTCCTATTCCTAGTTAATCTCCTCTTTGTTTTCTTGTTCACCACTGCATTAGTGTCTGCCAAGTGAAACAACTAGGATTTTTCTAGACATCTCTAACCAGTGTGAGTGAAGGCAGATTCTGTAAAAGCATGCCTCATTTTTGTTGTTGTTAGGAAACCTCAGTCATTTAAATATCAGCAAATAGTAATATTTGTCTGTACAAGGGCAAACCCTGCAATGAAAGCTGAAGTGCTCTATTGCAGAGGAAAGTCTGAGCATAAAGGAAGAATGCTTCAACATCTGGGAAGGGCTTTCTTCTTCTTTATAGAATGGAATGATGTATTCAGATGGGTGTAAACTGGTGACAGAACCACAGGGAAGGGCTTCAAGATTCAACAGGGGAGAGTTAGGCTGGATATCAGGAAGAAATTCTTCTTGGAGAGAGTGGTCAGACACTGGAATGGGCTGCCCAGAGTGGGGGTTGAGTCCCCATCCCTGGATGTGTTTAAAAGTCACTTAGACGTAGTGCTGGGGGATCTGGTTTAAGGGTGAACTTGTAGAGTAGGGTTGATGGTTGTACTCAATGATCACAAGGGTCTTTTCCAACCTGAATGATTCTATGATTCACAGAATCACAGAACATTAGGGATTGGAAGGGACCTCAAAAAATCATCTAGTCCAATCTCCCTGACACAGCAGGATCACCTAGACCAAGTCGCACAGGAACACATCCAAGTGGGTTTTAAATGTCTCCAGAGAAGGAGACTCCACAACAGTCCTGGGCAGCCTGTTCCAGTGCTCCATCACCCTCACTGAGAAGAAGTTCTTTCTGATATTTATGTGGAACTTCCTCTGTTCCAGCTTACACCCATTGCCCCTTGTCCTATCACCAGATGACACTGAGAATAGTCCAGCTCCCTCTTCCTAACACCCACCCTTCAAATATCTGTAGACATTAATGAGGTCACTCCTCAGTCTCCTCCAAACCAAAGAGACCCATCTCCCTCAGTCTCTTCTCATAAGGGAGGTACTCCACTTCCTTCACCATTCTTGTTGCCCTACACTGGACTCCCTCCAGCAGCTCCATGTCCTTCTTGAACTGAGAGGCCCAGAATTGGACACAATACTCCAGATGTCGTCTCACCAGGGCAGAGTAGAGGGGGAGGAGAACGTCTCTCAATCTGCTAACCACCCCCTTTCTGATCCAACCCAGGATGCTGTCAGCCCTCCTGGTCACAAGAGCACACTGCTGGCTCACGGTCAACCCGCTGGCCACCAGGACCCTCAGGTCTCTTTCTCCTACACTGCTCTTCAAGAGGTCAGTCCCCAACTTATACTGGTACCTGCCCAGATGCAAGACTCTACACTTACCTTTGTTATAGCTCATTAAATTTCTCTCTGCCCAGCTCTCCAGCCTGTCCAGGTCTTGCTGAATGGCTGAATGATTCTATGATTCTATGATAACATCCTGTGATCCTATGATCTTTAAGTACTTCCAGGTACAACTCAACGTAAGCTTAACAAAAGAGTTAACATGGCAAGAATGCAAAGCAGTAACTTCACCCACTCTAGTTCACATACATGGGTAAGTATCATTCTTGTTGACTAAAAATTTTTCCTGCGACTCAATAAATCTCCTAATGGAATTAGGAGGTATTTAAGACATGTGGAGTTGCAAAACCTATTCCTATCTTGATATAAAATTATAGGAAGTAGGGCTGCAAAGGATTTGAAAAGGTCATCTGGTTTGTCCTGAAAGCATAATCAATATTTGTGTCACTTTGTGACAGATGTGTGTTCTTAACGATGGTGACTTCATCACCTCCCCAGGCTCTCTATGTTTATCTTTAGAAAGATTTTCCTAATAACTATTCTGGTGTAATTTAGCTTGTTATTTCTTATTATGTCTGCATGAACAAAAAGGACATATTACTCCCTTCCTCTTTACAACAGTAGAGTGGTGGGGTTTTTTACACCTTATTTATTACCCTACCTCTTCCACCTTCTCTGAGTGCTTAATAACTCAAAAAAAAAAACTTTTTTCATGTTCTCTTTGCCTACAGTGCTGCAAGTGAGTCCTCACTGGTATAATATACTTGAAGATTACTTCTGCAGGTTACATTTTGGTTTTCATGTACATTCCAGTTATTCACTTAGCTTTTTAATAATTCATTAGTTCATGTTTAATTTGGTGCACTTGCAGTCTCCACTCCTTTCCAGACAACTGCTGACTATTGTGTCCCTCCACCCTGTATTTCTGCAATTGATTATTTCTGCCTAACACTCTGCATTCATCCCTACTGAGCTTAAACCTATTTTTTTTCAGATGATCTCTCCAGTTTGTTCAGATCATTGGGGATTCTAATCCTGCTTTCCACATGTTCACAATCTCCTGTCATATGAAAATCTATTTCATATTATTTCCTCATTCAGAACATTCATTGGAATATTTAACAAGATTTAGTCAACAACTCTGTAATAACTTCTCAGTATATTTCCATTAAACAATAAAGTTAGGTAATTTTTCTAAGTTTCACATTTCATTCAGCTTTGCATTTACTCTCAAGATTTCCTTAGCCTTCTGATGAGAATATCATTCAACAGAGTGACAAAACTGAAGTAACGTAAGGGCAGAAAACTTAGCCCGTCCCCTGTATCCAAGGACCTGTTACTTCATCATAGCAGGAATTTGCTCTTTGCAAGATCTCCACTATCCCCTCTCTCCACGCTGTGTTCTAATTGCTTGTGAAAGTTTAGGACATCAATTGCGCTTTTTTTGTCCTGAGAGATTCCAGTGATTTTGTCATCTGATACACAACTGGCAATTAGCTACCAGCACACAACACCATGGAAATTAAGGTTAGGCCAAAATCAAAGGGGCTTTTGAACTCTTTCTTCATTAAAACATATTCTTCAAATCTGTACTGGTAAAGAGGACAGCAGCTGTCAAAGGTCTTCGTTAAGTGTAGAACGAAGCACCTCACACACCCATGATGTACCTCATTGATCAGCAACTTGTAGAAACATCCCTCGAGTGATTTATGTCTCAGAGCAGCGTTCACTGGAATAAAGGCCTCCGCACACTGTATGGATATCATGTGGGAGTGAATCAATTATGCTCATTCGAATCACACTCAAAGCACTTACAGCATATTGTTGACTCTTCAACCACCTGCTCTTGTCAAGGAGGTCTGGCACACACCCTTTGAAGCACTCTGGATTTGCTCCAGTCATGCCTTGCTCCGATTAAGAAAAAATCTGTTGTCATGATTTTCCTATAAATATCTTTTGAACAGGCAGCCCTACCTGCAGACATGCATGAATGAGATGGAGAAGGTGTGGAAGATCTGTGGCCTCTTTGGAGAAATACATGTTTTGTGCACCTGATGGATGATAGAGGCCATCTGAAAACATCCGCCAAATTAAAATCCAGTTAAAAATGAAGTGGCACACCGTCCCTGACTAGATTTACTACTAAAATAGAAGAACTACTTTTCATCTGAAGTGAAGTCATGTGGGAGAACAGGAGGCATTCACATGCAAAACGTCAACAGAATTACCCTTGGAAATAAAGATGTTGAATCATTAGACTTTATGAAAAAAAAATACAACCACACGTTATACCAAACAATTTTTGCTTCAACTCTGTATGTAGCAACTAAGACAAAACCTCTCCTAATCCTCATAACACTCATGATCACTCTATGTGTAGATGTGGTGTTTATCTGCATGAACTAGGGAAAAACACACGTAAAAATGAATGGTTCTTCATGAGTGACATGAGAATAAAAATCAATTTGTAGATCAATTCTGTTTGACTAAGAACATTAGGGAAACTTTCTATTCACCAAGAACTTTGTGCAAAACATATTGGAAGATCATCACTGTTTTTTTCAGCTATTCATGCTGAAAAATGACTGAAAGAAGAATTTCAGAAGTTGTTTAGGGACAAATTTTCTCTTATGTAATTTCATTTTTAAATTGAGTTACTCCAGATCCACACTAAATAGTTCAAGGGGAACAAAATAATCTTGGTTTTCAATATGTAGCACATGAGGTCTTTGCTGGCCCTTCACTTCTGGTGTTACTTTCTGAGGACTCTGCAAAGATATTTATGGGGTTTTCTCCTTGCAAATTCATCCTGTTTCAGTTGCGAGATTTCGTTTTTCCCCGGTAATCTCATTCCTTGAGGATTAAAATAGTTTATGTGAAAAATCTGACCTTTTCTTTCTGAATTTCCAGGAGTAGAAAAAGAGGGGTGAAAAAAAGAAAGAGAAAACATATCGGAAACGAAAGTCTGAAACCAAACACATCTGTCCGCAGCACTGGTTAAGTGGATGTGGGAGAATTTATAAAATCAATGTGGAACAGGAGACAACATATCCTTCAAACCACAGATCAAAACTACGGAGGTCTTTGAGAAGTGCTCAAGGTACATGAGGGCTTCAGGACTGTCAGCTGCTCCATTCCAGAGCAGGAGGAGTTAGTTGTCCTGTCAGGAACTGTAATGGCACTAACAGAAAATAATCTCAGGACAACTGCAGTCCCGAGGATAAAAGGCTAAATGTCCTTCCACTTAGCTATGATTAATCAATTTAATAAAGCTAATACTCCAGTCTCTGTCTAAGAAAACTTAGCAACAAGGAAAATCAGAAAGTTGTAACCGGGTGATTTATTACCAATCTTCTAGTCTTTTAACTATTTTATTGATTACCTGTAAAAGAATGAAATGCAGTGGCCAGCGTGAACTTCCTGAAGGTGCCATCCTACTGTACGATAATGAAAAAGAATTGACAGGTATTTTTTTTAAAAAAATCACATACCTGCTTCTTACTAACTATCTACAGATACAGCAGAACAGTGCAACTGCTTTTCTCCCTCATCCCCACCCTACATCAACCCTTGAAGGCAATTTCCTGAAATGGCACTTTTAGCTAACAGGAAAGTGTAGTACAGGGCATGGAGAGAAACTATAAATGGCAACAAGGCTTAAATTCCATAGCCTGATGTTAATCTAGTCACTCTGAGGAAATGGTGGTCAGATGATAATTACTTCTCAGTTCCTCCAAAGGAAGTGCTACATGGTATATGATCAACAGAAGGAAAGAATATCATTTTTGAGTGTTTTCATCATGCATTGTAAAGCCACTGCTGTCCTCCGCAGCATCCCACCAGGATGAAGCCAAAGGCAGTGTCTACCTGATACATTGTAACTGGGAAGCCACTTTCTGTGTGCACATATTTACAGAATTTATGCCAGCACATGTACAATGATTCCTGCTACACCCCAAATATTTTTAACAAGAAATGCAGCAGCAATCAGAAAATGTCAGAACCACAAAGAACTTTCCATGAGACTAATGAAACGAGGCTCTTTCCCTTGACTTCAGCAGGCAATGGGAGAAGATCTAGCTGACATCATTAATTGCACAATTTCACATACACATGCTCCTGTTAATAGGAGATAATTTCAAAAGCTTCACCATGAGCAGACAAGGAAGAACCACATAAAAGAGGGCTACCAGAGACCTCAGGTCATGACCCATGCTGCATCAAAAGACACTAAAATTCACCGCTTGCAGCCCCCATCTCTCAACAGGATATTAACTAAATAATAAGCATTTTAAGCTTATTATTTAAGCTCTACATCCATGCTGTCACATTTTAAGCACCTTTTTTTTTTAATAGGAGAAAATATTCAGTAATATGCAAAGGAACTGCTAGTGTGGGCCAGGACAAGTCTATATTACCTGGGATGTATACTTCAAATACAGCCGATAGTCGCAATGTCATAAATGCACCAAACCCAAGTCTTGTGTGGTTTATTTTTATATGAGTCCTTTTTTTCTAACTAGAGAAAGGGTTGTGGTCAGACAAGTCTTGAGCACAAAAAACTATGGTTCATCAAGGAGGCTACACTTTACTTTTTGCCTATACCTTGAGCTATTGAAATCGAGCTATTGGGAGCATGGAATGGTGTCAGAAGACTAGAAAAGCTTCACATTACAGGAATCTACCCAGTGGAAGATTTCATTGCCTTCAGTGCACAAATCCCTTTGCCCACTGCTCTCTGAAGATGTACAGGGACAACAAAGAAAAACAATTGAAGGATGCTCAGATCACAATGTGCTTGTAGACGCCTACACTTTTCTGGTCTCCCAGTGGGATGACCTCTCCATGCTGAGTGTGTGAGTCACGTCTAGAATCTTTTGTTTGTTCTGGAGGATTACTCCTTACGCTTAGCCAACTTTCTTCAAGTATCTTTTGTCCAGAGGGTGAATTGCAAAGCCTGATAGATCCATGTTACTCTTAAAATCTGTGGTGCTTCTCATTTCTTCCTGTAAGTTAAAAAATAAATGAAGGAGGTTCATTCCTCCTTTGCTCCTGTAAATTTGCTTCTTCCCATGGAGAGAAATGAAGTGACAGCAGATTAAACTAAAGAGTCAAATGTTTTGAATGTGGCTTGTGCAGCCAGCTCTGCTTTCGGGAATCCAGAGCAGCTAATCTGTGCATCATCAAACGTGCAGTTTAAGCTATCAGCCCTTAGTTCCAGCCTTAATAAACTAATCTAGAGAACAGCTTGCCTTCCCATACTTATTTAATTCACTCAGCCTTTTCAGTCAAATAGTTGTAACAAGTAGCAGGGACACAATTGTGGCTTCATCTTAGTTTTGGGCAACAGAAATTTCTAAACTCTAAATTTAATCCTGCTAATTGACACTTGGCGTATTTTTCTGCAGAGTACTTAGCCTCATTATGCCTTACACTTCCACAAACTTCACATACCTTATTAAAAGTAACAGAGAGACCCTGTGCAGAAGAGGTTGCTTGCAGGTGGTTATCATGTGAGCAATGGATGCATTACTGAAGAAATTTCTTTTTGCATATCTATGCCAGAATAACAACCATTAGAATAATTGGATTCTTTTGTGGCCTCAGAGCTCTGAGGTATCCATCCCTTCAGTTGGCGGCCTTTGGTGAAGAAGAGTTGCTGTCTTTTAAAACTTTTATGGGCTACAAGCTGACTCTCAAGACAAATAGTTTCTTTCTCAGGTCAGAATAAAAACCTGTTGCATTAATTTATACTTGGTGTTGCCATGCCAACGCACTTTCTTTGCTCACACTTCATTTTGCACTCTGAATGGCATGCCTAATAAAAAATCAGGACTTTCCATTTCAGCCATCTCAAATGTACATCTGGCCTCCATCCCAGACTGTAGGTTCCTTTAGGAAATATTCTAACTCAAGTTAAAACTACAGTTCTTAACCATTTACAGGTGGCTGGGCATAATCTCCCAGCAGGACACAAAGCTCTTTGATTGAGAACTACTACTCGGATTTTCTAATATTACGGAGTTCGGTAGATCAGTGAGGCAGAACACAAAGTTATTTTTCATCATGCAGAGAGCCTCTGGAAATTTGAAGGGAAAAAAAGATCCTGAAAAAAGAAAGAAGTCTGTATCTAGCAAAGCAGCTGTAGACAAAGATGAGCTTCGTAGAGAGTAGGGATGCCTTGGGGACGGCTTACATCTAAAAATTGTCTTGGATGATAGTTTTAAAAGTTTTCCAGCTCATTCTCATCATGATACCAGAACAGCCTGTAACGGCCTTACTGCAGAAGCAGCTTTGATTCTCCTTTTCCCAGTTCATGCTTGGTGCAGGGAGGAGCTGAGTCACTGACACGTTCTCCTTGCTGCCTGGAGTATTCCAGTGGGCAGGGAAGACACTTTGCTTTATGCTTCATCAAGCTTTACCCCAAGCAAAGAAAACAAACAGCAGGTTTTGAAGACACCATAAACTTTGCCCTCACAGCTGGAGGCAGAGTGAAGCAGTGGCAGCCAGCAATAAGGGATGGGCAAGAAGAAAACAAAGTGATGGGGAGAGACAACTGCAGCACAAAGAGTTCATTCTGTGCCTTGGTAAAGAAGCTTGAGAGTCCTCTACTGGGGAGGAGAAACCATGAAAATGTTCATTAGAAAGAATAGCACCACTTTTGGTATATATTATTTATCCTGCATAAGCCATTACTCTTCAGATGGATCCCAGTAAGTCCGAACATCCTGCTCCAGTCTGTTAGCAGAACAAACACCCCACAGGGCTGTCCTGAGTCAGGGGATGTTCAGTTTACTAGGAGGTTTCTTTGATGCACACAGGACTGATTTACAATTTGTGCTCTTCAGGGTGAATTCACAGTTAATAAAGCTGAGCTCTACATGGTTTGCTCAGCAGTACTGCATTCTTAAGGATAAAATGACATCGGAAGCACTGGTCACATACAGTGCCCAGCCCACTGCTCCAGCAGTGTGTCTGCATTAGCTTCTCAGCTCTGTAACACAAAATTCTCTGCCCGGTTTTCCTCTACAGTTCAGTTGTTTTGTTTTTATCTTCTCCAGAATTTGCCTGTGACAGAGTTCTTCATTCACCACTTGAAATACAAAGGAGGTTAGGACTACAATAACTGCATATTAGGGTTATCTCTATCTACCCACACATTGTCAAAGGCAAACACAAAAGACTTGGCACATAGCACTACTTTTCTCTTTCTTACTGGAATTAAATGCCAAATGAGAGCATAAAAAATTTACTTTGGTGTACTGATCCGTGGACTTTTAAGACAAGCCTACAACCAAATATTCTCATATCCACCCAGATGCAAAAAAAACCATGCAGGGCTTATGGTTCCAAAGATCCACAGCACACTTTCCTTCATCCCAAGAACGCATCACTAAGGTGCCACAGGTTTGTCATAGTGGATATACCATCAGAGAGTGTTCCCATGATCATATTTCAGCTACACTATATAGGCACAGGGCTGCCACACTTCTGCCATTATTAGCTGATATGGACTCCCTCAGACAGCCAGTTCTGCCAGATCACAATAAAAACATAACACTATGAACCAGACCTATGAACCAGAACACAAAGGTTTTAGTAATTTTTCACCCCTGTTTATTGTGTTACCTTGCAATTAAAGAAGTATTCCTACCAGTTGGCATGTATTTGCATGAGGATTCAAACAACTCTGAATCCATTCATGGAGGTGAAGAATAATTTTATATTATCTAATGAAAAAAACGTACAACTTTCCAAAACCTTTTAAACTGGTCATACCATCATACCTGATACAATCATTGATTAAAATTTGATGTAACTACTTACTGATCTCTAGAAACCTGCTTGCCACCAACAGACTACCTCAACTCCAAAGCCATTTGGAGGGCAGTGCTTTAGTGAAACTAAATCCAGCGTGAGGCTTAATATTAAGCCCTTGTACAAAATCCCCATGCATTTGATATCTAGACCTTCCTAAATTAAGAGGATTAGAGACAGAATAAGTATGAAAGAGACAATAGTTCACATAAATCTCCTCTACAGATCTAAATCTGTTGCTTTCTGCCATACTCAGAGATTCTTATAATTATGGGAATAAGAACTGGGCCAACCAAACATGTCACGTAGCCTTAACGATAGACAGTGAACCATCAAGAAACTAAACATTAAACCCTTCTTTCACTCTTGGCTAGTCAGCAGAGAGTTAAACATATCGATGATCCTTTTTCAAAGCTATTCTTGGTTCCCTGTTCTATGATGTCATTGCTCAACATTGTAATGTCAACATTAATATGAACACAGTAAGACGCATTTTCAGGTGTTCAGCCACTTCCAGTATTAGCACAGGGAACAAAGAAAGATGTGTCAAAGAACAGAGTGATGAGACGTACTGACAACGAGAAGTGGCTATGCTCTTCCTTTAGCCGTATGCTACACAGCAGAACTTGGAGACACTTTTCCTCAAGGTTCTTTGAGCAGAAAATGAAGCAGCTCACAACCACACCAGTTTTCTCAGCATGTCTCCTACATGGGCACACTTAGTCGTAACTGTTGACAAATGGATTATTTCCCTTAGGCAAAAAGGACTGCTTTCAACATTACGAAGGAGCACTTTCCTGGATTTTCTTTCACAGTACCCAACAGGAGCACAATGTCCTGAGCAGCACAGAAGAACAATTGCAATTAGCTGGCAATACAGCATCGGCTAGGAGAAAGGAGTAAAATTTATTTTCACTTTCATTATAGAATTGTGTTGTTCAAGTTTAGTCTGTGGGAGTGGAGAGGATGAGTTGATGTGTTTTGCCTCTTTCTTAGAGAAGGAATGCCTCCAAAAATGGTTTTATAGCTTCTGTTTTGACGAATATGCGCTTTATAAACGGCAGAAATTCTATACTTTTCCATGTTCAAAATGCAAGAAGATTTAGTCTGGTATTAAAAGTTAGTATCAAACTCAGGAGACTGGAGGGAAAGGGAATACTTTCCATTGTTTAATCTTCATCATCTGACAGGACATAATTCTTTTCAGAGACCTGAATTGCGGCCCTCTCCACACGTGTAGGTGCTGTCAGTCAGCCAGGCGCAATTAGATGGTAAGAATTACCCCTGACATGTGTTAATTGATCTCTGTGTCTAAGAACCTAAGGATATGATAGGGATATGAGATTCACGTCTGGTACGTGGAAACCAGAGTCGACGCAATACAATCCTGTAATTAATAAAATCAAAGAAATTCTATACAGAACTTGGTTCTGTAAGTTCTATTTTTACCTCCTTTGCTGTTACAAATCAGCTTCAGGGTTGACTGTACAAAGGTTTTCTCACTCTTTGGACAGGATAAGCACCAAAAGCAGAAGATTTGTGAAGACCTAAAGCCAAGGTGACACAATGGTGACAATCTGCAGAAAAGGGAAAAACCTAAAAATCTCACCATGTTTTTAGCAATTCCTAGAGCTACAGTCCTTCTCTATATTCAACACAGCACTTCTAGATTTATGGAAGAGGCCAAATGGGTAAAGCAGACGTGCAAGTGGAGGAACTTCATCACAGGTCACTGAGGCGTGCATTAAAAATCTTTGTTGACGCCGGATGAGTGGGCTTACAGATCTGCCATATGAATGTTGAGATGAACAGATGCATTGTGATGAAATTATTATGGTTTGTAACTTTTATGCTTTTCCAGACATAAAGAAGCAACACAAAGGCACAACTGTAATAATCCTGTGGCATTGGCAGATTTAATCGTTTGTAAAATACGAGCTACGCAGCAGATAACCAAGACTTCTGCATGTCACAGGGCTTGCTAGCCAGACAGCTGCCTTATCCTTGTGTTTTCAACAGATTTCCTCTATCACACCTCCTGAAGTTACTTGAAATAATTTAATATTCTCACTTCCTCCTAGGTAAACCACCCAAATGTTTTTCCTCCTGAAGGTTATTGTCTTCTTCTATATTGTGTTTAGACTGAGGTCAATGCTTCTACTCTCTGTTTCCTCCCCAGCTACCCCAGCCCACCACCTCTCTTCCAGGCAGGAAAACCCAAGTGACTGCCAGTGGTAAAGTGAAGGTCAGAGATTTCCTTGGCTGGCCTTCAACGCCTTCCCACAAAAGCCTGAGTCAGCAGAGCTCCCCACAGATCAGACCTGTCTCGGCTCTTAAGGGCACTCAAAGGAATTAAACTTCATGCCTTGTACCTCCTTTGTAAGAAACCCAGCTCTTAACCCTAGCAGAGGGTTTTTCTCCACAGTGTTGGGCAGTTCTCTGTTAAATCTGGTCCATGTCCTACCCCATGTGTCTATTAAACCACTGAGGCAGCCCTAAACTGATAGTATATCCATTTTACTTTAGCTGAGTGTCTATTTAGATAGCAAATAAGTGGAATTTTATGCATTTTAAACATGATTTTTCTTTAATGTTTTAGCACATACTAAAAGCATCTGAGTGGATCCACATTCACAACAGTTTCTGTTCTCAAACTATGTTGCTCTCATCCACAGTTATTAATGAACCCTCCTTCCTTAACATGCACATTGTGCTGGGAGTGGGAAATTTTCTTGTACAACTGTAAATTTAAACTTTCCAAATCAGGTATTGATCCTCATTTCTAATAATCCATCACAAGGCAGTTTATAGCCTTCAATATTCTCTGACATCCCATAAAGCTTCTGGTATCAACAGTAAAGCTTTGACTAACAGAGTGTTTTAAGGCCAATGTCTACCTTGGGGTAATTGCTTGATGGACATCCAGGTAGAAAATACAGGTACTTCTCAAACACAAGGACAAGACTGGCTGACAAGACAAGCGAAATGTAAAGTGCTGCAAGGGGCAGACAAGTCCAATAGAAATGAGTTCAGATAGCTCAGGGACTCTGAGAATTAAAATCATGAGCCTCAAAACCCTAATGATTCTATGATTCTATGAAAACCGACTGGACCTGGAGGGATAGAAGCTGGAAGGGAGCTGTGGGCTATGGATAGCAGAGTTTGTTGAGTCTGTCGCTCCCTCTTGAGGGTTGTTACGTGGGTTTAAAACTGCACAACTGCAACAGATAGAGCTGACAGCATGAAAACAATTAATGCATAAACATTGAGGCCATCACGCTATTAAAACTGGGCGGTCAAGGAGACTGCAGCCATTTCTACAGCTGTTTTGGAAACTGTCTCCTTGGCAGAACATGCGGGATTGTCTTTCCAAATGCCTGCATTTCGCAGGCTGGTTTCCTGAGGAAGGGTTTGTGGATGGGCTTGTTTATTTATTGCATTTTTTTTACTCCTCTTAGCTGTAGCTGTGGATTCCCCAAGCCTTGTGAAAGTAGTTGTTAGCTGCTTCTGTAAATTCAAAATGGTTCTTTTCCAGAGAGTTCCTGGAATTTTCTCCCATCCTTGTGTAAGAGCTTAATAAAATCAGATTTCATTTTATGTAAATTTATTAGAAGGCCATAGATGTTTTCCCAAAATAAAGAGCAAAAGAAATACAAAAAATTATTTCCTGTTCTGAAGCAAATGAAGTGCAGTCAGGACTCGCTAAGTGGATTATCCCTCCAACTGGAGCAAGACTACAAGGATCAGATCCTGTAATCTTATATGAGAACCAAAGGAACTCAGCATCACCTACACCCACCTACTCCAAGGCAGTTTGGAGGGCAAGTTTCTTGCCTGTGCCAGCCTAAAGCTGCTATAAACTCCAGAAAAACAATGGACAATCACAGCATTAATGACCTTCTGTCCCTCAAGTGTTGACCTTTTTTCTCTGGGAAACAGAAAGCAACCTGTTCTGATATGTTTTTAAAACAAACGCTCCGTTGCAAATGCCTCCCCCTCGGAGGAAGGCGTGCAGAACAAACACCTCATGGCTTTGGTCACATGACTTAATACGCTGCTAGAAGAGGATCAGATGCTACAGCAGAAAGTGCTTTATGAAGCCAGGAGAACTGTATAGAACAGAGTAAAACATTACCCCTTCCAAAGATGTTTATGCACTTGGCATGGCACGGCACGCATGAGGCTTAACAAAATACTGCTTTATGTACAGTGCGAGTCCTATTTATAGGACTTCTGTCCCTGACAACAGTATCCATCATTTTCCAAACTCCAATCTGCAGTTCTCTGGAGTTTTTCAGCCACATCCTTAATGTTGACAGTCAGTCACCCGTACAGAGAGCTGCACACAGCACTAGCACCTGACTGCTAGCATTCTGATCAACGGTTGTGGAGTTCTGTACTATTACATATTTACTGGGTGAGAGCAGCACAAAGTACCTAAACTTAAGGAAAACATTTTCACAGCGAGGGTAACAGATCACTGGAACAGCCTGCCCAGAGGGGTTGTGGAGTCTCATTCTCTGGAGATACCAAAAAACACCATGGACCTATTCCTGTGTAATCTACTGTAGTTGAACTTGCTCTAGCAGGGAGGCTGAGCTAAATCTTCTTCAGAGGTCACTTCCAATCCCACCATTCTGTGACTCTCTGATTCAAAGTGCTATTTTTAATTTTGGCTGGCTAGAAGGACTAGGTGATTCTAGATGGCCACACCATCTGTTCTGACTACCTTACACACACCTCTCCTCATGTTTCAGGATATTACTAGTCATGGAGAAGTTGTGAAGAAGCTTTGTCTTGGTTAGAGAAGCACCTCCTGCTTGCCTACCATCTTCAGAAGGACAAGCTGACATCAGCCTGACATTGATTACTGTGCTACACTTGGTGTGCTACACTCATGTGCTGACCCATAGAATCACAGGGTTGGAAGGGACCTCCAAAGGTCATCTAGTCCAACTCCTTACAACAAGCGAGGACATCTCTGACGAGAACAGATTGCCTACAGCCCCATCAAGCCTGACCTTCACTGTTCCCAGGGATGGGGCTTCTACCACCTCTTTAGGCAACCTGTTCCAGGGATCCACCACCCTCAGATTCAAGAACTTTTTCATGATATCTAACCTAAATCTACTGCTTTACAGCTTCAAACCATTCTGTTGTTCTTTGCCCTTGTGAACAGTCTTCCCCAGATATCTGACATGTCCCTTCCAGGGATTGGAAAGTCACTATAAGATCTTCCTGGAGTTGTCTCCTTTTCAGGCTAAACCACTCCAACCCTCTCAGCCTGTCCTCATAAGAGAGGTGCTCCAGCCATCTGAGCATTTTCATGGCCAGAAAACTCACTGCAGCAAATTGAATTTAAGATCCTGTTCTTCAGCGGAGATCAAGGACTGGGCCTTGTACCTCTCATGTTCTACCTCACTTGACAGCTTACCATGACCTAGCATGACAGCTGTGGTCATTGGTAACCACTGCCAGCAGGGAGGATCACAGGAGTGGGTGGAAAGGAAATCAGACATTCCTGGCAGCTGGCCCATGGCTCTGAGGCTTCCTTTCACCAATCATTAGCCTGAAAACAGATCTCTGCTTGCTGAGGAGAAAAGTATGGGCTTCCACTCTTCAATCACTTTTCCTTCGTGCAGTGTACAAACGGTTTCCTTTCCCCAACAAGGAAAAGAGAAAAGGCGGAGGGGAAAAAACACGTGTTCACACAGAGAATGAAAACAAAGGGCTGGAAGAGGCTGCTTCTCTCTGATTTGTTACCACCAGTTTTGTTAGCAACAGTTGATTAGGCAGGCAGGGCATGATGGCCCTTGGAAAGCAAAACAGAGGGATGTTTACCTTATAAACAGAGAATGTAAGAGTTACACAATACAGAAAAGTTTTAACTTGCTTTTCTGATGAGGACGCCACACAGAAAAAGAACATGGTATGACCAAATTAATATGTGATTTTATTTTTCTAAGTTTCCACTATTTCAAGGAATTACCTGCCAAGCTGTTTCCTTCAAGGGCTCTGCAGGATCACCTCTACATCCAAGGACAAGGAACCAGCTTTTTCTCACAAACAGTCCATCCAAACACAGTGGAAATCGATGGCGCTTAGTCCTATAAACATTCCTCTCAGAAACGTGGAAGAGGTTCTGTTTGTTTGGCTCAGGCTGTATGCTTTTGGGGACAGATGGAAGAGAAAGTAAAAAAAGAAGAACAACCACTGACAGGGATTGTGAAATAACATGGTCTACAAACCCATTGATTTGAAAACAAATCAGTTGGATTTAGTGACTGTGCCCACCGTGGTAAAACCCCAAAAATTCAAGAATTTCCCTGGTTTCTGTGGCTCCTCATCATTTCAGAACGCAGTTGCAAAATCCTCCAGCTATTTGCTCCAGCTGAGCTGGCTTCGTTAGAATTCCTTAGCACTTAGACATATTTCCTTAACAGCAAGTGATACAAATAATCACTTCAGGAGACAGTGGAATCTATTACACGGGGGTTTTTTGTCTTAAAAAAAAATAGGTTTTGTAAGAACTGGAAGACATAAGCAACAGCTCCCCAATGGATTTGTGTCAAACCAAATGCAATTAAAACCACCCCAAAATTTCTGAGCTGGTGCACGCTGGTGATTTAAACCCCTCTAACCCCTTTGCCAGAGCTTTTTAAAAGTGAACGAACACATAGACTGTTCAAGTGTCCAAAATGTTGACTCTGTTAACCCCCACCAAAAGGCTGAGGGGAGCTCAGTGAAATTATCGAAGTTTTCATTCATTAATCTGTGATGAAAACCAGCTTTCTGAAGATGGAGGGGCACAGAGGGCAGGGTGCAGCTTGGCTTGTTTAGTGCTTGGCCCAGATGTATCTGGACTTTCCTGTTCGCAAAAATCAGGCAGCTGAGCACATTGCTCCAGGCCGTGTCTTTCTGGAGGTTGCTGGTTGCTAGTATGCACAAAGTGCAGGTTATGTAATTCCTGTCAGGAATCTGAGCTCAAAAACTTTTTGTGAAGTCCCTTGGCTACAGTAGTTGTTTGTGATAACAGAAAGTCTGTACCGCCCTGATTCAGCTGTCCAGGCTCCCTCCAACGGCAGCACTTTGTGCTCTCTCTCCACCTTTACTCCCTCCCTCTCTCTATTTCAAACAACTCTGCTCATTTCTTAAGGAAATCTTTCTCTTCCTTCAACCTCTTCAACCTCTTTTGCCAGAGGAAAAGAAAATAAAAGAAGGAACAGTGTCGTTTTGCACATCCCACGCCTCTCAAATGGCCTCTCTCTCTGCCTCACTCACCATTTGGAAAATCTTCATTTCTTTGGTGAATGCACACAAAACTCTGGACTTATGATGAAAAGTCTGTCACATTGCAATATTGACAGAATAAATCTTCTCACTCAATTCTGAGAGTAAAGATCTACATTTCACAGCAATATGCCTCCCAGAAATGTGCTCACAACCTGTTGTAACCATTTAAGGCACCTTTCAGGAAGAAATTCTGCAGCTTTTCACAGAAATAATTACTGGATGACTTGTTGAGCAAGGAATTTCATTTACAGTCACCCTGCCACTTTGAGGCCATTAAAATTTATCAGGCACATACATAAGAGCATGTAATTATTGAAGGTATCCAAATGAGAGAACATGAAGAGGAAATAATGCAGGCCAGCTCTCTCTCTCTCTCTATCTGGATTCAATGCTTTTATGCCACTACACGGACCTGTAAATATTAGTTGATGTATTTCAGCAGTCTGCTTCCTTGGTAAAGTGAAAATAGAAGATATAAAAGTTTAAAAAATAAAATTGCAGTAAAAGTCTTAACTGGTATAAATGAAATAAAAGAAATGAAAGATGAAGAAAACGTTATTTCTCAACAGCAACAGCAAGTTTTAATATTGTTTCAGACAAGATTATTTTTTTAATAACAATTCTCTTCAATTTATGAGGATTTTTTTCTTTCAGTATTTTATCTTGTATTTGAGGGATTTTGTTTAGTTATTTATCCCTACTAGTTTAGAGTTAAAAATTGCTTTTCCTAGAAAGAAGGGAATTGAATTAAAGATAAACAGTGCCTGAAAACTTTCTATCTTCAGTTCTTAGACAAAGTTCACAGGGACTTGAATCAATTCACGTGCTAATAAGCCTCAATCCCTACACATGGAAAAGAGTCACCCTTTATTTCAGTAAAAAGTATCCTTAAAATTACTACTATTAAGTAAGCAAGAGTAAACCTTAATTGAGATTCTTTTCACTTATTTTAACAGTTCCAAACATCAGTTCATTCTTGCAGTGAAGGTACCAGAAATTAATTTAAACTTCTCTAAGGCACAAAAATGTTGACCATCTTTCCAAGTCTATGACAGAGTCAGAGATCAGGTGCTGCAGGTTCAAGTCCCTGGTTATAAGAAATACCTTAACAATAAAACAAAGCACAACAAGAAGACATCAAGAAGTTCTTTAACATGAGAGTGGTAGATCACTGGAACAGGCTACCCAGAGAGGTAGTGGAGGCCCCATCCCTGGAGACATTGAATGTCAGGCTGGATGGGGCTCTGGGCAATCTGTTCTAGTTAGAGATGTCCTTGCTTGTTGTAGAGGGGTTGGACTAGGTGACCTTTGGAGGTCCCTTCCAACCCTATGATTCTATGATAACAGCCTACAGTCAGTCAAATCCTACAGTCTCTTCCAAAGCCCATGAATCCTGCTCCCAGGATTCGCTGCTGAAATTCAGGCAGTAAGACACAAGACTATACAAGACCAGCTTCTGTTTTTATTACTATAAAGCACTGACCCCTTTTTAAAATGCTTTGGATTTTTTTCTACTATACTACCGTTGGACTCATGCCTGCATAAATCAAACATAGTTCACAGATTCAAGCACGGTTCATAGACTATGTCATCCCAATCTATAGCTTGGAGAAAAACAAATCAAAAATATGGCAAGTGGGGGCTTGCTGGTTCCTGCAAAAGCACAGTGAATGAAACACGTAAAAGCAGCTGCTGCACAAGCAAAGAGGAGCAATTCTGACTTGTATGGCTCACAGTCATTGAATATCGCAACACAAGCAAGATAAAGTATTTTTTGCTACAAGGGGTTATATTATCTGGTTTCTTTTCTCTCTCCAGCACACTAAGCTTCAAAATCTTAATGACTCAGTTAGGTTGCACAGGCTTTGCACAAGAATGCCAACAACCCTACAAACCTACACAAACCAGCAATTTGCTGCAGAGTTTGTTGGCTTGGCAAGGCAAAAGAAAACACATAAACACAGCTAATGCATATGCTGGAAAGCACCAACAAATTCTTCAAGTGCTAAATACCACTTCTGGAGTGTGTTTTGAACAAATTGTTGATTAGCTGCAAGAGTTATAATGCAACATACTTGAAAAGTTGCCTGGTGCACTTGAATTAGCCTGGATTTGAATGAGGCACAAAGTAATTTACTGCAGCCCAGAGGTATTGACACTTACACCAAACAGGAATCACTTTACTACTGATCCACTGCAGAGTGTGAGGAGGTACCTGAAGTATATGGGGTTACACTTGTTTGAGTGTTGTTGTTGTCTGTGTCAGAAAGATTCATTCCATCTGCCTTCACTTGTATAAAAGTTGGGAAACTCCTCTAAACCTCATCTAGGACTCCAGCACAAGGAAATTAGGGACTAACACAGAGCAATCATCTTCTCCTTCATTTTTAGGTGGTTTACATAGTTCACATGAATCACCCCCTGGACACAGGCCTTCTTCTATTAATGGTTTAAAAAAAAGTGAAAATCCAATGACTCATGTGCATCTAAAGCCAGATTTAGATCATTAAGGGTAGGTAAAATGCTTTTTATCTTTACTGATTGGCATCCACTTTGGGTTAGGTTATCCCAGGTTTACACTATACCCCAGCTCCACCCATTAGTGAGAAATAAATTCTGGAGACCAGCTACTTCTATGAAAAATGTTAACAATACCAGTCCCCATGGCACAGCGATCATGAAACTACATTGTTTGTTGCATATCAAATAAAGGAAAAATCTGTGGCCTCCAAAATAAACACTGAAGAAGTGTGGTATTAGAAAGGTTTATAAGATTCCAAGTAGTTAATAATAAACAGGGCAAAACCAACATGTCCATATGCTGGCACAACACCACCTCGTGAATCATGCACCTACTGTGAATAAATATTTGTTGGAGGGGCTCACTGGGGCTTTTTGATGTGTCATCCTGCACTCATAGGATGACATCTGAGAAGAGAAGATGAGCAATGAGAGAATAAATGTTTTGGATTATGGTGACAGCCATCTTTTTAAACTTTGGCTGGATTTGCTCCAAGACCTTCCAGTCTTCTTCTGCCTAGTGGTGGTCGCATCACAGAGCCATCCAAAACACAGCAGGGCGAACTCAAAGTGCAACTACTGTGCATTCCAGTGAACTGGCAATTTAAACTAATGGTAGAGGAGTTCACAAATGCATAGTAATCTCAATACGTGACAGAATGCTATGGCTACTATCAGCTTCATTACTTGTCTTTCTAGATAATCTAATGATCTTGTGCTCAGAGAAGGAAAGGCATAAGCACTGTCAGATTAAAGACTTGAGACAGCTGATGGCCAAAATTTCCTCGTCCTTCCCACCCCATAGCATTCAAAGCATTTTAACTCTATGTACTAAAGGTATGTGACATCAGAAATACCTGACAGAGACAAAAAAAGCCATCTCAGATGCTGGACACACAAGATCCTCCCAATATTTCTTTAAACAAATATAACTTTTAACTCAACAATGCCACAAATACAGTCATAACTTGTGGGAACCACTGCAATGAAATCATCAGTAGCCAAAGATTTTTTTTCATTTAACACCACAATCAAAAGAGAAATGGTGGTAGCTCTTGCTGGTCACTCATCACTGAGTTCCTCTCCAACTAGAGTAGTCACTGACCATAAAACCAGTGAGCAGCCACAGCAACACAGGCAAACAGGTAGGGCAGCACAAATCTCTATATCAGAGTACATTTTGAGTAGGAAATATTTTATCTCAAGATGGAAAAAGAAAACAGTTGCTCCAGTGGCTGAAAAAAAAAAAAAAGAAGGCAGGGCTGTAGGAGTTGTTCCAGCTAAGACAAAGAAAAGGCTATAAACTCCCTACCAGTGTCTCAGACTCACAGTACCTTCCAGACATGCCTACACTAAGGTACCCACTTCTGGCAAGCTCAGGAGAAGCACATGGAACAGCAGGATTTAAACCTCTTCCCTTGGTATTTTGGCCAAACCATTGCTGAAAGCACAGGCAGAAATTGAGCCAAATTAGTTCCATGTTCCAGTACAACAGCTTTTCCTAAAGGATATGGAAGAAGTGTAAACACATGCTCTCCACAGTCTCTTCTACTAGTTGAAAAAAGAGACACAGTGGCTAGAAGCCGTACTGTTGACTAGAAGTCCACTCAAACCTTTAGCTTCATCTGGAAGAAGACATCCTCATGCGTGTCTACAATGGGATGGAAAAAAATCAAGGACTGAAGAACAAAGAACACCTAGGGGTGACTGCAGACAGCCAATCCTACAACAGCTTGGAACACAGCTGCAGGATCTGTACAACATAACTTTGCATCTTGACACAGGGCAGACTGGACTTTTTAATGGAAGGATCCTATAAGGAAGGCTACAGTCAATTGAGCATCAGTTTACCAAAACCATATGATGAAAACTGAGGAAGTTTCTGAGCTGAGCAGTGCTTTGTCATAGATGATTATTATTTCATTTTCTGCAGAAATACTTTTATAGCACCTCTGACTGCTCCCAGAAAAATTACTATAAACATCGATCTGGTTGTACTAGCAAGGTAAACATCAAGAATGGAATGAACAAATTAAAGCTGTAGACACACAAGAGTCATTTAGCTATTCAGAAAAAAAGTTCCATGAACAAAAAGTATCAGGCTTTGGGCATAACGTCTTAAGAATATGAGGGAACTGTCATCAGGTGAAAACCCGTCAGCAGAACAGAAGCACAGATGACTTTAATAGGTCATTTCAAAAACATACTTTTCAGATCCTACCCTGCACTAGTGTTTTATAATTATTGCTTGGCATGAGGTGAAACCTAAAGAAAATAAGGGCATGAAAGAAAGTAAGGAGGACTCTTTTGAGACACCTGAACTTCTAGCAGGAGCTGTAGGACTACCCCAAAGACCCCACCACAAACTTGCATAGATATCTACAGTTTCTTCAGGAAAGTAAGGAACTTCTCAGCTTTGGAAGTGTTTTAGAGTTTTAATTCCAAGTTCTCATTGTTTTGCATCTTGCAAGGAAGAATTTCTCCAGTCTTTTGGACACAGCCTTAAGAAACACAGCAAAGCCCCCCACAAGAGGTCAGAACCAGTGGGTGGAAATTAGTCACACAGTCTCTGCCTCTAGCACCTCAGCTGACTAACTGCACCTGAAGAACCAACTTCTCCAGTGCAGGGATTCATAGCCCCCACATTATAATTTAGTTGTCAGCAGGGTAAAACATGTCACATTATTCCCTTCATCATCTGCAAAGACATGTTTCAGCAAAGAGCTGCATTTACCTCTCATCCATCTGCAGGGCTCTACTGTTTGCAGCAATTACTGCTTGCCTGCAGACTCCTCTAATCACTGAGCACAGAGAAAAGAATTCTTCTAATTGCGGAGTGGTTTGGGTTTCCCAAAATAGTTGACCTTCTTCCTTTTTGAAGGAAAAAACCCCAGCAAAAAAAACTTTTCCCCTGCCTCTCTGCTCGCCTCCCCACCCCCTCGCTGCTGGCAGACATGAGAGAGCTGTGTTTGTTTTCATGGCAAGTGAGAGGCCGGGGCAGTAACAAGGCTGATCTCACCGTCTCCAGCTGCAGTATTCCATTTCTTTACAGCTGCACATATGCAGAACTCGGGGTCCAGTAGGAGCGACACAGGTAAAAACTACACAGCAAAAAAAAGGAAATAAATAATAAGTCCAAAAAACAGGCAGACATGGTGTTTCAGAAGACAGTTTAGTGCAGGGGTCCTCAAACTTTTTAAACATGGGGCCGGTTCCCTGTCCTCGGACCGTGTCGGGGGCTGGAGCCTGGCCCCGCAGTAGGCAGGAAGCAGCTCGGTGGCGGGGGGCTGGGGGTGGGTACCCATGGGCCAGGTTTAGTGGCTCCAGCTTGTAGAGTGGATGGTTGGACTTGAAGGTCTTTTCTAACCTTGATGATTCTATGAAAACATATTTGAGAGGCAACAGCACAATTTTTGACCACAAAATGAATATTCCAGCTCAGAGATGAGTGTTATTTGGTCCAAAATTGCTCAAGGCAGTAGCTGAGCCCCTAAATCCACATACGATGACATGCCAGATCTTCAAGCATGGAAGGTGCAGGATTTTGTGGTGAATCTACTCAAAACTAGGCTTTTCTTGGTCTCTTGAAACTGTCCCTAGAGGTCTCAGGAAAATGACTTTAAGGTCCACTTAGAAAGAAGAGAAAAGACAAACTATCATTAACAACTTTCCTTATCTGCCCCTTGCAGAGACAAACGTGTGTCAGTCACCAGGACACGGCTGTTTTGAACTTCTTGTTGTTCTAACAGAGAACCTTTGTCTTCAGCTTTATAGCGACATTACTGATATTAAGTATTTACACCGATCACTTCAAGCCATTAGAAAGTTTTTTCTTAATTATTTTGGGTTTTTTTTTAAACTGGACAATGACAAGAATGACAAAAGTACATTTTAATAATAATGAAAATTCTATATATAATACAGAATTAAAATAATACTTTTCGTTTCCAAACCAGATAGACAGGATTTTCAAAAAATATATAATTAAAATAATACTTGTAATTTTGAAAATAAATAGGATTTTCAAAACCAAACATTTAATTGTTTTAAATAACATTTTTAAGAACCATAAAATAATCCACTTGGAGAAACTCAAATCTTCTCCAAAAGGAAGAGCTAAATGATCAAGGAGGAAATGGATTTTGTCTTTACTAGAATGCTTTTGACAAAATTGTCCAAAATGTTCAGATAATGGACATCTAGAGGTATAAGGCTGAAGTGATACTCCCAGCCCTGGCATTAACTTCATTATCTTTGCAGTCTTCCTGAAATATAAGCTCAAGGCAAAGGGGTTAATGGACTTTTATTTTTTAATTTTATTTTCATGGAAACACTTCCCTCACGTATGGACTTTCAAAGACTTCTGAAGGACTGGGAAATCCTTTCTTTTGCTTTCAGCACCATGGTCTAAAACCTACTGATGAGAAGGTTCAAATGGCAGAGCTAGACCACTGCTTTGTACCTAGTGACCTGGGTTTTGCCATCCCTGGCACTAACTTCTTTGGAGCACTTGGTTCACCAAGAACTTCAAGTCAGTGGGAGCTATTTTCACCATTTTCCTTGCACAGAGGCTTGTAAATGAATTGGGAATTGGCTTGAATTTCTTGGGAATCTCAGAGACTTTATTTCAATTTGAGTTTTGGGAAAGACTTGAAAGTCCTAATGACTCCAGCTGGTTCATTCCAGGACAAGCACACTCAGAAGAAAAGCAGGGCTCTTTGCCTTTTTGCAAAGCAGGAGTAAACAGTACCTCTTGGATGTGCCTTAGACAGAGGTTTTAGTGCACTTCTCATTCCTTCTCAACTAGTCCTGTTCTGACACCACAGAGCAACTCAAGATGACTCCAAGGCAGGCCACCTGAAGGTAGCTTCTCCATAACTGCAAACTAAATGTACCCCTGTACTTGCACTGGTGAGGCCACATCTTGAATCCTGGTCCAGTTTTGGGTCCCTCACACCAATAAGGACATTGAGGGGATGGAGTGTGTCCAGAGAAAGGCAAAGCTGCTGTGGAAGGGTCTGGAGCACAAGTGCTCTGAGGAGAGGCTGAGGGAACTGGGGCAGGGGGAGGTCAGCCTGGAGAAAAGGAGACTCAGGGAACACCTTCTTGCTGTCTACACTATGTGAAAGGAGGTTGTGGTGAGGTGGGGGCTGGTGTCTTCTCCCACGTAATATGTTGTAGGACAAGAAGGAATGGATTCGGCTTGCACCAGAGGAGGTTTAGGTTAGCTATGAGGAAGGATGTCTTCATTGAAAAGGTTGTCAAAAATTGGAACAGGCAATAGTCCCCACTGCTGGAGGGACTGAAAAGCCAGGAAGACGTGTTGGCAGCATGGCCTGATGGTGACCTGGCAGTGATGGATTAATAGTTGGACTTGATCTTAGAGGTCTTTTTCAACCAACAGATGTGATTCTAGCTGGGATTGGTTGTTACACACTGTATTCACGCTGACACTGTGCCCTCTCAAGGCAAACCACAGGAGACCACTGCAAAAACGTACCCATTCCTACATACCCTGTCAGCAGTAGCTTCTTTTGAGAAACATAGCTCTCACTTAACTCTTTCTTATCCTTCCAGAGGAGCAATGTGGAGATAACCTAAGACAAACCACGTGCCTCAAGCATTGACCAAACACATTACTCATTTTCACAGCTAGATCTCAGCCCTGGCATGCCTGGGAGTGGGATGACCCCTTTGACCCCTTTCTGCCCACAGGATCTTGTATATCTCACCCGAGTCATCCCAGCTGTGCTCAGGTTCATAACAAATAAATTGTGGGGTTTCTTACAGTACAGCAGAGAGCTGGACTGCAGCTAACAGACAAGGTTCATGCTCATCACATCATTCTGAACATGAATGCTACATCTTTATGTGAGCAAATGCTCCACCAAAAATGCTTCTCCTGCATAATATTTTGAGTCATAGAGTCATCTTGGTTAGAAAAGATCTTTAAGATCATTGAGTCCCACCGGTAATTGCATCATATGGCTTCTACACTCAGTTTCGAATTGCAGATTTTCTAGTGTGATTCAATAATTTATTTACTCAGCCCCGCAATACCGCTGTCCTTCTAAGTAAGTATTTGGCTACCTCTTTGGATGTTTATATTTTGTACGTTTTAGTTAAAATTAATTGAGCTCAGAGTTTAAGTTGCTATAGTTACTTTACGAAAGGTTATTCCATTTATAGGGTTTCAGGAAGACGAAAAAAAGGAAAATACTCCGTTGATTTTGCTCACACTCCATCTATCTCGGTTTGGTCATATCTGAGGGGATTTCTAATTTAAGAGGTTTCACAACTAAACTATTCCTCATCCTTACTCCTCTTCTGGCCTCAGTCCTCAATCTAAAACACAATCCCCCAACCCTGAACAGAAAGTGCCCTCACAAATGCAAGTTCTTGCAGACAACTATTTATTTGGCAGCTGTATAATATTAACGACTTACTGTCCGTGAAAGACTTCTACTTCTCCTCAAACTGGACTTAAAGTGCATCAGGAAACCAATAAAAATGTTGTTATTGCAGCACATCACACTGAGTTGGGCAGCTTTAGAAACTCCTCACAAGGAAAAGGAGAAAACCCTTCACTTTTTTTTTTTCCCTCCCTGTACCATCAGTATCATCTGACTGGCTGCTAATTGTACTGCTGAGGTTTTAAAAACCACTATTCAGGTAAGTGCTGCCCCAAAAAAAGCCCAAAAACCAACCCCCTTCTGTCATCCATCAAAGCACAAGTATTTCAAGTGTAGCCTAGTAACACAGAAAAGACTTGAAAATCGTCAAAGTCCTGCCACCTATGGAGTGATCATGTGAAAAAATGTCAAAGAATCACTTTTGTAAATGCTTAAGACAACTGCTAGCGAGTGGTAAATACAAAATACTGTTTAATTGCAATTTTCAAAAAATTCTTCCTTCTTTCAGTCATTATATGTCTGTCCCTCTGATGGAAAGGGGAATTCTTTCCATTTTCAAGCCTGTGCTCTCCTTTCATTGCAATGAGGACCTAATTCAGAGCTTTAAACTGTGTTCTGCAATGCATAATTAATCTGGCTTCATAGAGACCTGGACAAAAGACCCCATTCAATCTTCAGCGCCTTCCCCCTGGGATATTGTTATTTCTAAAAACTCCTGCCAGCTGGGCTGGAGGGAAATCTCAGCACTGTGGGAGAATGAACAAACTACAGGCCTCTGAGGGATTTGAAGTAACTATCTGACTAAATTGGATTAGAAAGTAAGGAAGGGGAGGGGAAAGCAGATTTTATTCTCAAGTCTACAAAAGCTCTTAAAAAATCCTTAGAAGATTTTCATATGGTGAAAGCCAGAGAAATATCTGCGTTTTTATAACCAAACGAAGAAGGAATTTTCAAACATGCATGAGCCAATGCACTTGGGGATGTTTGAAGGGATTACTGCTGGTATTACTTCAGCAAAACTGTTGTGTCTGCCTCAGAGTTTTGAAACAGTATTTTTCTGCAAAATCCCAGCTGTCTGGCAAATCCAACTCTCTGCTCAGGTATCTGATACATCTCTTGGCTCATCATATAAAGTACCCTAATCCTGAATTGCTCTAGACTTACTCTTAAGCAAGTTGCAAGTAAAAAATCCTCTGTCCAGGAGGATTTCAATGGGCTGAGGAAAAACAAACCCGGTGCTGTGTGAGAACTAGCACTCTGCTCCTGTTCTGCCCAACCTCATTCTCCAACACATGTTGGTGACACTGCCCAGATCACCTGGTCACTCCTCATGTGTTTCAAGTATATTTAGCAGGCGTTCACACACCCAGGAATATTGCCCCATTTACCACCAGACCTGGAAGATGAGGTGGGAAAAGCTCATGGAACTATTGGGATAAGTGGGTGGCTGAGGGAGAAGATGCTTTGGGCTCTCCATAGCTCAGTGAGATTCCGTGGGTGCAGCCTGGGACCAAACTGGGGGAAGTTTTCATGATCTGGCATGATAGAAAAAGTCACCCTGCTAGAAAATGCATCTGTGTAGAGACAATCTCACCAATGAAAGATCCCATGTGTGTTCTTTCACCATTATCCTTTGCCTTTTCTAGATGTACTATCACAGAACAATTTTCTATAATCTCATTTTGCCCTGGAGAGAAGTGCAAGGATGAGAGGGATGATGGGGCAGGATTACAGGATCAGGGGAAGAGAAAACAAGACTCAGCAAAACCTTTCAAACCAGTGGAGGTGTTTTTAAGGGTGTCACTTCATAAAGAAACACTTGCATGTAACTTAGCAACAGACACAACAAAAGTGTTGGTAGCTCGTATTCCAGACAAACAGAGGAACGTATAAAACATTAACTTGTTATACAAAATCCACACATCTCTTTAAGTCCTGGGGTGCTGGAAAAGCAATCTGACACCACCACACTTTATTCCAACAGACAATAATGAGCCACTGTTGGTTAAGTGTTATACAAGTTGTTGGATGTTGTCAAAACCACACTGAAGCACCACATTGAAAACCCTCACAAGCATCTCACAGCTCTGACTAACTCCATGGCGTTTGTCAAAAGGGACAACAAAAAGTTTCGTATCAGTGGATGAGAAAACCTGATGAAGGAGAAAAATCGGTGTTGTGATGTTCTGCTCAACACATGCTATCTAATACCTAAGTCAAAGAATGCTCCAAGTTAGCACTGACTTTTCTCAATTAAAAGAAAAACTGTACCACTGCTCACTGGCTGTAATGATGCCATAAGCTTATTGAGACTTGTCCTGTCTATTAACAACCTCTATTTCAAGGTATCCAACAGACAGTGGATATCAGTGTTAAACCCCATCCCCATATTCTGGACTCTGCATGAAGCTGCTAAAAACATGAGACCATGCAGAGGATCTTCTGGTGGAAAACTGTTTCTCCACAAGCTACTTACACACTGTATTCTGCCATGGTCAGCACCTACCTTAGCAATGCACATTGTTGTCCCCCGAACCCATCTCCTCCAGCCCATCCCTGGTTGTGGCCCTGCACCATCCTGATGTGCAGGAATCCTCTCATGAAGTGCACCTAAGACAGGACCTGAGCCAGAACAACCATCACCCCAAATCTGCTGCTTCAGGCAAGATAAAATTGAAACTGGGCAGGTGATGGAGGGAGGAAGAGGGGAGGCTGGTGAGGTTGCAGGTCAGGAATCTGCAGAGGGCCTGGGGCTCACTCCTGCTAGGAGGAAGGGAAAAGGACACAGGCTGGAGCTGTCTGCGCCCTGAGCAGGAAGGTCCTGGCTCCTGGCTGCATCACTGCATGGGGAGGAAGTGGGACAGGGATCAAGCCTTTCATTCATAAATCCCCAAGAGTGTTTCTCCATTAGAGGAGAAAACAAAGGGGTGGCAAGAAGCAGGATTTATCTTGTATTGCAGAAAGGGTCAGAGAGGAACCTGAACGTTTTGGACACAACTGCTTCATCCAAATGCATTGTAAACTTGGGAGGATAAAGAGACACCCTGCTGCTCTCCCTGCTCCTCAGCCCAGCCCCAGAGGTCACCCTGCACCTGTGGTCTGTCTGCTCCTAACTCACTCCCTTTCCACACCAAACACATCTCATCAGCATGTACAAACTTGGTCCAACAGCTGAGGCAGATCAGCCAAAGAACCACCACAGCAATCTGACTCACTGTGAATGACACTACTGAAACACCCCAGCCCAGCCAGGCCAGTGGTTCTGTGGGCATGGCGGCAACTGCCCCTAGCCACCCTTGTCTGTCCAAAGGGCTCTCATCCAGCCTTGTGTCTTCCCTCACAGCCCTGACATTTTAAAATTTCACACTACATAAATGTGAGCCGAAATTTTAACTCTGTTAACTCCATGTTAACTCCAAGTCATTTGCCAGATAGAGAATCCATAAGAATCTCTTCAAAAGGGACAAGTGAATATCAAAAGGGGAAGCAGGGCTCTTGCAACAGCTTTGCCTGCTAGAAGGCACTTCATGTCCACTCCCCCAAAACCTCCAGTCTGCCTGGTCTGGGTCATTAACTTCCTTTTTACTTAATGCTTACTCCAAGTTTTAGAAGTCTAAAATAACTCTGAGACAACTTAGTTCTGTGCTTGCCCCTGCTCCTCCTCAAAACCTTGTGCTTCCACTGACTGTAATCCCCAGGACAAAATAAAAATATGACTCAAAAGGGCTCAAGATCAAGGAAACCTTGAGGAACAAAATAAAGGCAAAATTTTCCAGTCACTTGCTCAGCTATCACCTTGGATTTACATAGGAAATAGCTCAGGGTAGAAATTACTAACTTGAAAGTTTGATGAATCTCACCAAAACCAGAGTCATTGAGTTTTAAGCATCTGTACATTTCTGTGTATTAAATATGTATATTAATAATATATGTATCAAATATGTGTATTTATAATGTCAATTAATAACGCATGTATTAATATCTAAATAAAGCTCTGTAGAAAGCAAGAGCAGAAGACCATGGGCCAAATGAAACACTGGTTTGGATAATGGGCAAAAACATTCTTTAAACTGTGATATATTTCACAAGTGTCTCTTGCCTGGTGTTACAGTAATCGCAATTAGATCCAGAAGAAATATTTTGGCTTGTGAGCTTCAATAAAGATGACATCACCGAGACTCTCAAGGGAGTGGAAAGACTCGAATGCAGAGTCAGACACACCACACTGTGGTCAGGACATTGCCATTTGCTCAGGCAGAACATCCTGGAGCAGCATCGCTTTGTACCCACTCTACAATGTCCCCCAAAACCCCTGCCATGGCAAAACCAAAGTAAAACATATCTGTCCTTCTATTAGCAGAAATGCAGCTCCTTTTCTATAGGAAGTGTTTTAAATGAAGCTAGCAGAGGAGGTGGAACCCACTGACCAGCTTATGTTTGATCAACCATTGAACAAAACATAACCAGCATCCAAATTCCTTTTTATCCCAGAGCACATCCTCCAGATTACATAGGGACAGTATTCACACCTATATCCTGGTACGGATTATGGACAGACCACAGCCCTACAAAGCCAGATGGACCTCTTCTGCTTCTCCTGTAAAAATACCCCGTGGTCTTGCTTGACAACTGTTGTAAAAAGCACAAAGATAGTTGGGGGGAAGAGATAGGAGCATGATGTTCTCTCTGCTGGTGGGCAGCTCAGTACATGTTCCACCAAACTACAGCTTGCTTAGCTGAGGGATTATGACACAGATACACATGTGTGCTTGCCCTCCTACCCAAGTGGTATTTTTGCTTCCAACCTCCCTTTCTCAGGGTTATAAGGTACCACCAAGCATTGCACTGAATGCTTAGGAGCTGGCACACTCTACCCTGAGTTTTAAGTTCTACCAAAAAAGTGCAAAGCACTTCAAGGTTTAGGTTGACATTTTCATTGTCATTACAGGTAGGGGCCATGAGCTTGGGAGTATGTAATGCAGTCAAGCTTTAATTCATCCAACACGGCACATCCAAGGTGGACAAGGCAGCAAGCCCTTGCCACTCTACAGGACAAGAAGAGTCCTTCAAGATCACCAAGTCCAACTGTCAGCCCAATATCATCATGCCCAATACACCACATTTCCAAGCACCAGCTTTGTGGATACCACACTTGTGTAACTCAGGCTGAAGACCTGTCTAATTATGAGTGGAAAGGAGATCCCTGTGGTGCCTCTTCTCTGACATTTAAAAAAACCAAGCCAAAAAAAGGGGGAAAAAAACAGAAAAAAAACCCCAACAACCTTTCCCAAGTTTGTGAAGGTTACTGGGGTCAGAAAGTCACGTACTGAATGACACTTTTTAAAACAAAAAGCCATTTTCATGATATTGAGTGCCCTGGTAGATTGAATTCCCTTTCCAAGCATCCTTAAAAAGTGAATTAGGAAATGGCAATTAGAAAGCAGTTGGCATAGGACGAAACAAGACAAACCAAAATCAAAAATTTGTCTGGTATTGAAACATCTAAAACCTTTCTATGGTTTTAAAAATAGAGCCTATTTATAATAGAATGTTGTGATTTAATCAACATGCAAGAAACGAGCCAGTGACTGAAAGTACAAAATTAAGGTTTAAACCCAGAGTTTTGCAAGGGCAGCTAGAGCCAGATTACAAAATTCCTTTCACACAATGCACATAGCATCCTTTGAGACTTAATGACATTCTGCAGCTGGGGTAGGACGACTCCGAGTTCTTTCTGTTCTGAGTTATTTACTTCTGCAAGAAAATTCCCCGTGGCAACTGGCCAACAGGACTTGTCTCCTTAGTATGTGAAATGTGAGCTGATACAAACTTGACACCGTATTTCATCCCCTCGTCTTTCCCTCGTCTCTGCATTCCTCACTGTAAATTAAGGGGTAGCACCAACCTTTTCTGGGGCGGCAGGAAGCAGCGTACTTGGAAAAATAGGAAGAGGCAAAAAAAAAATGAATACAAACATTGCAATGCTTCAAGGCAACTTCTGAAACAGTCATGAGATTCTTCTCACCCACAATCGAGATGACGAGAAATTGTGAAACAGCTGATTCCCTTTAAAAATGTGAAGGTTATTCCTTTTATTGACTTTTTGTGTATCATCTAGAGGTAAATTCATAGTAATATGTAGGGAACACAGATCTATACTTGCAGCAGTGCCCTTCTCGTTGGCAGTCTCTTTTTAGGAACACAAGCTGGGTCTTTTTGCTCTCTGTGGAGGGTCCCTGAAAGCACAGAAATCTTCAGCAGTCTAGTCTGCCAAAGCTGGTTACGAAAGAAGCTGTTTGGAACATGGAGCCTTCAAGCTGGACTTCAGAAAATACAAGGCACCTGGGAAATGATGTGCAACTCACAGAGACACTAAATATGCTCTGGCAAACCCAAAATTACCCTAAGGACCTCAGTCAGCCAAGGGTGAAGCAGTGACCTTGGACACCTTGTTGGAGCAGATTGGTGTAAGTCATCTGTTATTTTAGCCAAGGGATCCCAGCAGTGCACACACTTCCTTTTGCATCCTGCTTTCTGCTCCAGTGTCTGAATGAAGGTTATGTGTAGCAAAACTTAACTTAAAAGCTGTCTTGTTAACAGGGTACATATTCTGAGAGAGCCTGAAAGAGCTTAGCACACCTCGCTGTGTGCTGTAGTTTGGGGGCTATGTCTGGCTGTCGAGTCCCACACACTAACCAGAGATGGTTTCTACCCTGGAGACAATCACAGAATCGTTAAGGTTGGAAAAGATCATTGAGTCCAACCATTAATCTAACTGAATCAACCCACTGCACGACTCTGAAATACGTCCAGGGATGGCAATTCAGCCCCCTCCCTAGGCAGCCTGTTCCAAGGCCTGATGACCTTTCCATGTTTTCCCTCATGGCCAACCTAAACTTCCCCTGGTGCAGCTTCAGGCCATTTTCTCTTGGCCTATTGCTTGTTCCTTGTGAGAAGTGAGCGAGGAAAACTCCCCTTGGCTAGGGGACCTCACAGTAGTAGCTGTGGTTACATCTCTGTTCCCCACAGGAGATAGGCTCTTGTTCAGACTGGCTGCAAGGGAGAGGCTTTCCAGAACAGGGGCGAGTACAATACACATACATCAACCCCAAACTGCAAAACGCTCCTTGCAGGGACCCCGCTAATCCAAGAAAGTGAGAAGAGATGAGTCTGTGCAAAAATCCTGCCAGAAAAACTAAAAGTGTAACCCAGTAAGTCAAAACCTTTGCTAAGTTCAGCAATTCAACTCTTGCTTAAACAAATGGAAAAATGAGGGTGGAAGTTCTGAAGGGAAACCCAGGAAGATACTACAAGCAGAACAACAGGTCAAGTCCTGAAGATGTTCCTGTCCAATAATGAAAGGCAGGTTAGAGGTCCCAGATCTAGGCTGCCAAACGCAAAAGCCAGCCGTGTAAGCATTCCCTCAAACCCTAGATGCTTTTGGTACAGCCAGAGAATACAGTAACTGGTGGCAAGAAGGGTTAACTCTCAGTTGACAAAAGAAAGGAAGGAATTTTAAGACTGTTCATGGAAGATAGGAAGCTTTAAGAGCAGTTTCATTCTTGAGAGGGAATGAAGGCACAGGAAGGAGATTCCAAAATAGGTGGCAAGAATGAAAAAGAGGGGAAACATTTTTTTTCTCTTCTCTGGGAAGCCAAGCAGCAAACAAATGGTTTAGATCCTGGGAAGACCGTAAAATGACATCTGATCCAGGGTACCTGTAGTTCTACCTTGTCGCAAAGGTTGTCCCACGCTTTGATGTGGTGTGTCACCAGATTTGGCTATTCTGAGGGAATGGGAATATGTGTAGCCTGATAAACTTGCTGAGTAGGGAGATCATTAACCAGGATCCCTGCCTTAGAATTGCCCAAGGAGCAAAGCCAAGGATCTAGCAGTGAACACCACACATCAGTCCTATGGCAGAACCTGGACAGTCTGGGCTGGTAACCTTTACCCTCTTGTAGTTGCAGCAGTGACATCTGAGGATGCTACAGACTCTAACCTAGCATCAGTTACTAATCAGTGCCCTTCTTCTTCCTCAGATCCGCTGGATGAGCTGCTCTGCTGGTCATCCCCAGCCCATTTCTTTCAAAAGCCCAGATAATTTAAGCAATTTTAATGTCAGTCCATGCCAACTCAGTTCATTTTGGCTGGAACTAGTAATTGAGAACTGTATCAACAGTTGCATCTGACACAGTCTTTACTGGCCTTCTTTACAATAGCAAAAGGATGAGAAGAGAGGAGAAAGAACCTGCTGGGAGGCTGGGGAAGAGCAGAGAAGTCTTGGGTTAGTGTCCGAGCAGCATCTCCTGAAGGTTCAGCACAGCACAAGAGTTCGGACAAAGGACAGGCTTATAGGAAGTTGTGTGGTCTCACGAGCTGCAATGCTGAAAGAACATTTTGAAAGAAAAAAAATGAGACAACATTTTTTTGAAAGAAAGAAAATCAGGGACAAATTGTTCAACAGCTCCGCAACGAGAATTTGGCAATGCTAAGTCAGCTGCTTCATATCAGTTCAAAATAGATGGGGTTTGGATAATTTCCTCTTTTCAAAGGGTTTTTTTTTTCCCCCTTCCCAAGCACCACTGCCCAAGTTCACTTAAGATGTGAAAACAGGTCAAAAAGGGGAAAAACGAATCACTGATATTAGCTGAGGTTCAAGAGGCAGCTTCTGCATTGGAACCTAATTTGTGCTATCTGTTAAAGGCAGGAGGGCCCCTTTGCCTCACAGAGCATGAAGATCTGTTAGGCTCTGGGTCTCTGGGACCTGCAGAGGCAGCATCTGAAGGAAGTATCAGGTACCATAATATTTACTATCTTAATTTCATTACATTTTTGTCTTTTCTTCCATCATATCACAATGGTCTTTGAAAATCTCATGTAGTGACTAGGATTACATAACACAAGGATATCTCAAGTAACATGGAGTTACTGAGAAATCAGCCAAAATGTGTCTCTGCAGAGAAAGTGATTCCTTTCTCACCCTTTTCATAGAATCACAGAATTGCCCAGATTGTTAAAAACCTTTACAGTCATCAAGTACAAGCATTAACGCAACACTGACAAGTCCTTGGCTAAACTATATCTCCTAAACACTGTGTCTACAGGACTCTTAACCAACCGTAGCAAGGGGGACTCAGCCATTGCCATGGGCAACCTATTTCAATATCTGACAACCTTTTTACTAAAGGTCTAAAGCCTTACTCGGACATAAGAGGATTTCAGAGTATTTCAGTGCCCATTCCCACACGCAGCACAAGAGTGAGCGCCAACAGAGCCAAAGGAATTTGGGCCAAACCACAAGTTTTCTTCTTTATTAAGACACTCTTGACCACACAGTGCTGGGCAAAGCATGTAGTCAGCACTGCCTGCATCAGCTTACTGAAAAGACAACAGCCCTGTCAACTGGGAAGTTCTTCTCATACAAAATTGGGAAGGAGACTTCTGCTGATGAAGCATTGAATATATTTTTTTTTCCTCTAAAAAAAAAGGAAGCCTCCTCACAATAGTAACATTGTTGAAGATATTTACTACAAAGTCTATCGAGGTGCTTGCTTTTCCTTTTGATGTTATTTTATCTTTAGGCGCAATCATATTTGCAGTTGAGCAAACATGGAATCACAGAATAGTTTATGTTGGAAGGGACCTCAAAGATCATCTAGTTCCAATCCCCTCATGGGCAGGGACACCTCCCACTAAACCAGGTTGCTCAAACATCCTTCCAGCTTTGAGGGAGCAGTTAAAAATATTGTATTGTGGTCAACACAACAGCAAGTTCTGTTCTTTGGACAAAACTTTCTGTTCTTGTTCTGCAGACGAATGTCACGCTACAGCTCTTCAGCCCTTCATACCCACTAATCTCAAAGCACTATTCAAGACAACAGCATAAGCAAGTTCACAACTTTCCTTCTCACCAGATATCCAGTTTTAGACATGAGGAAGTATGTACCTTATTTTCAAAACTGGAAGCCTAGAGTTAGACTCCTAAGCTTATTGTTTGTTTTTTTCTGGAGACAGAAAATCTTCCATAATCCATTTTCAAAATAAGATATTTGACGTCTCTGAATTCCAACCCTTCTTTTGAGGTATTAAAATGTAGCTTGAAAAGAGCCACACTCATATCTTATTTCAGATTAGCACAAAGTCCTCCAGCTAAATTAAGAGAGCTACAAGTTTGTTTATTTAGGCATAAACAAACACCTGCAACCAACAAAGGGTTTGCACAGGTAAGATGGAGACAATTACCACTCAGTTCAACTGAATGTTTGACATTAAGTACAAAAAGATCTCCCCAAAGAAGTGAGACGATTCAGACACACTTATGCACACAGATCCTCTAGGAGATGGACCAAGGACAACAGTACCTACCACCATTGCTCCCCTCATCCAGCTGATCCCAGAGATTGGTCTTCCTAACAAAGCTCTTTACTGAAGCTAAAAGTTTTTAAAATAAATTAAATTCATTAAATAAAGAGAAAACATAGCGTAACCATCTCATTTTAGGGATGGTCTTATTTTGGATAAAAGGCATTCCTTCTAATTAAAGCCTAGCTTAAACTTCCCTTAGAAGAGGGGGATTTATCAAGCTACCACTTCAGGTGGTGGTAGTAACACTATACAAAGTAGTAACAGCACTGTTACAGCCCACAACTCAGCCTGTAGACCCAACCTTTCATCTTAGTGCTCCAATACTGTGTGTTGTGGGTTGGCTGCTTCCCAAACTTCAGGGCTTGGAAGTCCAGAGCATCTGTTTAATCTGGTTTAGGTATGAACCAGTAACCACAGTAAACAGAAAAATTAATTATCAAGATCAGAAAATACTGTTTTCATGGAAGCAAACACTGCCCTTGGATGATCACCAGCGTGGCCAGGAGCTGCCAATTCTAGGGAACAAATCTCACCATAACCCTCTGGTAGTGCAGACCTGTACTTGCCATGAGTTCTAAACGCATCAATCCACTGGTGAGAACAAGCTACAGTCTTCCCTTGTCTATGACTTCCTGTGTTAGCAGCTGGAGGGCTAAAGATTGAAGGGTTAAGGGTTTTAAAAATACTTGGAGAATGTTTTCAGACCAAGGCAAAAGATCCTTACTTAATAACAAGACCAGTTTTAGAGGCTTTTACTGGGAATTTGAGATCAACTGGGTCTTTTTAGTGACAGCATGACAAGAGCAGAATGTGTGGATAATATAAACAACGTGGGTGAAGGGGTTGGGTCCTGTTTGTCACCAGATCTCCGCAAACTTCCCCACAGAAGGAAACTCAAGGAGCATGCATGGATGAAGGCATGTCAGGGCTTGGTGGGGAAGCCAGCACGGGAATAGCACAGTAGTAACAGTGCTCCACCTTCATGAAGATCTTGGGTTACCAAGATAAATTCAGCTACCAGACTCACCCATGTACATTCTTAACCCCTTCAGTGCAGCGTGTCTCCATCTGGGGTGGTGCAGAGGGAGAGCTCTGTGAGACCTCAGGAAGGGCTACTACAACTCAGATTTAATCTTTTCACTAATTTTTAAAGTCTTATTTAAAATTTAATCAATATTATAAAGTCTTTTGCCATTAACCCATACTGATGTGATTAAGACAGAGGGGTTCCTCATTAAGGCAGCAGATCTGCTCATCCCTGTCTCTCCAAATGCAAAATTAAGATTATAATTAACAAAAGCTTAGCTATACTTCTTCCACAACATTTTTGGGAAAGACTTTGCTTCACTCAGCTAATAAATGGCATCATTCGAGGTAACAGCTTTCTTTTCCAGGTCCCAGATGCTGGACTGGCTGCAGTGCTAACAGCCAGCCTGCCACAAGTTTCTCTCTCTGAATCATAATGTTATAAGAGTTTTATTTCAGGGTTTCCAGTTTTTTGCACTAACTGGAACCTTTAATCTTCCCTTTCAACAACATATTGGTGCCAATAATACTGAGGAAAGAACATTCCCTCGCCACATACCTCACTCATTGTTTTATTTTAAAAGGTATGAAATAAAGTCTAATAAGCACTTGGCATTGTGCATTTAACTGTGTTTTACAGTCTTTCCTTTTGCACTTGTTGTACAAGAAGTGGACATAATGAATTTTTTGAAGGGAGAAAAAAAATCCTTGGATTTTTTCTCCTGAAATGATCAGCAAGAACTAGAGGAAATATTGCAACAGATCCTGTTGATAGGATATTTCAGCTCAGGACCTCACAAAGGTTGAAATATCAGTTATGTTCCTACCAAAACCCAGAGGTTTGCCCTAGTCTTGCTCTGCTGGAATTCTGTTTTGTGATCACTCTGCCAGCATCGATATCTCATACATAACCCGGGATCCATAAATAGTTTCCTCCGTGATATGAGAAACTATAAGAATAATCTGGGGCAAGAGACCAACACACATTAAACAGGACACATAAGTATCGAGAGAGTAAAACTCAGGAAGTGCAGAGGCTTGGGGTCCTCTGAGTAGGACAAAGAATGGAGAGCTGACTGAATGAAGAATTAAGGTTGATGCAAGGGCAGAGAGCACAAAAAGCTCGTTTGGCTGAGCTCGCAGGCTTTTAGCAAAAGGGTGAGGGTGGTGGCTGTATCTCCCTCTTTCCAAAGAGCTTTTCTAAGGCTGCAGAGGGAAAAGCCCTGTTAAATGCAGCACCAAGCACGTAGGCTGGGAAGGCCAGCTCAAACCTAACAGCTCAGATCCAAGCACTGAGGTTGAATCCCACCCTGAACTCTTCACCTCCTGGCTAGCACGCTTCCCCTCTAAATATAAACTGTGCTGCTGACATGATTGCAGCTGGCATTGGTCTTTTCAGATGTTTTCCATGCTGTCCTTGGGTTTGTTTACTATGTTAAATCAGGGGAAAGTTTTATTTAAGCAGCAAATGTATGTAGAGAAGTAGAAGAAAAAGGATTACAAAAATCCTAGAAACTGATGGGAGGGTGTAGGGAGACAGGAAAAGATGTTCATAGAAAGCAAATGATCTGGTGAGGCCAGAGTAAGATGAGCTTGTAATGCTAATCTGAAACATTAAATATCCTGCAACTGTTAGAGCCTCTTTCATCTGCAATTCCCACAGAAGCATGCCTGTGCACTGAGAACAAACATCTTTGCAACAGAGGGCTTTGAACTCCATTAAACATTAACAAACTACTGGAGCTGAAGTTTCTGCAGTATCGTAGTAGCTAGAGAAAGGCTCTACAGGAGAGAGTCTGTAGCCAGCCATTGTGTCAGTCCATGGAGGTACCTGGACTTCAGCTCATGTCAGCATATGCAAGGCTGGGAGTGCCTGAAAAATTCACAATCACAAGTATTTTTGAGAACTTGCAGCAAATGTCAAAGCTTGTATTAATACAGGTGGGAAGAACTGCTAGAAAATTCCCAACCCAACCAAAAATGCCAAACCTTCAACCATGCAAAATTATGCTGGTAGTAGTTAAACAGCAGACTGGCCAAGGAAAGCTGAAAAACTACAGAGCCCTGCTTTTCCAATACTACAAGCTGTTGCTAAATGTAGCCTTTCAAAGAAATCAAAAGGAAAGTTTAAGAGAGACTGTGCTGGTGGTGATATTCACTGCCTGTGGCAGCCAGGCTTGAGGGTCCATGGATGAAAAGGCATAATGAGGTTCTCATTAGACATCTACAGCCCAAGTTCATACACGGCCCATGAGTATGTAGCTGACCCACTGCAGCCTGATCTACTTTTCCAGCAATAAGCAAGATTTTCCATTAAGGTTTTACAAAGTTTTCTTAAATCTATCCCTTATCTCAATCCTGTATGCTGCTCAATTCACCTAAACACTTAAATACACACATGGTGAGGGAGGAATGTTGCTGTTTGATGAGCCAGTGTACACCATGACGTGTTGGGACAGAAGCTAGTGTACAAAATCTTGTATCCATATCATAGATTCAGAGGGGTGGAAGGGACCTCCAGAGGTCATCTAGTCCAATCCCACTACAACAAGCAGAGACATCTCTAACTAGAATAGATTGCCCAGAGCCCCATCCAGGCCTGACCTTCAATGTCTCCAGAGGTGGGGCCTCCACCCCCTCTTCTAGGCAACCTGTTCCAGGGATCCAGCACCCTCAGATTGAAGAACTTTTTCATTATGTCTGACCTAAATCTACCCTTTTCCAGCTTCAAACCATGATCCCTCATCTTATTGTTCCCTGCCCTTGTCAATAGTCTTCCCTCCAGTCTTCTGATAGGCCCCTTTCAGGTACTGAAGGGTCCCCGCAGCCTTCTCCTCTTCAGGCTGAACAACCCCAAGTCTCTCAGCTTGTCCTTGTAAGAGTAGTGTAATAACAGAAATGTGCATGACAGTACAGTTTCATGGATTTGTCACATGCCCAAAAGTCGCTTGAAACTTGTAGCTTTGTCACTGTGATGGCTTCTGTTTCTCTTTCATCAGATGGATGTTCATCTCAAAGACTAAGTGTATCCACATGAAAGACTCAGGACAAAGTCCGTTAGCTGTAAAGATGAGGGAGGAAGAGGGATGATGTAACAAAACTAGAAGAACAGGAGTATTTGCTTGTTGTGCATTGACAAACAAGAATAATGCCCATAAGTGGGTAAAGGACCTTATCCTGTGATATTTGTTTTGCTGACAGTCCAAACAGCCCCATTGCTGTCTCTACAGGCATGGGGATAACCAATAAAATTCCTACTGAGTGTTACTGTGTTCATGCTTAAAAATGAGAATCACAGAATTGTTAAGGTCAAAAAAGACCTCTAAGATTGAGTACTACATTTAACCCAAATCTTCATAACCACTAGGGCAAGAAGGATACTTGAAGTCATAATGCATTTAAGGATTAGCAACATGAAGTACTTTGTAACATAAAAAGGGACAATTTTGTATCTAAATACGTTTCTAAATACTAAGCTTTGGGACACAAACCAGTCCCCTTTAAGTCAGTGATTTATACCCTCTGTGCTACATTGTGCAATGAGCAGTTCCTCACAAAGATATGTTCTTGTTGGATATTTATTGCCCCAAGGGTAACAGGATGGAAACAAACATGGAGAATCACACAGCTCTTGTGTTTCTATGAAATATTTTAGCTAGCAAGTGATAAAACAATTCAGCCATTAACGTGCTATTAACTGTCTGGCTAGACAAGTACTTCACCAGTAACTTTAGCTGAGATTTTTACATGGGCAAGACAGCTGTAGCTTTGGCTGTAGCTGCAAACTTTTCTGCCACCCCAGATGACAGAGCTTTGAGTAAACTAGCAGCAACAAGAATTCCTCATTTGCCTGTAATCCCATAGATGCAAAGGAATCTCAGCTCAATAAATCAAGATTACCAAGCCATGCACTCATACTCCTTTTTGCACTCAGGAAGGGAGGAAAGAGGAGGTGGGGGAAAGATGCAAGATTTCCTGCAGTCTGTGAATATGCAGGAGCAAATAATTTGTTGTAACTGGCTGAAAAAGGAACTGAAACATAGAGGAAAACAGAAATAATTTCCCTATTAAAATTAAAAAAAAAAAGAACAGGAAGAGCAACCTAGACTAGGGAATGGTAGGTAGAACTCTCGAGGTGGCAGTTTTCCTGTGCACAGCATTCAATGCTCCATGCATATCATAAGGGGGCGGAAGGGCTCTGGGTAATTACACCTCTTGCCAAGCTGCCAAAACAACAGCCATCCACCACTATAAAATCTGGCAGAAGGGAACCAGACATTCCCAGTAATCGACCGACCTTCTGTTTCCCGTGACACACGCTTGTAAACAAACAAACCAAAGGACGTTTGAGGTTTTCAGATGATGCCAAGAAGAAAAAAGGAGGGGGAGGTTTATTATTTCTTCATGAGTTGGCTACAATCTTGATGTGCAAACCATTGGTCGGGCTCTAATTGCCCAAAAGACTAAAAAAATAACTTGCAAAAATGACAGCAAAACCTAATGGCTAATGAGGAGGTATTAAAGTGCAAATTAACAATCACTCTGCTATGACATTAACGCAGGAGTTGGGAGGAAAATGAAAAATTAGCTTTCTTGTATTGCCTACACGTTTGCAATGAAAGCCACACAAAATCTGTCCGAGTTCAGGTTTCATTGCAAACATGAAATGTAGCTCAAGGGAAAATTTGCTAATGTTTGCATAACTCTGCAGTCGGCTGGGGCCCAGCCTCAAGCAGGGCTTTGTGATCTGAAGGGCCACAAGAAATGTGCAGCTTCACATAAAAACTCGATGAAACACGGGGAAAAAAAATGGCAAGTTTCATTTTGAATGTCAAAGATGTTTCAAATAAAACTACGGAGGCAAATGCAGGAACAACACAGACTGCACAGGCACAAGAGATGGCTCTGAATTAAGTCCTGTGAAAAGTAATTATTATTTATATTTATAAATAATGTCAATACAAATTATATAAACATAATGCTTTTATATTTACATATTTANTAAAGGTCTTTTCCAACCTAAACAAATCTATGATTCTGTGATTGTATTTCTATAAATTATACATAAATAGTATAGAAATATCTTTATAATAATAAAAAGAACTGTTCTTCTTTTTAAAAAAGTGTAATCGTGTTCCAACAAGCCCTGTCAGAGCAAAATCTGTTCTCACCATCACAATAACACCTAAGGGATGGAGGCTGCTCTTAGTTCTCCCTTATAGGTGGGAAGTTGAGGTACAGTGGTTACACGTGAGCAATAAAGCTTGACTGTGAGCTCAATTTCCCATCTAAACATCCTTCCTCTGACTCGGGTTTACTTCTGTGTGTAGATTCAATCGCACACAGACACCTGTTTCAAGGGCCTATTACCTCAAAGCCAAACCAAGTCCCATGGGTATTGATGCAGGAAACAGCCTCCAGTTGTGCTGGGGAGGTTTAGATTAAACATTAGGAAAAAATTCCTCCCTGACAGAGTGGTCAAATGGTGTAACAGGCTGCTCGGGAAGGGGCATCACTTTGCCCATCACATGAGCATTTAATCAAGGTAGACTCCACATGAAATCACCCACTTGGATTTCCTCACGTCACAGAATCACTAAGGTTGAAAGAGACCTACAAGATCATCCACCCCAACCATCAACCCAACCTCCCCATGCCCACTAAATCACATCTTCCAGGGCCACATCTACTAATTTTTTGAATGCTTCCCGGAACTGCGACTACCACATCCTCGGGCAGCCCGTTACACCATTTGACCACTCTGTCAGGGAGGAAATTTTTCCTAATGTTCAATCTAATCCTCCCTAGCACAACTTGAGGCTGTTTCCTCCATCAACACCTGGTGCCATCTCTATTTTCGTACACCTCTTTCTAAAGCAGTTTGCTTCTGCCTTGTTGAGTCATGCTGGGCTTTGACATTTCTGCAGCTGAAGTCAGCCTGCCAGAATCTTCAATAATGAAAACACTAACAGGCAATCAGGCTGGCCAGCAAAATATCTGGCAATTCCATAGCTGCCCCAAAAGTGGACATTGCTGTGTTATGTCCCTTTACATAGAGTCACTAAAACCCTCCTGCACCCTTAGCAACTTGAAACTCTCCTTTAAATGAGGAGAATAACAGTAAAATATATATTCAGCTGTATCAAAACTGGATTTTACCCCCAAAAAAGTAACAGAAGAAGCGTGACTTATTTTTCTGTCTGTATAAATAACAGTCAGACACACAAACTGTCGTCACGCTACTGGGGAAGAGAAGAATAGAAGGATTGGGGGTTGTTTTGCAAAGTTAAAGGAGTGATTTTCTTTTCTACTTTGGTTTTACTGTGGACTAATTTTCTCAAGACTACTATTATTATGTGAGAAAATAAATAAATATCAAAAAATCCCCACTTTATGATGGAAACAGCTTCTAGTCTCTAGTATGTGAAGGCAGTAGTGGAAACATTAACAGTCACTGTCCTTTGAGAGCATTTTGTTCCTGGAATAGAGTAGTCTCTGCCAGCAAGATTACACTCAATGTGAACAACATTAGAAAAATACCAATGACAAGGACTATTTAGCAAATTACACAGCTAAGAAATATTTTCTGACTCATTGAGGTTGTCTTCCCCAAATGGAAAGATCACTTGGCCCAGATTACAAAACACAACAAAGAGTTGCTTCTGAACATATTGCAATTTCTAAACCACGTAGGAACAACAACATTGTTTTACAGAAGCATTTTGTAAAAAACAGAGCTACAGCCACATTTGCCACTCAAAATATCTGAGGAAAAGCAGCTCAGAGTTGGATCTCCCCACAGCCCAACTGCAGAGTTACCCCCAAGAACCAGCACAGCTTCATTCATACAATGATTTAGCAGGTTCTGCGTGATCTGCTCCAGTACCATGTAAAATCCTGCCACATATTTTCCATTTTATAGAATTACACAGGTTAGAAAAGACCCTTGAGATCATCAAGAACAACCAATAACCCTACTCTACCAGGTTCACCGCTAGACCACCTGTCTAAGCATCACATCTAAATGACCTTTAAACACAACCAGCAATGGTGTTCTAAGGGCTGACTACTCTTCCAGTAAAACAAAATTTCCTTATGTCCACTTTTCCTAATGTTCCATCACCAGCATCATCCCTGCTAACTCAAGGTCTCTCTTCGACACTCTCTTTTGCATGGTGTAGACATGTGCTTTGCACTCAGAACTATAAATCTGTTCCAAAACCAGACAGACCCTGGAGCCACTTGGGTCTTTCAAGTATAAATGATGCCTAAATTCCATTTAAAACCTGAGCTAGGGTCACCGCCTGTCCTGTTCCCTTCTCTATTGTATCACCCTAACAACAGCTGGTGGATGGGCTCTGAGCAGCTCATCTCTTGGCACCTAGTGAAAAATTTCTTTCCTTGTATGATGAACTGCTCCATTTCTTCCCTCTTTATGTTGTGCAGAATGTTAGGAGAGGCTCATGGACGTCACCTGAAAGGACTGGGATGCCAATATCCACAGAACAGAAATCTTGGTTCCAAAATAAAACAATCTCAGAGTGGCCCACTGCAATCACACCCTGAGGGACACATGGTTTTGTCAATTTTGCTATCAAGAAAAGGGTTGTTGTCAGCAGCCACTGCTTTTCTAAACTGTTTCCATTAATCCGCAGTGTTTCCTTAAATTAAGCATCTCAAAACTCTTGCTCAATTTTTTTAATTTTTTTTTTTTTTGCGGGAACAATCAAAAACAAACAGCTCTTCCTTGAGATGATGGGCACTTGGCAATGCCGCGCAGAGTTTCTCGCCACGAGTTCAAGGGCAGACAGGCTGAGCAGACTGTTTGAGAGTCATAAGACAAATGTAAAGTGTTCAAAAGGAGCCAAAGCCCTGACACAGGGAGCGTGTCCAAATTTTAATGAACTAGTTCAATCAGCAAACACCAGAGATTCAGGATTCACCCAGCAAACCCAGACTTCAGCCCCCACACAGATGGGCACTCACTGACCAGATGTTTCAGAAAGCTTTAGCAAATTCTTCTTGGGGGAGACTGACCGGTATTTTTCCCCCCTCATTTTTGAAGGGAATAAGTAAATTATAAGCGTTGTTGGCTGACGAAGGTTCCATATGTTTTATGTACATACAATGCTCATAAGAAACAAGACACCAGGGCCCTTTTACATTATTGTAATTGCAGCTGAGAGACTCCAGAAGTACAAGATTTATGACATGACAAAACCCTAAAAAGATTAATAAAAAGAATGCAAGCTCAAGCAATGCATTTGGTGTTATCTTCACAAAGTGCTTTCTCAGCCTCTCAGGCCATCAGCCAAGACCTGCACAACTCTTTCAGCAGAAAACAGGTAAGAAATAAACCCCATCAAAATCCATCATCATTCAAGGCACTTTGGAACTGGCTCTAAGTCACCTGTGTGCCACAGCTAAGTCACCTCGCAGCCTTGACCACTGTTTTCCATGAGACAAAGCATCTGGAACGTGCATCTCACTTCTGCCACACTGAGCAGGCATGTCCCTGACTTCACCTCATAAAAGGTCTTTTCTCACTCATTCTGTACTCTGTACAATGAATCATAGAATCGTTTGGGTTGGAAGGGACCTCAGAGATCACCCAGTTCCAACCCCCTGCCACCAGACCAGGCTGCCCAGAGTCTCATCCAAACTGGCCTTGAACACTTCCAGGTGCTCAATATCAAGAAAGTCTATTTTTAACAGCAGACAGCGTCAAGAGAGACTGTCAAAGGTGGGGTAACAGAACTGACCTACCACAATGTCACATACATTTAATGACACCATTCTCCTCTTTGTCTTCTCAAAGTGCAAGCCTGCAGCCAGCACAAGATCGTTAATGACAAACAGGACAAGGATAGAGTGAGGAAAAAACGCAGTTCTTGATGAGAAAGGAGGTTTGCTACTGCTGCCAAGAAGGAGGAAAAACAAGAAAAGCTGGAAAGTTGAGGGGCTTCTTTTCGTTGTTATTTATATGATGTCTAAGTGAGAAATCCTTGTTTGTTATTATTTTGAACAGCCCACTGGCACCATTTCAAAGCTGCTGGTAAATGTTTCAAACCCCATTTGAATATAATTAATGCAGATTTAAATTTAGCCTTTTGTTGTTTTGATCCTGACAATCTTTTTTAATTTTTTTATTGTTGCAGAAGTCCTCCAGCATCATTCAGGTCTGCAGTATCTGGGGCCCTACTCATTTATTTTGCTTTGAAATCAAAATTCCTAGTTTACACAATGGGCAACCCAAACTTTGGAGGCCTGATTCTTGTAAAGGATCACACAGGCAACTCTATTGGAACAAACATTTACAATATCGCATTGATTGCGTTCATGAGCAAAATGCAGACAGAGAGGCTGAAACTTCCATTCAAGAACAACTCTACTGAAGAAGTATAAGAGGGTCTTACCAAAGCAAGCCCTTCTCCAAACCACCCTAACAGGACAAAGGCTGCATCACGGTTCCAGTTCTAATCATTATGGTCAGGATTCCCAGCATAATGACCAAAAACTGGGCTCAGGCTTTGGCATACCCAGATGTCAGGTGGCTGAATGACCCCAACAGAGTGCAGAGGACATCTTATAGAATCATAAGGGATGGGAAGGGACCCTGAAAGATCATCTGGTCCAATCCCCCTGCCACAGCAGGATCACTTCACTGGAGAAGCCATGGAATCAGAATCACTCAGGGTAGGAAGGAACCATCATCCAGTTCCAACCCCCCCAGCACAGGCAGGGACACCCCACACTAGACCAGGCTGGCCAGAGCACCATCCAGCCTGGCCTTAAACACCTCCAGGGATGGGGCCCCAACCATCTCCCTGGGCAACTCATTCCAGGCCTTCACCACTCTCACGGTGAAGAACTTCGTCCTCACATCCAGTCTATATCTACCCATCTCCACCTTTGCTCCATTCCCCGTAGTCCTGTCACTACACGCCACCCTAAATAGTCCCTCCCCAGCCTTTTTGTGGGCCTCCTTCAGATACTGAAAGGCCACAATAAGGTCACCTCAGAGACTCCTCCAGACTCAACAGCCCCAATTCTTTCAGTTTATCCTCATAGGAGAGGTGCTTCAGCCCTCTGATCATCCTCGTGGCCCTCCTTTGCACACGCTCCATCATCTCCACATCCCTCCTGATACTTGATAGTATCAGGTTCAAATAGCCAGGTTCCACACAAGCATCATTATCATCCCAAGCCCTTGTAGCTTTCTTTACCACAATTAGAACTATTCTACATGATGCCTTCACATGTTATGAGGTGAAAAAAGCAAACCACGTTTCCACGGGAGCACAGCATTTTCCACATCTGCCACAGGCACAGAAAGAAAATTGACGTTTGTGCCAGCATGGAAGTGGCCAAGCGCCATCATCATCAGCCTGGAAAAGAAGAGGCTGAGGGGAGACCTCATGGCTCTCTACAACTACCTGATGGGAAGTCATAGTAAGGCCAGTGTTGGCCTCTTTTTGCCTAGTGACTAGCAATAGGACAAGAGGAAATGTGGTCAATTTGCACCAAGGGAGGTTCAGACTGGATATTAGAAAAATGTCTTCACAGAAAGAGTGCTGAGGCCTTGGAACAGGCTATCCCGGGAGGGGGTGTAGGCACTGGCCTTGGAGGAGTTCAAAAAATGAGCAGACATGGTGTTTCAGGAGATTGCTTAGTGGTTAGGGGTTGTAGGGTGAACAGTTGGACTTGGTGATCTTGAAGGTCTTTTCCAACTTTGAAAATTCTGTGATTCTATTATTATGGTGCTTTGGGACCTTTCTCAGACAGGGTAGGGAAGGCTGGGTTTCCATTCAAGCGAAACATTTGCATTTAAGCAGCTGCAAGTCTCTCAGTCTTTAGCTTGGCTGTGGGCAGCACTTGAAAATGAAAGGGTCAAGGCCATAAATCCCAGTGTCACAACATAGTGCTCAGCAGTAAACAGCAACCTGACAAATCTGACAGAGAAGTTTGGTAACAATGGCCAAGCGAGAAATGAAATCTCTCAGCAGGCTATTTACAGAACTGACTGCATTGAAGTTCTCTTACTGGTGTCTGTAGATGCTCGTATGCATGTGGATACATCGGTTTAGATATATAAAGCCACTAATCCATGAGTTTATCAACTTTATTCTCAGCCACAGGAATTCAACGAGTGGTGACTTGTTTTAGATAAACCATCGGCAGTGCAGAGAAAAGTATCTTGAGTTTAAACAAAGGGGAGAAGGTCTTGCTGAGACATTTCCTGATGCTTCTCCAACTTTGGAGATAATTATTCCCAGCAAAAGAATTATTTATTTTTGCACTTAATAAACAGTAAAGTACAAAAGACAGATTGCATCAAATCATCTTTACAGAGTCTGAAATATTTTTTTCCATGCTCTGAGCCTGCAGTCTGGGAACTGTTCAGCCTTTCTCAGCTCTGCCTCTACCTTTCTGATTCTTCTGTAGCGGCTTTCCAAACTGCAAATGAACAAACTGGTAAGGACTGGAACAAAACCACAGCACAGGAAACCTTTCATTTTCACAGAAAATATTCCTAATTCTTTCATTTGGAGGAGGGATGTGGGAGGAGGACAAAGGGAAGAGAGAGCATATGCAAGGAGATGTTTTCTGGTTTGTTCCACTGAACATCCAAGACCCTCAGTTGGAGCAGCTGTGTTAGGGCTGAAGATGAAAATAAACTGAATCACAAACCTTTTGAAGAGCAGACTTTGACTCTGGCTCAACAGCCTTAAACACCTCCATTTGGTTCAGAGGTGTCTAAAAAACCCATCAATGACCACTGCTCTGTTTGAAGAGTGGTGTCCAAGTCTCACCCATGAGAAGAAAAAATCAGATTTGCTACTTGATGAAGGTAAAACATAGACAAAGTAGAGAGATCTATGGATCTAAGGTCAGTAGAAATGCTGCTCGCTAAGACTTGAGCGGCTCAGGACAGCCACAGCCTATGGTATCCAAGCAGCAGCTCTCTGCAGGAGGCAAAACCTTCCTGACACAGATGTAGTACAACCTCAAGACACAGCTTTAGGAAACCTGGGATCACTGCTCCTCCATCCACACCTGGGCACAGTCTGCAGAAGCTCTGAGCCATGTTTTCTTCCGCTTTGAAACTGCTACTGTTTCCCTGATGACAGGTCTCACGTCCATCATATCATCCTGCTCACAGGATAAGGCACGTAGGTTACACCTGAGGTAGAGTCTCTTGCTGTTCTCCATTGGAATACTGATCAGCACTCAATCATCCGATATCTCCTCCAGAAAAAGACACTTTACTGCAAAACCTGATTATTCTGCAGCTCAAAGCTTTACAACCAGTTACAATAGCTAAGGTCAGGACCCTTTAACACGGTAGTCAGACCATTACTGTCCTATAAATGAATGCTATTAACCTGAATGCCTTTGGTGGGAAGGAAGGTGTGGTGCTAGTTTGGGATTCTTTGCAGGTATCATTTCTCATAGGCATAGAAAGGTTTAGGTTGGAAGAGACCTCAGAGATCATCTAGTTACAACTTTCTGCCAGGGAAACTGCTATAAGGTGTGCTCAGAGCCTTCTCTTCTCCTGGCTGAACACCTCCAACTCCCTAAACCAGTGGTCACAGCAGAGTTGCTCCAGCCCTCTCTGATAATCTTCATAGACCTGACAGAGAACACTCATCAGCAGTTTTTGTTTGCCTAGTGCAAGGCAGAGGCCAGCAGGTGCCTGTAGGTTGTGCTGAGCCCACAATCTGGTCTGTAGCATTTCCTATCCCACCAGTGCACCTCTAAATGGTTTCTTGCAACAGAAAACTTCTCCCCCACTAAGAAAGCAGCAAACAGACTCCAAGGCAGTTGGTCAGGAGACTGTCTGAAGAAGGTAACCTCACCATGGTTTCCTGCTGCTGCCACTACAAGAGTAGACTCGCGTCATAAGGTCAGGCTGGTAACTACCTTTTTCCTTTAAGGTCTGGTGACAGCAGCTTTCTCACGTAACATTTTCAGACTCTTGCCCCAGACATAACAAGCATCTTCACTATTTCGACAGCATCAGCACAAACAATTTCCTATGCAGTCCTGTTCTGCCAGCTCCAAACGATGGATTTGTTTGCTCATTCAGGCTGATTAAACAAACTAAACTGTTGTAACTGCCTTAGAAAACACTCTGCAATTATTCAGCAGCCACACAATAAATAAGCAGCAGGTTTGCACAAATCTGCTTCTTTTCTGAAAAAGACACCATGATCTCCAGACTAAGGGGATCCAGTGGCATGCAGTTTGCAAACTAAGGATATGCATGCTAAACTATGAAGTATTTTCTGATCAGCCTTATACAGTTTTATCTTTTCTCTAAGTGTAAGACCACAGACTAAGGGGGAAAGAGTAAAATACCCTTAATCCTTCCTTTAATTCTGCATATATTTAAAATGTATCTAAAGATCGCACAGAATCATAGAACATTAAGGGTTGGAAGAGACCTCAAAAGATCATCTAATGCAATCTTCCTGCCACAGCAGGATCACCTAGACCAAGTCACACAGGAACATATCCAGGCGGGTCTTAAACATCTCCAGAGGAGGAGACTCCACAACCCCCTCTAGGCAGCCCTTTCCAGTGCTCCGTCACCCTCAATGATCTTTCAGATCAGCATAGGTTTTCCTAGATGGCTGTCACAAAGTGACAGCATCTTTGTGCTTATCAAAGGTGTGATGTATGTTGAATGATAAAGCAGTGGTCAGACGATCCTTCAAAGTAAATGGTTGGCATAGATTTGATTCTTGACAATTCTTGGTCTATTTAACACCCTTCATCCCAAAATTCAAACAGAACTATAAAGGAAAAATATGGGAAGACAACCATAAAGTGGCAACACATCAATGATGAAGTAAACAAGTATTTTTTCACAGATTAACTTCTAAAGCCAAATGACAATTTTACAATTTTCTTGGGAAAGAAAAAAAATCATAAAAACTCCAAGACCAAAGTCATTCTATGAACACTTGTGCAATAATACTACTCAGAGTGTCTATGCAACATGTTATGGAAAAATCAGTCTGCAGAAGTCTTCGCAGGGTCACCCAGATTATTCACTGCCCCAAGGCAAGGTGAACTCTACAGTTTGCCCAGGAAGGGGGGTTGAGTCAGCATCCGTGATTGTGTTTAAAGATCATTTAGATGTGGTGCTTTAAAGATCATTTAGATGTGGTGCTTAGAGACCCAGTTTAGTGGTGAACAGTTGACCAGGATTCTTGGCTTGACTTGATGATCTCAAGGGTCTTTTCCAACCTGAATGATTCTATGGTTCTATAATATGCCTTTCCTGCCTGATGGTTATTTAACCTATTGGGATTTCCATCCCTGGATGCCTTTTACATCTTGCTACCTGTCTATCTTTATCAGTAGAAAAAGTTGACCCGAGCTTTTCTTGCAATTTATGCCAATTATCTTCCTCTCCTAACTACCAGGGATATGGTTTATTAATCCCTTCCTTTTGCAGCTGCTTGGTACAAACTTCAAGAAACTGATTTACTCTTTCCTTTTTCTCTTACACAGGTTATAAAAGCCCAATTTTAATATTCCACACAGATCTTTTATTAATCCCTTAAACACCCAACTGATCTAGATCTGCACCCAAAACTTAAACCCAAGAGGGTAAAGTGAGTTCAAGAGGCTCATTCTGTGCAGCTTGCAAAGCTGTAGCTTTTTACACCCTTCTATAGCACCTGCTCTTTTTCCTCCTTGCCATCACACAGCACTCTTGGTTCCTGTTCAGCTGCCTGGTCATTGCAGCAGCAATCTCTCTTCTACTAAAGAACTACCTAGATTATTCTCTGTCCTGAAGCTGTACTGTTCAAGTTGTCCCTCCTGTGCACTTAGTTCTACTGAGCTACATCGCATTTTTTAGACAGTTTCTTCAAATTCTCTTCCAATCTTAGTCATTCAATTAAGTCATTGTTTAAAAATTTAAAGTGCATCAGTTGCATCGTATAAATTTTCATCAAAACCAAGCTCCAGAGAGACTTCCATGAAGCCAAACTCAGCCACGTGCTACTATGTGGAGAGGCTGAGGGAGCTGGGATTGTTTAGCCTTGAGAAGAGGAGGCTCAGGGGAGACCTTATTGCTGTCTACAACTACCTGAGGGGTGGTTGTGGCCAGGAGGAGGTGGCTCTCTTCTCTCAGGCAGCCAGCACCAGAACAAGAGGACACAGCCTCAAGCTGCGCCAGGGGAAATTTAGCCTTGAGGTGAGGAGAAAATTCTTCACCGAGAGAGTCATTGGCCACTGGAATGGCCTGCCCAGGGAGGTGGTGGAGTCGCCACCCCTGGAGCTGTTCAAGGCAGGATTGGACGTGGCACTTGGTGCCATGGTCTAGCCTTGAGCTCTGTGGTGACAGGTTGGACTTGATGATCTATGAGGTCTCTTCCAACCTTGATAATACTGTGATACTGTGATGTGGCTGCTCCATCCCTGGAATTGTTCAAGCCCAGGCTGGACTGGGCTCTGGGCAACCTGGTCTGGTGAGAGGTGCCCCTGCCCCTGGCACAGGACTGGAACTAGATGATCTCTGAATTGGCTTCCAACCTAAACCATTCTATGATTCAATGACAAAGGGTCACTGATAGCATCCATCTAATTAGTTTGTCACTGTCTGGAAAAACCTCACCGTCTGTTCCCCTCACTTTCTTACTAGGATGTCACACACACTCCAGCAAGTTCAAAGTATAAAATATTTTAAGTTATGCAATGCCTTCTATCTGTTTTTAGCCTTCCCTTCCACAGCCATCACCCAAAGAGAAACAGAGTCTCTGAAACTGGATTTGTTACCAGAGGCAATATGAACTTGAGCTTGTGGTGACATGTTCAGCAGCAGCACTACTCAAGGCATCTGAAGCCCGTCTCTGCTCTGGGACGCTCATTCACACCTTCATACTGCCTAGAGCTAATTGTGTGCATAACGCCTGAGTGGGGCAAACAGGATCCAAAAATAAAACCACCCAAACACCTCTGCCAGTGCAAGGGAGAGGCAACATTATGGTTACTGCAGCTCTAACAAAAAAAGAGTTTTGTTAACTACAGCAGTGTTTTAATACCAACCTAAAAGTGAAATCCACGCTTTCACGACTGAATTCCTGGTGGCCTAGCTTGGGTATGGATTTTAAAGAGAAATTTGGAGTTGCTTAAGTTGTACAACAGTATTAATTTTGTCAAGATCCAGGCAAACTAAAACTGGAAGCTTCTTGTGGTGCTCATTACCACCTGTGTGCTGGCAATCACTCACAAAAGCCCATCTGCAACCGAAAAAAATTTGCTTTTGAGGAACCAGTGAAGAACTATGTGTACTGCACTTTGTGACTGCTGTGCCATGATCATCATAGGATCATAGGATGTTAGAGGTTGGAAGGGACCCAAAGAGATCATTGAGTCCAGGATCACCGAAGCAGGACAAAACTATCTAACACAGATCACAGAGGAACACATTCAGGCGGGCCTTGAAAGTCCCCAGAGAAGGAGACTCCACAACCTCCCTGGGGAGCCTGTTCCAGTGCTCCGTGACCCTTACAGTGAAGAAGTCCCCCCTTGTGTTGAGGCGGAACCTCCTCTGCTGCAACTTACACCCATTGCTCTTTGTCCTATCACAAGGAGCAAGTGAAAAGAGCCTGTCCCCCTGCTCCTGGCCAGCCTTCAGATACTTATAAACATTTATCAAATCCCCTCTAAGTCTTCTCTTCTCCAGACTAAAAAGCCCCAAGTCCCTCAGCCTCTCCTCATAAGCCATGCCCTCCTGTCCCCTAATCATCCTCCTAGTGATAAAGCTTTAGGAGTGTTGGTGTCTCCAACTAATATCATTAGAGCAAAGAAAGCTTCCTATTCACTGTGATTCTCATAAGTCTGATCTCAGACAAAGATAATACCCTCAGAGGTTTCTTCAATTTCAGAAGAGTTGGAATCCAACATTCACAAAGCACACACTTCTCCTGCTTAGGGCGACATACGCTGGACCTCTGCAAAATGAGATCCTGTGTGCTTCAGAACACAGTACATCCTGCCACATATCCTAACACCCGTATAGCTTGGCTTAGATTCAACCTGACCCACTGCAACATCTTTACACAAAATGTAATCTTGACCCCTTTCAAGCCACATGATATCTCACATAACTGAGTCTACTGCCAGAGAGAGGATGGCAGTACTTCTCTTCTTGTTAATGCATCTGTCTGTCCCTGTCACTAGATTAAGCGATAGATCTTTAAACATGCTGTTGTAGCTAACAGCATTGACAGAAACACTAATCTGCCTTCTGCTATTTTGAACACAACAGCAACTATTTTTTAATCAGGTTTCCATTCATAATTGGCCTCCCAACATGCAAGTTCAATGTTCTCTATTTGATTATTTCAATGGCCCCTTGTATAAACCAGCCAAGGCTATTATTACTTTTATTTCATTGTGCAAAAAGTCAAAGCTTCATGAAATAGCTCACATTCCTAGAGTCTGTTGCCTTTGGGCAGGAGAGTTTTGGATCACCAACACTGGCAGTACGAGACAGTACTGTAAAAATAGTGTGTGCACATGGAGCAAGATGCACTGGCTGCCCATCTTAGGGCAAGGGAAATGTAGCCTCCTCTTGAGTCCTCAGTAATATCTGCCCATCCAGTTTCAACCTCCACTAGAAGAATTAAACCAGGGTTGATAACTGCCCAAATGGACTCTGCCTTCAGGAATGGGATCAAGTGTTATGTCCACTTCTACCCATAAGGAAGATATGTTCCTTTATAGTAACATAAGGAAAACCATTACAGCCACAGTGCAAAAGTAATTGCCAGTGGGCAGAGTGCTGTTGAGTCCTTTTGGTTTGTTGCTTCACCCATCACAACCCAGAACAACCCTTTCTCCTTCCATAGCACAGCAGCAGTTTAGTTTCCATGCTCGTCAATGTCTGGTGCCTCTTACAATTAAAATTCTCATCAAATCTAAAAGCCATAAAACATCTTCATGCCTGTCAATGCCTGTCTACCATGACCATGTTGTACCAAATTCTCCATTTATGTTAGATTTGCTAAATTAAATCTATACAACATATTTGGCTTTTGGAAAGCGATTTGGAAGATGGAAGTATACCACTCCTTTGGCCACGAAAAAGCCCAAAGAGGAAGGCATTACTGCATTGGCAGAGAACAACATTAACAATGTGATTAGAGACAGCCCACTATATATAACCCAACTTTAACTTCCCACAGATAATCACACTCACCTTCTCCTTGAACTGGAACCAGCTGTCAAGATTACACCTCCCACAAAACAGAAAGTTAGGGAAGAAAGTGTGGGCTAAATTCATAATCAGGACTACTAAATCTTTCGTACTTCCAGCTTTTAAGATTTTGGCAGATTTCAGTTAGACACAGAAGGGAATGTGGTTTACATGCTGCCACTACAACCTGGATGTTCTCTTCCCAGCCAGGCTATCCAGGAGCACCTATGGAGGAGGGATGAGCAAAAAGCATTGGACAGTCACTAATCTATAGCAAATGCTAGCACTCCTAACCCTATTCCTCATGAATCAGGTTTGTTAACAAGGTTACAATTTAAAAATATGAGCTATCAGAACTGCCTTAAAATGCCATGGGGATTGAATAACTCTCTGAAACTCAGTAAATCAAAGCAACTTCTCTTTTAATTTTTAATAATAGAAAACTACTTAAAATCAAGAATGGAAGATTTTTGCGTTGCTTTTGAAAGACTTCCTCTAGGTCGAGACAGAAATAATTCAAGGAAGTCTTACATAAGAATCTGATTAGGTGATCCCAGCAGACCTGCATCTTCAAAATCTGTGAATCTGCTTCCAGACACAGCATAAAAATCCAGAAACCAAGTCACATGAAAACTGTCCTGAGGATTCTCATCTAAAGGAGGACTAGTTTGAATATTTCCATTTCAAAGCATATGCAGAAAAATGGTAGATATTGAAAAATTGAGAGATTTTAATTTTAAACAAACCAAAATTAGACAGAGGAGGTAAGTTCACATGCTGAGAGAATAGATATAGTAGAATCATAGGGTTGGAAGACATACCCAAAGGCCATCTAGTCGAGCCCCCTTACAACAAGCAGGGATATTTCTCACTAGAACAGATTGCCCAGAGCCCCATCCAGCCCGACCCTGAATGGCGCCTCCACCACCTCTCTAGGCAGCCTGTTCCAGTGATCCACCACCCTCAGATTAAGGAATTTTTTCCTCATGTCTAACCCTAAATCTACCTTCTTCCAGCTTAAGACCACGACATACCTCATTCTGTTGTGACACGCCCTATAGATATAGAGGCCTCCAACTTTTTCAGGTGACCCTCTTGAACACCTTTACTTCAAATCAGGCTGCCTCCCTGCCTGCATTCACCCTCTCCCTGTCCCTTCCAGTGAACTTAACATTCACTTGCAAGGAGGAATAAATACTTTCTTCCCATATCATCCCCAAAATCTGAGCAGAACCGGAGTTACAGCAAACATTTTTGTTGAGAGGTGCAAGTCAGAAACCACACACCTTGAACCCCATCACGTCTTCCTGATAACAGTACAGTGATTCAGTATATCCACACATTGTCACATTATACGGAAGGAAAATACACTGTGAGTGAGTGTGGCTGTTACTAATTCACATTAAAACATGGAACACGGATAAACCGGGTCCTTTGCATGCTTGAGGAAAGGTCACAGGCCAGTGTGAATAGAACTGAAGATGCCGTTAGAGCTGAAAGCCTAGGAATTCTTCTTGTCAGTAATTTCCTATATCCTTAATACAGAGGCAAAGATACACACTCCTCATTTTTAATTTTTTAAATTTTTCCCCCTAAGTCATCTTTGTCAAACTACCTGACTTGCTTAGAACAGGGGGGAAAAGCTAAATAGAGCAAGGTATTTTTAGTGCTCCTGAAGGAGCATCTTCTAACTGTCATTTGTTATAGAGCTACGTGAAATCATCTCTCTGGATACTCACTCCAGGATCTAGGACAAAGTGAATGACTTCAGCCACAGCCCACCACAGAGAAGTGCTGCATTCTCAGCTCCAGCATAAAGCATTCAATTCAAATTGGTCTGTTCCTCAGCCAAGGGACACAGCAACTGAATGTACTGTTTCCCTTCTGAATATCTAATACAGAATAAATCTGATCTGCTGGGGAAGTGTTTGGAAAGTCTGGCCTGAAAGACCATAATCTGTTTCCTGGAGCTTCCTTCCAATGATTCAGCAGCAAATTTTACACCATTCAGAAAAAGTAAGTGAGAGGGAAGGAAGTAGGTGTTTATAAAATACGAGCAAAAATAATTTAAAAGTTCTAGAAATCAAGTTAATAGTTTATAATCCCTTTTAATATTCCCAGCAGTATATATTATGCTTCTGCTGCAAGGCACTTGCAATGCTGCACCCCGAAAGGCTGCCAAGCTTGGAAATATCCTTCTATTAATTCTGTTACTACATAGCATCTCATCCTGATCTCTTACAGCACCTTCTGAATTCCAAATGAAATCTCTACATGTTAGCAGGAGGATATATGAGACAAACAGTATTGTCTAGCAATAACGTGACTCACCTTTCTCTACCAGTCTATCTCACTGAGGTGGGGACAGTGTTCCTATCTAGACATTATTCTACAGGCACTGCTACGTGCTGAGCTGCATACAAGGAAGAGTAACAGTGACTTACTGCTTCCCTGTCATCTTCCTCAACTCCTCCCAGCCAGCTGCACATAAACTACATATAGCTGACACTGCAAGAAAAAGTGAGTTTCTCTCTTCAAGTGTTGCACATGGAGCACATCTGGATGGTTTGCCCTAGCTCACAGTTGCTTTTTAGGAACACACACCTATAAGCATGAACATGTCCCTCCAGAACCAACATCAAGAAAAACTCAGTGCTGGACTTGGGGGAGATGTGGGCAACACAGGGAGGGATCTCTTCTTAAGGCTACTTCCTCTCTCCTTGGATGGGTTCCCCAGACCTGAGAACTGTGCAGAACCCCAATCAGAGTATCATAGTAGACCAGGTTTGAAAAGGATCACTGAGTCCAACCCATTAAATTAAAGAAATACAGTTTAAATGAGATGGCCCAGCACTGTGTCAAGCTGAGCCCTAAAACTGCCTGTAGTTGCAGAATCTAACACTTCCCTGGAAAGACTATTCCAGTATCTAATTATTTTCCATGAAAAATTTTCCTCTGGAGTCCAATCAGTATCTTCTCAGGATCAATCTTTATCCATTACGCCTTGTCTTTTCTACAAGATTCTTTGTGAAAAGGGACTCTCCATCTTCCTGATAGCCACCCTTAATGTACTGGCACATGGTAATAAGGCCTGCCCTAAGCCTTCTTTTCTCAAGGCTGAATAAAACCAGCTCTCTCAGCCATTCCTCAGGTCTTCTAATCCTTCAGAACCCTCTCAAAATTATTCAAGTGTAGGATGAGGCAAACTGATCATTCGCTGATGCCGCTTCTCCAGTCCCCAGCAGGTTCTGATCCCCAGTGAAATGTACATAGACAGAACTTGGATGTTTAGTACCTTTCAGGATCTGCAGCTAAGCTTTTAGTCTACATGGAGGTTTTTCTGTAGCGTGAATGTTTAGATGGTTTATGTAAAGGGACCAGTTTCCAACAAAATTAAGTGGGCAGGCCCTGACAGGAACAGCAGTGCAAAGAAGAAAAGATCTCGTGTGGGTAACAAAACCAGCTGTGATGAGGGCACTGTGACAATGGTAGGTCAACCACACTTCCCCTTCATTCCCTATGACTCAGCTGCCCATGTCTGACATTCACAGTGGAGAGGTCTCACGTCGCTGCAATTTGGACAGGAAAAAAGAACAAAAGCAAATATTTTATTCAGAGTTGTAGCATAGAATTTGCCAGAAAACTGTTTTTCACTCTTTGGGTTTTTTTTCCTATAACGAGGAGGAGAAAAATCAGGACAACTGTAATATTTAACTAGCGCATACCCCTGGGAGAGGGTGCAGTGCTCAGTTAATTCCTGCACTGCTGTGGACCTTCTCAGTAATTCATCTTATCCATCTCTAACATTATCCCATTGTCATCATCCTTCACGTTCACTGCCATTTTCCATTTGTTCCTCATTTCCTATTAAATAAAAGAGCTCTATTAAATTTTGTACATACCTCACTGTTTGAACGTCAGCAGGAGTGGCAGAAGAACTTTTCAGCCACCACCTGTCTCTTCATCTAACTTCACCCAGTTTATTGCCTGGACACATTTCTTTTATTGTTGTTTTTTTTAAGCTCTAGGCCAGCATTGGGCAAGTTTGTGAGCAGAGACGAGACCTCTGTAGACACTGTGAAAGTACAAACTTCTTAGAAAAAAATGGAAAAGTAAACCTAGCTTGGCCCAAAGATACTGTTAAATAGAGGGTTTTATTTTGCTGCAGTTGGGGAAGGGTAATTTTTTTTTCAAGCAGTTTTGAGGGCCACAAATCCTCTGCAGTTACCCTTTTGGGTTTATTCCAAAGAACCACAGAAAACTTACATGCTAATTTCCAAACCAGCATTTTTAAAATCATGCTTTGCTGCTCCATATCCTCAAAATCGTGTGGCATGGGAAATAAGAAAGCAGGAAAAACATTATAGTTTGTACCAAGTTACATTTAAACTTTAGCTTTCCTAAGGAAAGCTACAGATGATACCCGATTCCGGCACTGGAATGGGCTTCTCAGAGCAGTGGTTGAGTCACCATCCCTGGATGCGTTTAAAAGTCGCTTTGATGTAGTGACGGGGGATATGGTTTAGGGTAAACTTGTAGAGCAGGGTTGACAGCTGAACTCTATGATCCCAAGGGTCTTTTCCAACCTGAGCGATTCTATGATTCTACGATTGCAGTACCATGTACTATGGCAACTCGTGTGGTGTAGATACAGCATCAGTATCTATCAGCTGTCAGAGCTTCTGCAGAACCTGCTGAAATCCAGGAGCACCTTTAGTTCCCTCAGCTTTGTCAAAGAAGCTCCATATTCCTGGTGGTGTGAGCTGCATACGCAGAGTCCATGGCCAAGCCCGGCATTCTTTAAACAGGAAATTCCTGGAGGCCAAATCTCAAAGCTCTTACTCAGACTTATACCATGCCAAGAGTCTTTTCGATTCCAACACAGTCCTACAAACCAAAACAAGAGTTGGTCTCTCATGAAATTCAGAGTTCAGCTCAATAAGTTAAGATTATTTCTTTTCCTTAAGTGAAGGCTGCTCAAGATTTTACCCTCTCCAGCTACAACAAAGAGCAGTCTGGTACTAGCTTATTCAACAAGCATGAGCTAAACACAATCTTTGTCTTTCCCTGTGTCACCATAAGGTCTCAAGAAGACTGGTATGAAATCTTTTAAGCCTACTATGCCATGTAGCTGAGAATTCACTTAAACAACTCAAATGTACATTGACCAGTAACTCTGATGTGACCACTGCTCACTCTACCATATATCCTACCTCCTCTATTCTTTCTTTCTAACAATTGTATCTGCTACCCACCGAACCAAATTTGTACTGAGGGGTCATGATGGTCTTCAAATCACGGAAAACATTTCAGACTCCAGAAAGAACATAAAGGGAGTCGATGTTACAACTACCATAAAATTCAATGTCCTGACTACATCAGAGACAAATTTTAAATTGATCTAGCACGTGATTCACCAAAGCAGGCTGCACAGGATCATGTCATAGCAGGTTTGGAATGTCTCCAGAGTTGGAGATTCCACAGCCTCTCTGGAGAGCCTGTGCCCAATGTCTGTCACCCTCAAAGTAAAGGAGTTTCTTTCTCCTCATGTTTAGGAGGATCTTACCATGTTCCAGTTTGTGCCTTGTCACTGGGCACCACTAAGAAAACTCTGAACCCCTCCCTCCTGACATCCACCCTTTAAATACTGGTAAGCACTGATCAGACCACTCTCAACCTTCCCTTCCCCAGACTAAGTAGACTCAAGTCTCTCAGCCTTTCCTCAGTGAGAGATGCTCTAATCCCCTAATCATAGACTTGCAGTGGGTATAGTGCCACAAATACATGAGCAGCCACCAAAAACCTAGAATGAGCTGTAACAAAGCTCACAGAGCTTATAAAGAAATAATGCAAAATCAATATTACTGACTCAAGAATTTGACAGCTATTTTCATTCCTTCTGCTTTCTGGGCAGAAGAAAGAAACTACCAAGAATTTCAAGAGTGCTTATTGTTGTACGGTCACGAGTAGGCTTGTGCTTAGTCATTAATCTCTAAAGACTCCAGCAAAGTGCTAAGAAACTGGATATCAGCAAATACATTCAAGTGCAGCTAAGCTGATCACTGCCCATATCAGGTACCTGAAGTGATGCTCAGGTTAACACTCAGAGACAAGGGTGATGTTATGAGTAACTTAATCTTGTTTATGCCCTCCTCTCCAACCTCCCCTTTCCCCAAACAAGCAAAAAAACTGGGAAATCCAGTAACAACTACACACACAGGGAAATTTTGACACACTGGGCTTTGAATTAATACAATGGACTGAGTAGATCTGGCCCAGCTGCTTGCTACGTGCACATTCCCATAAAGCCCTTATCAGCTGATTCCATTTGCAGGTAGCAGGAGGACAAATACCATGAGGTATGAAGACAGGACAGAAACTGTAAAAAAAAAAAAAGATTAATAAACAACCCAAACTGCAAAAGGTACTGCTATCACTCAGGACAGAGATCCATTTACACTGGATACTGTAAAGGCTGGCACTCAGATTTCAGGGTCATTTTCCTCTGAGTATCTTTTGCTCCACCCCTCTTTTACTCTGCTCCATTCCTACCACCATTGTGGATCTGAGTAAAAGGCAAACAATTCCTAGTCCCATTTTCTTGTCATGCATTCGTCCAGCACAGTTTATTCACCTTCTCAGCTCTTGATGGAGCTGTGAATTATTGGAAGAGCAGCTGTTCTTTACTGCCTGTATCAAACAGGAAACACTAAAGACTCCACTTCTAAGCACAGGGTTCAAAGGATCCATATTTTACCTCTAATCTTCAAATTTTATGCATTGAAGTCCATGCTACAAATCCAACTGTACTTCCATGCAGTTACTTTTCTTGCATCTTTCAAAATCCCTTTCAAACATCAGATAAAGCAGGAACAAAATCATTAAATAACAATAAAAGAATCTAAAATGGCACCAGACCACCATTGCACTACAGGGACTGTGATAGAATGTAGGTCACACGTCAGCGCAGTTCTCATTGAAGCAAAGTTTACCTAAAGCCAGACCACTTTCAGATTTTGATCCTGAAGGCACCTTCCAACTCAAAGGTGTACTTCCAAATCAGTGGATGTGGTGCGTGACACACGGCTGCATGCCTAAGAAGGTGCAAACGAGATCACTGTATTTCCAACAGGAAACCTTTTTTGAAGGAGTGTACAAAGGGGCCCAAAACAGCATTAAGTCCAGCTTCTTGCTTTCTGTCAGTTCCTCTAGACTGTGCTACAGTATCACCTTCAAAATAGAACTTTTTGTTTCCTTATCTACATGATCAAATCTCAGAAAAATCTGTTTAACTGTAGCTGACAGCTCCATAAAATCATTGTGTTTTGCTTCAAGTGTAACAAAAGATTTTAATCACCTTTTTACATGCAACTCTTGGATTTTTCCAGTTGGGGAGAGGCTCGAAGTGACATTGCTGTTGATTGCCAGTCAGATTACAAGTGGCACGGAGGTTTTTAATGACTCATTTGCAGATTTAAGAGGCTCCAACATACATAATATTGTAAAGACTGTTTTATTTGTTTGAAACATCAGGTAAAATGCTTTGAATTGAGTTTTTGTATTTAAACCGCAGAGACTTAATTCATCTCCGCTTGAGCTGGAGTAGCCTGCTGCCTGTTCAAGGCATTAGTAATCCAGTGCATTCACATACAGAAGAAAACAAATCCACCCGACCTGGACAATCAAGAGATCTCTCACCCAAATCTGTCACAGTATTAGAACCAAACACATCTACCAGAAAACATGAACCTTGAAAACATAACAGTGCTCAGAGAATGCACACAGCCAAAATCCCTCCTCCTACTGTGGTTCAGAAGAGACCAGAGAAACCCGAAAACCACATCAAATTCTAACTTCTGCTGGGGAAGTTTTTTTTTTCATGAACCCAAGGATGACAAGTGAAATCCCCAGAGCATGGCATTATTAACCAAGTGTACTTTTTTCTTTTTCTTTTTTTTTTATTCTTTAATAAGCACCAGCAGGAGACCCTGGGATGCAATAGGAAATGGAGGTTCAAAGCCAGACCACTCAGAACAGATGTTTCCTAGTGGAAAGCTATGCACGAGGATGAACGTTATCTAGAGGAGTCCAGTGATTGTTGGGTGCCCTTCCATGATACATTGTAGCACTGCAATCGCCATTAGTAAAGCTACAAACCCAGACTCTTAATTGCACCCAAACTTGAAATGAAAGTTGCCTTTGTTCCAGGATGCTGAATTTTGAACTCCATCATTACAAGTGACCCCATGAAACTCTCAAGAGGGCAATTTCTCAGCACCCCACTGCCATGTTCCAGCCTAATCAGTAATGGTAACAAGTCAGCCTTGCTTCTAAAAATGTCTCTTCAGACACAACCTTCCCCTCAGTTTGAAATTAATCTTTCCTTGAAGATCCTGTGTGCCAAAGAGCAGTGCACAGTGATGAACTTTCCAATGAATAATTATTTGGTAAATGACAATAACAACCTTATTTCTAGACTCTCAAATGGATCCCATATTCAAAGAGCGGATTCAACACTTTGGACTAAAGCTTAACAAACACTTGACTTCCTACACGAAGCACAAACCTGAAGTGAGCACTGAACAGAACCCTGAGATGAGCTCCCACCAACACAACATCTGCAGACTGTGGTTACCATTGTGTCCTCTGGAGTATCTGTGCAGATGCTTCATTGCATCAAACTGGCAAATTTGATGTGATTTTCTTTTTCATTTTGTTAATTGTACCTTCAATTTCAGAGCATGTTATGGAGACAAAGTAATTTCTCTAATTTTACAGCAACAAAGCAGCAGTTCAAAAAATCAGGCTGTTCCTGCATGACAAACATTTACTAATTACTTGGAAAAGTCATAATCGTCAGACCTGCAGCATTTTCAAGGCCCCTTTGCATAACTGGATTAGTGCAACAGGCACTTACATCTGTCCTAAAGCTGACAATGCCGCAAGCATTTCCTTAGACGAGGGCAGTGCAAGTCCAGCTGCCTGGTAGCCAGGCTGGGGATGAGGCAAAGGCCAGGAGAAATAGGATGATCCTCATCATCAAAGAGGAATCTGAGCCGCATTAAGGCAGGAAAACCTGGCAGCTTCTGCAACTGAGTAGGGTGGACAAGTGACTGCGCATTGTGTTAGTGGTGAACGGTTTTAACCTGTCCCCTCCCTTGAACAGCAGAAATGGTTTTGAAAGCTCAATGCACTTGTGCAGTTTATGCAGGAGGGGACACTATGGAAATCCCACTGGGATTCAGGTGACTGCCACCGCTTAAAGCGAACCTAAGAGCTTTGATCCGGATGAAAGCCTCAGCAATGCAGTAAGATTTTATTGTGTTTTTAAATAAGGTGCCTGTTTGACTTCCAGGTATTCGCATTAAGATTTTCTGTCAATGATATAAGGGGTGGCCAAAAGCCAAACCACAAGCCAAAACCAAGCTTTTGGGTCTTCACCTCCTAGTCAGACTTTTCCTCTCCCTCTCAGACAAGTTCAAGTACCAACTCTTCATTACTCTTCAGAGATGTGTAGTTAGCCCTAGTCCTGAGTAGCCAAAGTCAGTCACAATGTGCAATGGTCCATAAAGCTGTTTTGCCATAAATTACCAAAACCACCTTATATCTTTAATGGAAAAAGCAACTATCCTTTTTTCCCCCCCATGTAGACATGTTTTTCAGAACAGAAATCCATCTGGATGCCCAAAACACCTTTGTGATGTAGAAACCCAGTCCAAAATCAGATTTGTTTTCACAGGGAAAGAAATTATAGATTCTAAGTTATAGGAATCCAAAGGTATTCCAAGTATCACAGTATCACAGTATTATCAAGGTTGGAAGAGACCTCATAGATCATCAAGTCCAACCTGTCACCACAGAGCTCAAGGCTAGACCATGGCACCAAGTGCCACGTCCAATCCTGCCTTGAACAGCTCCAGAGTTGGCGACTCCACCACCTCCCTGGGCAGGCCATTCCAGTGGCCAATGACTCTCTCAGTGAAGAATTTTCTCCTCACCTCAAGCCTAAATTTCCCCTGGCGCAGTGATAGGATAAAGTTCTTCAGCTCTCTGGAAAGATCTGAATATAGTTTCTTTATAGCCATAAAAATATATTATGGTACTAAACACGTGCAGCATACATTTCAAACAGCAAAGCATTAAAGATATTCTCTAGCATCCTAAAGATAAAGTCTAAATTAAGGCATTTCGAAAGATGGAAAGGAACATATTTTCTCCAGTCCAAAACACCCCAGATCTTTATGGCCTTTATGTTTCAATGAAATACCACTGATTCAACTAAAGTGCATTTCTGAAAAAGAAATTTGAATTAATATTTTTTTCATTACTAACTGAACTAATCCATTACACTGTAACTCCAGATGTAGGTCCTCTGCAGAGAATCATAACCTTATTAAGACCTCCAAGATCATAAAGCCCAAAAAAGATCACTGTGCAACTAATAACTTGCTGGTCCTGAAAATACTCAGGCTTCCACCCAAGTTGTGCCAAAATCCACTGATAATCTCACATTTTACACACACATCTACTTGACCGCTTTGGGACTCTTTTCCTAGCTACAGTATCCACGCTTTAAAATAACAGAAAATGGTAACTCACATGTCTTCCTCCATAGGCACTTCTGAGGTCAGGACTTCTCTCCATTAATTTAAACTGATCTTGGCTAAACAAGGTAAGTCTGTGGCACCAAAGCTGGTGGTTCCATTGGTGATTCCCTTCCCCTGTGGTCTTCTGAGACAAGGAGCATGAACATCCTGAACAGTTTTCTGTTGGTGGCCATAAAATTGCCCCGTCCTTCAGCTCTGCTTTGACACAAATTATTCTTCCACTCCTACAGCACTAACAGGAATTAGCAACCTGCAGTTTTGTGCTTATTTCATCAGAAGTCTTAGTGCTCCCTTTAATACTGGTGCGATTTGAAACCAAGAGTCTCATCTAAGAGGTCTGAAGGACAAAGTGAGAACGAGGATTATGTACAAAGTCTTGTTTATGGTTAGCATCCAAATTAACCTGTTTCTGTGTTTGTTTCACTGCTTTTGTCACAAAGAACGAGGCTCTCCCAAGTTATTCAGCAGCATTACCTTGACACCAGCGCCATGGACGCTGGCGTCACCAGAGTCTTGGAGCACAGACAGCGCTGGACAAGGCATCCAAAAGGCAGTGGAGACTAGTTTCCCCCTCCTCAGATTTTCATCTTAATGTTCTTTAAGGGTGCTGGTAATAAACATGAGAAGTCACTGCAGAAAGAAATAGTCCATCACATTCAGGCTTTTAGAACACATGGATCCAAGTCCTATAGCTTAAACAGTGACTCCAGCTTCTACAAAACTAAGGAGACGGGTTCTCCTAAGTATTTTAATGTTCTCATTATTAAAGCAAGCAAGCTGGCCAAATTTTCAGCAGGCAGAGAGGACATCATTTCAGTGTGGTCCTTTAATTTCCATCTAAGCTTGAAATCTTACCGGTTCCAGTGAAATCAAACCTTTGCAAGACCTGGACCAGCAGAGAATCAGAGTCCAGCATTTTACTTGGGGGTGTTTTAGATCTGAGAGTGGATTCTAAAGCTCGGATCCCATAGTTATGTTTGTAGACTTGTTGTTTTTTCCTTTTGTTACTTTTTAAAGCTGCAAAAAGCAAAAAAAAAAAAGGGGGGGGGGGTTCTAATATGTACCATCAGAAAATGAGTCACAAACCAGACTAATTATATCACTCATGCCCTTTGCTTGGAGCAGTTTTAACTCATCTCTAAATTCCAGTCATCTGGTTCTAATTCGAGTACATTTCAATTTCCTCACTCAATATGAGGAGCAGCAGTACTAGTGCTCTCCAGAGGCCCTCGCCAAGTGCAAGTAAGAGTCAGGAAAGATCCTGGTGCTCTGTAAAATGAGCTGGCCCAGCCATCTGTAGCATGGGCTTGGCCCCAACAGCTCACTAAGTACAAGATAAATAGCCCCATTCGTGCTGTTCCTAAATAATAGTTTCAATATTTTAATATACATGGAGAAATTAGCTGCTTCCCCTCTTGCTACTGGAAAAATCGTGGTCATCAACAGATAGAGCATCCCTATCAGTTGTTGTCCCACTTTGATGCATCACAGAGTCATGGAATGGTTTGGGTTAGGACCTCAGAGCTCATTCAGTTCTAACCCCCTGCCCCATGGTCAAGGACACATCTCACCAGACCAGGTTGCCCAAAGCCTCATCCACCCTGGCCTTGAACACTTCAAGAGATGGAGGAGACACAATCTCCTTGGGCCAACGTTTCCAATGCCTCCGCACTCTCACAGGGAGGAATTTCTTCCTAATCCTTCTGAATCTTTACTAGTAGAAGTAATTCTGAATCCTGGAAGGTGCTACTCCTCAATGTCTACCCACAGAACCTGAGACTAGGAGCAGCACAGGACATTGTGGGACAGGTGGAGGAAAAGAGCCCAGCTGCGCAGCCATCAATCTACATTACCCATTGCACAACAGCTCCTTTTGTTTCAGGATAAGCGGATAAACTGTAATAAACTCCAGAGGGGTTCCTCCTTAGTGACAGACAAAACAAAAACCCAACCCCAAAATACCTATTTCTATTGTTTATTTACAAGATAAAGTTGTGCCTAACAATATTTCTAACTTCAAAAGCAGGTTACTTACAATAGACCTTTGAATTTTCTTCCCGAGGAAAAGAAAAGTATGATGCAGGTGAGGGAAAACTGATGTTTCTCAGCCTTACTCTGCCTATTATGAAGTTGAGAAAGGCCTGTCCCACATGTGAGCCTCGGGTGGGCTTTCCTGATGGGATATGTAGCTGCAAGAACACAAAACACAGTTGCTCATTGCAGTGGGAAACTTTGAACAATATGGCGAGAAGAAAAACACCTCATCTATTCCAAATACTACTCTTTATTGCTGTTAGAAGTTTAAATATTGAAAATAAATATCCCAGTAAATTGTGACATTATTATGTAAATATCACAATAAATTGTGACATCTTAGTAAGTTTGTTAGGGCAAGTTTTGTTGATTTTGCATTTACTCTCAGAACTCACTTTTTATTTTCCACTCAAGTGTAAATTTAGAGGAAACCATTAGCTGCACCAGGACTTCCCCACATTGGGGTCCCCATAAGATTTTTTTTTTAATAAAGGTTTGAGGTTTTTTTCAGTCAAAACATTCAAGAACAGAAACAACACCTTCATCAACAGCCAGAGAGAAGGCAGAATTTTTCCACACGGTTCAGCAGCCTGCCATTTCTGGAGATTCTGTGTGAATCACTTTACAACTTTGTCAATGAAAATATGAATTTAAAAAAAATTAAATCAAATACCATTTTGTTGAAATATTCCTGCAGAGTTCTAAGCAAGGAAAACTCTAGCCAAAATGAGCCAAGTCCATCACTCACAGTTATTAACATCCTGTATCTCCTCTAGCCAATTTCTGAATCAACTGTCAAGAGCTAAATCTCAAGAATTATTCTTAACCACACTTCTCACCAACGTATGGAAATACTGAACTTAAATCCTATGAACATTTTGTTATGTTGTCGTAGATTAGTATAACCTCTATGGCACAAACCTAAAACCAACCTCACACTAAATCAGAGCCATGTGTAAAACCTGCTGAGCCCAGAGTGAGAAGGGACACTCTGGGCTTCTCTGAGTGGTAGCAGATGTGAAGCCCTGGCAGCGTAGCTTCCAGACAAAGCAGTGAAAGGGCTCTTAAGTCACATTTGGTGGCAGATTGAGGTGAGGGGGCTACAGAAACACCTCCACTTAGCTGCTGCCACCTTCCATCCACCCCCCCTCTGCCTGCAGGCATGGCTGAGGAGGGTACAGACACACTCCTAAAGCACTATTTCTGGCATGGTCACATAAACACTTCTCAGCAGATAAACCATTATTATTTGACCCTCTGTGCGCAGTCATCAGCACTCAGGTCTGTTCTAGGTTGGTAAGAGCAATAGCTTCACACCTATCACTGGCCTGCTCTCCCGTTAAAGAAGAAAGAGCTCCATAAAGCAAGGCAGCTTCTTCAAAAGGCTGGACAAGGCTTGTACACAGGAATTTGTAAGAGAACAGGTAATGTTGCCATCTAGTGCCTCCTGCCAGAGCAGTGTGGGTAGGATTGGGCAGCAATCAGGTATACTGAGCAGCCAGAAGTCTGGGGGCCATGGCGTCCAAGTTTGATGGTTGCAACCTTTTCAATATCATAGCCTGCTATAATAAAGACTATTCATTTTTTAAAATAAAATCATTTTAGGGTCTCTGTTTGCATCTAGTTTCTAGAAAAGCAGGTGCACCCTTCTTCTGACGACCCTGGAGAACCTACAGCTCAATATATTTGTTAGGTTAGTTTAGTGATCTTTCTGGCACTAGACTGTCATCTTGCATCTCCCGCTTAAGACTGGTACAAAATTATAAGGATAAGGGGTCTTTTTTCTCCTGAAGTTCAGTTTGTAAGGTTCAAAGAACAGAAGACATCCAAGAGTACTCTTGCAAGTGCAAGCAGAAACAACCCAACGCGGTGCTACGTCTCCAGCACATTAACCAAGCTTTGATGAGGACACTGCACCTCAGAATGACATTAATACCTCAGTCTGTCATCTAACCCATTGTAGTTATGGCAAGTCAAGACTGTGCCTCTCCTAATGTGATTGTGGCAGAACTGTGACCAAGTCTGAAGGTTTCAGCAGTCGTTGCTTTAGTCTAAACGTCATGGAAGACAATTCTTTTTTCCAGGAAGTTTTGGTGCAGAGCTCTCTGCTGAGGTGACCTGAGGGAAATGCCAGCTCCAGACAGTTGGTTCGTTTAGTGTGGTTTTGCTCTAGTCTGTTTTTTTCAGACTGGGAGAGTGGCTTCCCCTCAACACGTCCATACTGTAGGCATCTGGGCATTAATTTAAAAAAGGTAAATACAAGAAAAAAATTAAGCAGGAAGGCCCAACCACCACACAGAGGAACGCTTTGTAAAGTGCTACAAACTGGAGCAAGGATTCCAGCTGTAAGAGAGTTGGTTTGATTACAAATAAGAGGAGGGCTGAAACAGCAGTGAACAAAATTAGAAAGAGCTTTAAAGAAAAAATAAATCAGATGGGCAAGGACTTAAAGAGAAAGAATGAGCACTCTTGGATAACAAGAGGAAAAGTCGAGCTCTGAGTAGCCAGGAGACAAGCAAGGCAGGAATCCAAGAGTAAAGAGTAGTTCAAATTAGCAGAGAAACACCTTTGACACTTAGGGAATTTGCTCATGCCCTGCATTAGAGGAATTTGAAAGAAATCTGAGCATTTGAATGATGCTGCTTCATTCTGTGTCCCTCACACCAACAAGTCTGTTCCATGGATTAGTGACTGTCTCCAGTGACTGCACTGAAGACAGAGCCTGTGCCAGGTAGAGCTTTTACACAAAATAGCTTGGAATAGACCCAGTGCATCACTTTCATACAGTTCTTGTGCTTGAACAGCTTCAGGAACATCAGCTGCATACTTGGAAAATTAAGAAACCCTGACAACACCTCCACTTCAGCTAGTCTAACTTAATGTCTTGGGCAACTGGTCTGGTCCTTTGTGTCACTCAGTGTTGCCACTGGTCTCCAGCCCTCCATCAGTTTTCTTCATGCATTCTAAGATTGAGCCTGCTATTCTCCATGCAGCTTGTTCCACAGTTTGTGTAAACACCAGTGCTCCTATTCACATGCACACAAGGCTGGAAAGGTCAGAAGCCACAGATGTTTTGCAAAAAAAAAACTCAACCGACACAGAGAACTCATGACTTGCATGAGATCCGCATCTTATTCATAATGTGGAGAGAAGCCTGTATATCCTGCATATGGAACACATCACATTTAACTCAGCTAAGATATGAGTCACATTCCTCATTTGTTGCACAGCTCATGCCTGTTATATAGTGACTATCACACTGCTAACACCCAGCTTGCTTAAAGCATGGGGGACAATACCTTCTTGCCTACAGAGGAAACTGTGAAAACATGACCAGTGAAGGATGTATCACTTCAGAACAGAAAAAATTGGACAATCATAGAATCACAGAATGTATGGGGTTGGAAGGGACCTCCAAAGGTCATCTAGTCCAATCCCCCTACATCAAGCAGGGCCATCTCTAAACTACAACGGATTGCCTAGAGCCCCATCAAGCCTGACCTTGAATGTCTCCAGGGATGGGGCCTCCAACACCCTCTATAGGCAGCCTGTTCCAGGGAATCCCTACCCTCAGATTAAAGAACTTTGTCCTCATGCCTAACTTAAATATATCATTTTTCAGCTTAAAGCCATTACTCCCTCCACCCTATCATTCCTTGCCTTTGTAAACAGTTTTTCCTCAGCCTTCTTATAGACCCCTTTCAGGGACTGGCCTAGTGTTTGTTCCATGCACATTGCAGATGAGCCACAATCCTATTTATAGGCTGCCACCCATACTGATGTTTATGTAGCGCACAGTCAAACAAAGAACTGCTGCCCCAGAAGACTTACAGCTTAATTCTCTGACCAATCCCCCAGGTCACCTCAGCCATAACAAGGAATAGGGGCACATTCTGAGAACAGAAATAGGGTCCTGTAAAGTGAAGGCAAGGGAGAGGTTTAAAATGCATTGAACTTGCCCTTAGGAGGGTTGAAAATGCTGTATGCATGCTCTACCTTAACCCCAAGGTTTTGCAGTAGCATTTTACTCCCTACCCCTTCCAGTTACAGCCTGGGGAACATCCCAATTTATCTTTGCAATGCTCTCTACATCAAGGGAAAGCCAATATATCTGACTGGGCCACCCGCTGCAGTGTTTTGTAGGGGGTTTGCTGCACCAAAGGGTTGTCTGTACCTAAGCTAAGCACTACACTTGCTTGTAAGGAAAAGTTCTTTTCATTGGAATTTTAATTTCTGCACTTGAATTCAGAGCTTGTTTCAGCAACTGAGCCTGGAGCCATGTTGTAGAAGCAGCATGGTGTTCTCAGTTCCCTTCTTGCTGAAAGTAGAGAACACAGTCTGTACTCACAAAGGTACCAGCTCCTTACACGGTATCAATAATCACATTTGCTGCCTCAGAAATCCACCAATTCTAAGGAAGCCTGGCAGTTGCTGCAAGAATGGTTTCCTACCCATGGACTGTCCACACTACCAGCTAAAAAGAGAGGAGAGCAACAGCCAACAGAAACAACAGGCAACACAAACACAGAAATCACAACTGCTCTTTGTGTTTTGGTTTGGGAGTTTTCCATCTAAATCCTCACCCAACAGGGAGAAGGGAATGAGCTAAGCAAGGAGAGGTAGAAAGAGCCACCAAAGAGTAAAGCAAACTGGCCAGAGATGAAGATAAAGTCTTGGGGACAAAGTGCAGCTAGTAGAAAAGTAAATGAAGAACACAAGTGAAGCAGCTCAGAGAGATCAGTTTTTCAGTTAGATCTAGAAAAAAAGCTGCAGCACTTTCCTTAAATAGACAAATAAAATATTTGCTCTTCCTCCACAGAGCCTGGCAAAGTGGTGTTCTTTAGAATTACCACACAGATAGATGACTACTCAGCCACTGAAGGTGCAATGCAGACTTCCTGCTCTCCCAGCTAGAGAACATGGCCTGACTGAGCAGAGAACTGCAGCCACAGATGTAGCTCCATCTGTCTACTTCAAGACATCATATACAAAGAGTCCAGGGACTGATGAAGCACAATGTAAGTCTATTGACCTGGCTCCAGGAAGCCATCAGGCACAACATAAGTCTATGGACCTGATCTGTAGGAAATATTCCAGCAACAGAACAGATGAAAGCTGCAGTTTGAAGCTAAACTTCCTTCATCCCTTACCAGAGTTCTGTGCACATGTGCAGCACATGAAACTCTCCTGCTGCCCAGTATGATGTCCTCTCTATGCATCCAGCTTGAAGTGATCTTCACAGCCTTGGTTGTGAGCTTGGGTGTGAGGACAAGGCTCACAGGTCACCATTTAATTGTGAGGACACAAGATGGATGAGAAGGAAGTCACCCAGATTGGCTCAAACACAGAACAATGGAGGACAAGGGGCAAAGAATGGTTGAAAATGACCAGTGGTCAGAGAACATGCTACAAAACTTGAAAGACCTTTTCTATCTGAAAGTTATGAAAAGCACATGACTGGTATGTCTTTTGATATGAGGCACAGCTGCATTTGCAAGAAATTAGGTTACAAAATTCGTTCTCCAGGTGCATTTAGCTCAAGTTTAGCTAAGCTTCAGGTCTACTGCAAGAAAGATCAGCGAAGATCAAGAGCTTCCTTCTTTATTCCAAGGGGGCTTTATGATGAGGAAATTTGGTTTCTGACTAACAGTAGCAGACAGGCAAACTAGCAGTCAGACATCCAAATGACTAGGTAAGAAACTTAATTTTAATTTTAAAATAGTTCTTAGTGATAAAATTTCTTAGGAAAAGGACACAAGTCTTCTACTGCAAACAGGAAAAAAAGTTCCAGGATTTTCTGAAAGCAGCAAGGTCTCCATTAGTACAAATCCAAGTTTACATTGTGCTGCATTATATGGAGGGCAAAGGCTTTTGCAGCAGTACTAGGAACACCGCCAGATTAAAGAGGAGAAAAAGCATGTACTGAGCAACAGCAAAAGTTTTGTTGCTTGCTAGACCTGCCACTCTACAGTAGAGTCTAAAATAATTGTGCCAAGACACTTGAAGCTGTACTAGAACAGTGAGTAGGGGGAAACCTGCAGAAATTTACCTCCAAGGGATGAGTTTTGTAAGGCTTTTCCTGCCGGATACAAGCGTAAAAGGAAGGATTCTTGAAAAAGCAAGGAAAAGCCACATGTTTTTCCCTGCCTTCTGCTCAGCAACCTAGATAAGATCGGGAAATTCAGTTGCCCACACACAAGCTATGCAGAGCCATCACCCTTACCAACACACTTTACACTTAGGCTTTCCCTTTGCAGTTCCACTAAGCTTCATAAGTCTCCTTTTAAAAAAAAAAAAAAATCCATAAAGCTCAAGTGAGCTGCATATGTTTTATAGCCAACACATCCCTAACCAAACACACCACTTGCTGAAAACTCATTGAGGCAAGCCCTAATTAAGAAGAAAAGAACCCTTTGCAAGCAGCATGTCTGTGAGAGGTGAAAGGTCCCTGGAGCTGCTCACTGGAGGAAACACCAGGGCCACCTTTAAACTTTGGAGTTTTATTAGTGCTTTTGTCACCAGCGTGTATCTGTGTGTTGTGTTTTAATCGAGGCACTGAATTTGTCTGCAATGGGCTCAAAACAGGAAATTAACACCCCGCGGTGTGGCGGCAAAGCCTCAGAGGAAGCAGCAGCGGGGCTACATGGGGCCGGGGATGAACAAAGACCCATAAACATAACGTCACCCATAAAAGTCACACTTTAAGGCACAGGAAGGATACTAAGCAACACTTGGCTGCATTACACGCTTGCAGTACAAATAAAATAGAATAAAAACCCTTGGGTTGAGTCTCAGAACGTTTATGAGGCAGCGATTTCGTCTGTTTGTTACGGTTTCACGTGCGGAGCAACGGTAGTTTAGATACTGGGTGTAGGAAATACCCAACGAGGTCTTGGGCATTACGTTTCCACTCAACACATGGTTTAGAGCTGAGATATGGCTACCTGTTTATTTGGGTTATTTCCTATTCATAAGGGGTTCAGCTTTACATGACCTTTAACACAGGCCTTCTAATGTGACCTTTTCTTCTCTCCATTTAGAATCATAGGATTGGAGGGGACCTCCAAAGGTCATTTGCTCCAACTCCCCTTCAATAAGCAGGGACATTTCTAACTAGAACAGACTGCCCAGAGCCCCATCCAGCCCAACCCTGAGCATCTCCATGTCTCCACCACCTCTTTAGGCAACATGTTCCAGCAATCCAGTACCCACAGATTAAAGAACTTTCTCCCCATGTCTAATCTAAATTTGCCCTTTTTTATCTTCAAACCATGACAAGAGCTATCAGCAACGTAAACCCAAAGTAGGATCTGGAACAGGGCTTTTTGCAACCAGCTTTCACAATACCTCACACTACCTATGGACTTTAAGGAGGGAGTCCAGAGGCAACTGCAGGAGCCCCAGAACACAGGGTCTGTAGAGAGAACATCTGAGACTGATTTGAGCATGGTAACAGCCTTGGGATGAAGAAATATTGGCAATATTGCTTAAGACAGCTCTTGCATCTCCTGGGGTTTTGAAAGCCTGAAATGCTGTTTCAAACAGGGAGGATATGTTTGCTTTTTAAGAAAGGCACACCTTTTACAGCTTGTCCATTAAAACGGCACCAGAAACCACCTAATTTACCATTTAAAAAATAATAGAAGAGGAAAACCCACTGTTGCAGCCATTATCCAATGCAGCCTGCCTCAAGCAACTGTTAATAGTTATAGAAATTCTCCTTCTATTAACTTAAATGAAAGGCAAGTCCCAAGTTTCATAGGGCAATAGGAACTGCTGCTGTAAATTAGGCTGGTGTGCAGCTGACTGAGCGGGGCGGACTTTAAGAGCTTTCTGCCCGGCTCCTCAGGCACAATGTGTTATGCTATGCACCCTGCGACAGTGGCTAGATGCTTCAGGAAAAGGTGTGTTATTGGAAAAAATGTTTTGTTCACAGCGGGACTTTACCTCAATCCTGCACAGATTTAGAATTAATTTTTTCAAGAAAGACCAAATAATACCCTAAATTCCATTAAAATTCAGTGGGATTTATCCGCCTAACATTCTAATTCCTTCTGAAAAACGTAAGCTTTTATGTTGGGCTTTTGCTGTAGAGCACAAGAGGGAGATAATTCTTATATAACTCAAACAGTTCAGATTCTGCACAAGTAATGCAAACCATCTGTGGGTGGCTGCAGTCAGAAGTTTGTGGGGCTTTTTCCTTCACTTCATTTTCTTTTTTATGCAGGGTTTTATTTTTAAATACATTTAGGCTTGTACAGGTCTTGGGTGAGTGTCAGAGCAGCCACAAAACTCCCCGAGTTTTCACGCCTCATCGCTGGGTCCTGACAGGCTCCTCTTATAAGCAGCTGCAGCTTGAAAAAAGATGAGCTATGCAGGGTGAGCGCGAGCTGCAGATTCCCCAGCCATGGGGGAATCCCCTGCTAAAGAAATTGAATTGCCTGAGCTATCTGAGTGCTGCAGAGCTGCTACATCAGCTTCAGGCATAGCTTTGGTTGGTGAGCTGTCTCAGAATGTTCACCCATTGCTAACACAAAATACTGATTTAGAGAAGCTGCACTGGTGCAGTGGACTGTCTAGAAGTGACTTCACAAAAAGCATAACATTACTAATCTAAACTAAAACAAAAGCAACAAAGCTAGTGAAGGCCCTGTAGGAGAGGTCTCATGAGGAGAGGATCAAGGAACTGCAGTTGTTTAGTTTGGAGAAAAGGCAGTTGAGGGGGGACCTTATTGCTCTTTACAAATCCCTGAAAGGAAGGCATAGAGAGGTGGGGGTTGGTGTCTTCTCCCAGGTCACTAGCAATACAACAAGAGAAAATGGCCTCAAGACAGGGGAGGTTAGGATTGGACATTAGGAAAAATTTCTTCATTGACAGAGTGGTCAGGAATCAGCACAGGCTGCCCAGGGAGGGGGTAGAGTCTGCGTCCCTGGAGATGTTCAAAAATCATATAGATGTGGCACTCAGGAACATGGTTAGTGGGCAGAGCGGGGTTGGGTTGAAGGTCGGACTGGATGACCTTGGAGGTCTCATCCAACCTTAATGATTCTAGATCAACAGTGTTCTAGAGGTGCTTCTAGATTCTGACTTACTTCTGACTTTAGGATTAAAACACTAGGAGTGTGTCCAACCAAAATGTCATCAGGGCCCCAGCAGCTTGAACAAAGGGCTCACCACACAAAGTTTTCATCGTTACTCTGCTTTAGCTGATTCTAATGCAAAAAGCCAGCAAGAGGAAAGTAAAATAAGTGTAAAACCCTTCCACTACCAAACAGGAAGCCAAGCAGCTCCAAGAAGCTCTGCCGTTCACCAAGGATCTGCTCACACCAGGTGTTACTGAAGAGACTCAACTGAAACTAGGATGCTGTGAGTACAGGTTTAATGAGAAGTCAAAACATTTGAGCAGGACCTACATTAGTTCTGTTTTGTCTCTTCCCTCTATATTCCTGTCCTACTTAATGAGATCATATTGCTATTCAAGCCAAAACTTGATCTTGCACCGCTGTTGCTATGAGAAGCCAGCAGAAGCTGCCAAGACCTCTAGTGAGGCATTTTAAATAAAATCGACAGAGTTTTTACTGCCCTTTCTGTCACCACACAATATCTTATAGGGTCAACATTGTAATATGGTAATTACATACGTAGCAAAGAAGAAAGCTGGGCCTCATCTCACAACCTACAGCTGATAAGGGAGTACACTGAATACAAGAAATACCTTGGAGATTGGCAAACCTGAGATGGGAGTTGGCTGCTACAGGCTTCTGAGCAGTTTATGTAAGAATTAGAAGTGTCTCCAAGGCCTCACTCACCTCATCTTTTTACCAGTGACAATCAAATAAACCTCCCAAATGTGAAAAGAGCAACCTTGTAGTAAAATCTAGTGTGACGAAAGGCAAATTACACTGCATTAAAGAGTTAACAGCAGCAGGAACTTCAGGAAAGGCCATTGTCAGCCAAATATGTTGGTTGCAGTGGTGTTCTGTTTCAAAACTCACCAGGAATCATTTTGGATAATTACGTAAATAAATGCACAGAGCTAAAAAAAAATCCCAAAACTCAAACACATTTTCTTGAGACTATACAGTGAAAAAAAGTGTCTTTTCAGCCACTGGCACACATGTAACTACTGTCCTTCAGTTCTTCAGGATTACAACCAAACTGCTCACATAACGTGGAACTACAGCAGGATCTGGTGGTGTTCCCCAAACTCCATCTCCCATTCATCTCCATTAAGCAAGCAGGACACAAGGTAACTAGATACAGCCCAAAGATGCAAGCTTAGCTGAAATCAGGGGTAGAAAGTGACAGAACCGGAGTGCTTTTTCAGCTCAGAATTTTATTGCTGGCCCTACTGGACGTGGTGATCCTGCTCTTGGTTTTGAATTTTTTCTAAATTCATCCAGTTTGTACTTCAGGGGCAGACTGTTATATACCCAGGAGATTAATTGGAGGAAAATTTCAGCACAGCCTTCCTTCCTGAGAGGAAAGGCTTCATCTCAGCTCTGCCCACATAATTAGTGGCAGGAGAGGAGACAAGACAGAAAAGAAGACAGTCCATAAACAGGGGTCAGATAGGTAAGAAATTAAAATAGTTTTAGTGTTTTTCCACTTTGTTGGAACTTCTGCTTAAAACCATTTCATTCTCTGTGGAACATTTTGATCTCCAAGACAAGGTCAACACATACAAGCCAACTAGAACACAAGACAAGAGCAAGAGTCTAAGCTTTCACCCAAGACCAGAGAGACTAGTGTCAGGGTAGCAACTAGAACTCCATTTTTCACAGTTCTGTTTCTGGGACATGTTTTGCCTTAAATGAGCTTTCTTGACTTTCTCTGTGTAGATGGAATAGCCTTTTCCATCTAAAAGGGAGCCAAAATCCTCTGCATCATAAAGAGAAATCAGGATCGTGGACACCAGTGTGGAGCAGGTGTTAGAGGAACCAGCTTTCATATTTGTTTTAACTCTTGAGGAGTCATTTCACAAGACAACTATCTTCTAAAGTCTACTCCTGAAGATTATTTTTGATCTATTAGAGAGAAAACTCAGCTGGACTGACCTAGAAAAAAGAGTAGGTTGTGGTTTTCCTAGGTCGTCTACTGAAATAGAGTAGTACCTGGGTTCAACAGCTCATGAATATAACCTAAGGAATTGTGCTTGTGTAGCACAAGGCTTCATATGCTGCTTAAAAAGACCTACTCCTAGATGTAGGGAAGACATTCAGGGAAGCACTGCTTCTGAACTGATCTTCTAACACTTTATAAACCTGTTCCTTAACTAGCGTCTTTGCCAAATAACACCTCATTGAAGGTCTTCAACCTTACAATAAAAATAGGAGGCACCTGCCTGCCCACTAAGAGCATTACAAGAGGATTTTCAGTCTAGTTATATATAAGCATCCTCTAAGGAGGTTAAACCACAAACTTTTACTGCAATATAAAAAGGGACTGGGCAGGACTTTCTAACAACATTTGTGCAGAGGTATGAATAGCTGCCTTAGGGAAACTCCCCTGTATTAATAGCAATGGCTGTTACTGCCCATGTGGTGCAAAGGCTGGCAGAGAAGCATTACAAATATCCTTGTAATTTATTCCATTCAAATGGAGCAGTTTTCAGAAAGACATGTCAGTATGTGGGAAAGTTGGAAAGGCAGCTGATAAACATAAAAGCTGCAATGTCCACAAGCAGAAAGCTGGCTGTAAGGAGTGGCCTCCCTCACATGCTCCTGCCCAAGGGGCCATCAGCATCCTACCCTCCACTCTGTGGGATCAAGATCTAGGATGAGAAGGAGGGAAGAACAAATGCAGCCAGCGACGTAAACCTGTGGACTCAGATATTAACACAAGGCACTTCTCAGCTGCAATCAATTACAGCAGCAAGTGCATCAGGAACTTTGTGCTCCATATGGGAGAGTCTCCTCCTGTCCCCTTGTCCCCGAATGCTTCAGCAATAACAGTTTTTCTTGTCCTATAATTTGCTCCCAAATAAAGGTCATGAGTGAACAACGGTAAACTCATTTATATAATCCATCTGCAAAGTATCAGGAAAGGAGATGCAAGTGTGAGGAACACAATTCAATTAGCTGTTAGTTATGATTATGTCAAGTAACTGCTGCCACCAAAGTTTCCCCAGTGTTTCCTGAGCACACATTCATGACTTTCTTGACAGTTAGCAAAGGTTATCAAGACCAACAAGGGAAGCAGCATAAGAAAGAGAAAACCTGAAACAGCAGATACTATGAAATAGAATGTATTTGGTGTCACTTCTGAGAAAGCCATTCACAATAAAACTGAACTGGGTGCCATTAAATCTTTCAACAGCAGAGCCCTTTGGAATTTTCAGGATTTCTTACATCCAGCATGGGCTGTGAGGGGAAGAGAAATCCAACAAGTTCTTACACTTCAGGTGCTACCTCTCTAAATCTTGCACAGCAGGGAAAAACTCAACAATCTATTGCATGAATATCGCACACAGGAAAATAATTCAGTGATCTGCCAGAAAGCCTTCAGTTTATCCTTTATCATTATTAGTTTGAAATAATCTAAAGGAATTACCTTTAAAGTCACTAGTAGTTTGCTTGGTCCCCAGCCTGAGGGGGACAAGGACTCTTAGAGCTAAATATCTCATGAGGAAAAAATGAAAAAAGAAATCAAGAAGCTTAAATATGACTTTCAGAATGCAAGGCAGATTGGAAAGTATAGACCTAGAATTTGCAAATTGTGGATTTTCTTAGAGAAAGAAAAAAAAACAAACTAGGCCTAGATGACAACTAAGAGAGCTCATAGGGCCAAATTGTCAACCTGAGTACAAATACTGACAAACATACCTCCATCCATCCAAACAAAAAGCAAAAGCAGGGAATTGACATGCAAGTAGGGAATCATGGAATCATAAGGGATTGGAAGAGACCTTGAAAGATCATCTAGTCCAATCCCCCTGCCACAGCAGGATCACCAAGACCAAGTCACACAGGAACACATCCAGGAGGGTCTTAAACATCTCCAGTGAAGGAGACTCCACAAGCACCCTGGGCAGCCTGTTCCAGTGCTCTGTCACTCTCACTGTGAAGAAGTTCCTTCTCATATTTATGTGGAACCTCCTATGTTCCAGCTTACAACCACTGCCCCTCATCCTATCACTAGATGACAGCAAGAAGAACCTGGCTCCATCCGCCTGACACCCACCCTTCAAATATTTATATACATTAATAAGGTCACCCCTCAATCTCCTCTTCTCCAAGCTGAAGAGACTCAGCTCCCTCAGCCTCTCCTCATAAGTTGTTCTGTAATATTTTTCCTGTTTCTAGTTTTACTTGGCTCAGAAGTAGAGGATATAAGGTTAGGACTGTGTTCTCCACTGTTGTAACAACTTAGAGACTTATCATTATTAAGAATTGAAACCAAATTTCTAATTTTATGAGACTATCTAGACTGAAGTTTTTCCATGGCATATATTTTACTCAAGCAAACTTGGAAGGGGAAGAAAGGGAAGAAGCAGCAGCAATTCAGTCAACAGCTCAGATACTTCTAAGAAAGAGCGCATTGGTTTTGCACAGCTCAAATCCTACTGACATTTCCTTTGAGCAGAAATTCAGGAAGGGGTCTGTGAACCAAGAGGAGACAATGAAAAACAATGTGGTGAGTTGGACAAAGAATTTGGAGCTAGGCTGACCAAGGGGCAGATGCAGGAACTGACACATAAAATTAGGAGCGAGTTAAGAACAACCTACTTTAAAATCAAGGGAAATCTTGTACATAAATGGTGCAGAAGAGTTTGGACTTGCTTAGTGAACGCTACACTCCTTCAAAGCTTGAAAAGCAACTTTGGGTACCTACAGTCAACCTGCTTTTAGAACAGGGACTGAATATTGCATGTAAGATAACAATTATTTTAGGCTTAACTATCTCATAGCAACTGTGTGTGGATGTAATTAATCCTGCATGCATTCTCTCATTTACAAGGCACCAAACCCTTCCCTCAGCAATCTTGATTCCCCTATTTTTACTCAATTACCTGGCAGCAAGCTGATATATCTCATATCTGAGTATACAGCCTGCAGTTTTGCACTGCCTGAAACTCTACAGCAGTTACCCAAGAAGGTCTGATGTCCTGCAGAAACCGAGAAGAATTTTACACAGTGAGCCCTAAACACGTAAAAAACATAATTAGATTAGTCAGATCTTTCCAGAAAATAATCCAGTGTGGAAGTCAAGATTTTAACAGATGGCAGGTCTCCTACATTGTTATAAAAGTTGCTTTTAAACTCAACCTCATTACAATTTCGTACTCAATATTTCTGAGCTCCTCTAACTTGGTTTTTATTATCAGAGGGAATACAAATCCAGATATGGCGAAACCTAGGATAGGTGAAGCATGTACCCTCACTGTTTTAATCATTTTTAATTAACCATACCAAATAGTTCCAAAGGATTAGTTTAGGTATGACCAAACAAACAGTTGGTGAAAACCACAGGCCTGATTCTACTTTTAACTACCTGAAAAATGAAGAATTCTTTTTTTTAAAGAGACTTTCTGCATTGTTTCCTTACTGCTTGGTTGTTAAGGTTGAACATTAAAAAAATGAGTAAAACCCAGCACATTCATTTTATATATATTACATAAGCTTTGCATATCAATAAAATTATTGCATATGCCATTAAAAATATAAATACAGTCAAAACTATATAAACATATTATAAAACAATTTTTTTTACAGTTTAATGTATTGTATTATATAAAGTATAATTTTAAAGTCTACATCCTCCTATATAAATAAACCCCTTACTTGAGGTCAGTCAGTTTTGCTCAGTGAAGAGCATGTGGCTGGCCTATAGGTTTCCAGGTGGAAACATACCATGTTGAGAAGGGCAGAAAGTCTGACTTCTCTGCTGGCATCTGAATGGAGAGAGCTGTCCCAGAGCCATGTGCTCAGCTATGGTAACAAAAATAAAGGTCTATTTACACTCAAGGCAGAGAACAGTAGAAAAACAGGAAGGCACATTCTGAACCTGGCACCCTGTTGGTTTCCAGTTGTGGTTTCACACTTCAGAGGCAACAGACCGATGGCAGAACGCTGTGTACTCACACTTTGCTGCTCACGGTACAGTCACCCAGTGGGGCTGGGGAGAACGCTGTACAGGAGCATCGTGGTTCTTGCAGTGGGCTCCACCGAAACAGCAAAGTCATGAGAATTGTGCCAGGCACAGGACAGGAGTGACAGAATGCTGCAAAGGAAAACGGTTCACGTGCACATTCACATGCAGATTACAGGGGAAGAATTGAAAGATGAGGAAATAAACTAAATAATAAAGTCAATTACAGAAAATCAATGAGAAGTTGGAAATGAGATGGTTTATGCTCTGCTCTAGTAGTCGAATGAACTGTAGTTCATCCAGTGCTGCTACTTTTAGAAAGTATCACCCCATGCAACACAAAGCTACCAGTTGCTTCAGGATTTTAAACCTTTCCCAAAACAAAAAACAATTGGTCAGAGGGAGGGGAGACTGGGGGTGACTTGCTCCACCCAACTTATTCACTTGTCGCACGACAGTGCTGAAGTTCTGAGATTGCTTTCATTTACTCATTTTTACAGCAAACAGCACAAATAAGTCTCTAGTTCTCTAGAAATAGGTGAACATATCATTAAAATGCATTCTAATTAAGACCAAGATATTCCATCAAGCAAAGCAATATTCCATTCCGTTTCAGTGGAAACAGGATCGATTTAGACATAAACAGGTTGAAGAAGACACATGATCTCTTTTTTTACTTCCTGTTCCAATTTTAATCTAGAGCTGAGCCTTTGAGGCAGGCTCACTCTGTCTAGAAGAGTGAGAAAGCACGACATTGCAGCTGGGTCCTTGCAGATTGCAATAGGACCAGAGGAAATGGCTTTAAGCTAGAAGAGAGCAGATTTAGATTGGATCTTAGGAGGGAATTCTTTACAGTGAGGGTGGTGAGGTATTGGAAAACAACCCAGGAAGGATGTTATGGTAGGGGGTTTGGAACTAGATGGTTTCTTAGGTCCCTTCTAACCCAAAATGTTCTATGACTGTCCATGTGACAACAGATAATGACAACAGCAGGGCCAAAGATCTGCTTCAAGAGTAACTCCGAGACCACCAAGATGGCAATTCTTTTCCATATCACTCTGCAGAGTCCCAGTATTACTATTTGGAAAGGGAATAAAGTGCTTTTTATGGCAATTACTAGTCAGCAAGATACATAAGCACAAAGTGAAGAACTCTTACACCAAAGTAAGAAAATTCACTGGACTTGCTAACACATCTATTCGTTTGCATGACGGAGTGGAGTAATGACACTGAATTCAAGGAAATTAATTTAAAACTTGGGATTCAAAAGCCTCATCCAAAGCCCTGTAAGTTCTTTCAAATCTTCACAGTTAGTGCTTCAGAGGAACAATTTGCAGAGTTTGGTCCCCAGCGTATCATGAAGTTTCCTGTCAGTGCTTGAGAACTATTTTCCTCAGACTAATCCACACTAACTCCACCAGCGGGGAAAACACAAGAGTGCTCAAACACACAAAAAATCATGATGCAAGAGCGTGCACACAAGAAGCATCAGTCGAGGGAGTAAGCAAGTTTACAGAGCCAATGCATTTTTTCAGAGAAAAATCAGAGCCAAAGGGGAGACTAAGCAGCAGGGGACAAAACAGATTGCACAGTTTGAAGAAAAACAGGTGGGGTAAGATGAAATTCAGTCCCAGTTGTGTCTGGATTGAAATAATATAGATGAAAATCCTAGACACAGTAGTACATTGTGTACTTGCAGTCAGATATGTCACAGGGATGTTTATTTGTCCACACATATTAAGCCAGTCATTATAATATGAGATTACTAAAGGTCTTCAGCCTCCTCCTGTAACAGTGCCTGAACCTAAGACTTTTCTACTCTGGTGTTTTGAAAGGATACAGAAGTTCTTGTGCATTTCCTCTTCAAACACACCATCTACAAATCAATGGCATAAAAGCATCTCAGCAACATTTTCCTGCCCAAATCCATACATGGAGAGCAGACATTGCTTGCTGTTCCTCTGATCCAGCCAAAGAACCTCTTTGAACCATCATGGGTTAAAAACCACATTCATATTTATCCTGTGACACAAGTTTCTACAGAAAAGCTTTAGCATCATTGCTAAGCCTGATTGACATTTTTATTACCCAAATCACCAGGAAGACTTATATTTTCCAGTGCACTGCTCCTGCTGGAGCTGGACTTGTGGGCAAAGCACCAATTACCCATCAGCAAGCAAGAAAGAAGGAGCACACATTATTCATGTAGGTTAACAGTCCTGCCACAAGTACAAGCAGTGATTTTATGGTTATCAAGGGACCATAAACCACCACAAAAAATTCAAGCAGACCACGTAACCTCTACCTTAGCCAGAACTTGCAGCAAAATGTTCTGTTCCAAAATAGTTTCCTCAGTGCAAGTGCAACCCAAACTAGTTTAAGGCAGACAAAGGCAGCAGAGCACTTCAGCATCCTCTTGACTTGTTTCACTTCCAGTCATTCCAGAGCAGAGCATTCTGGCTAAAATATCACACAGTAGCATAAGAAAAAAACATACTGCATTCAACGCTGCCACTACAGAGATGTGCCAAGGCCCTGGAAGAGCCGAGAGGCAACCCTTGGCTGTCTCAGTCCCTCTTTATAAATAATGTCTGCTTTTTTCAAGGGTGGGAGTGAGGTAATACAAGCAGAATAACCACATATCTGAAAAGCCATCCTTCCCTTACATCTAGCATAGTTTCCCGGCAAAGCCCCTCTTTCCCCTGCTTTGCTGATGGACATTATAGCTGGAGCCCTATAGCTCCAGCAAGGAGAGACTGAGGAACCCAAACTTGCTTATTCTGGAGGAAGGCTGGCTTTTCATCGGGGAGAAAAATGTCACTATCTTTTGTGATGTATTAACATCAGTTACTGATGCACTGGGTGGAGTTTAGACATTTTTCCTTGTTCACAGCTCTTGATAGCTATCAAAAAGCAAAAATCTAGCTGCCACTAAGCTAGATTTTGCAAGCCAGTATCTTGCAAAAAAAAGTCTTTCAGAACTGCTAGAACCACGTCAGAGACAGCCCTTGTCCCTTAATCTTACAAGAAGACAAGTACCAGGTCATAAAACATCCTCCCAGACTGCCTGACCTTGGCACAATTATCAGTCAGGGTTTATAACCAAAACCAGCCCAGCATCTTCACTCTGGATTCCCCTAGTGTTTGGATAGGCAGGTGCAAATAGCTTCACTCCCTTATCACCCACTGCTGACCAGCCCAGAGCTGGAACTCCAGGCAAAGAGAGGAACAAATGCACAAAATAAATGCCTTGGTTGGTAAAGAATTGGCAAGGTAACAGATTGCGCAGTTGGAGTGAGATCTAGAGAAGTGAATCAGGTTGCAATTAGAATTAAATGGGGTAGCTTGTAAAAGATGTCATCCATTAAACATCTGCTTTAATTTCTCCTTTAGAAGAATAAATTGAATTCCTGAAGTATTACCTGAGAATTTATAAAGAAACTTCAAAGAATGTTGTCTGCATGGCTCAGGAAGAGGTAAAAACCTACAAAGACCTAACAGGTCAGTATTGATCTCATCTGCTTTAAGGCAGTTTTCCATAGCCTAAACCAACATAGGTGATTCCAAATGTTACAGCTGAAGTGGGCAGCTAGGTAGAGCAAAGAGACAGGATATACATCCCATTGTTTTTTCAGGCAACTAACTTGTAGTTAGTAGATGACTTAGCAGTCATCTTTTTCTTACATACATGGGAAGAAATGGCGTCACTTCCTAGTAGACATTTTAATGGAAACACAAACACAACATGACACACATTGTAAGATACCCAGGAACCTGCACAGAAAGGAGACCGAGACTTCATAACACACAGTGCACAAAAAATTTCTAAGCCATATTAACATGATAAAACCATAAGGCCTCAGGTTTCACTGGTCCTACCACTCCAAGGAAACCCCCTGAATGAAGCAAGCAGAGGTGTGGTAGTGTGTTGATACTAAAAAGACACCCAAAAAAAAAAAAAAAAAGATTATTGTAAGCATTTATAGGTGATAAAAGCACATCCATTTATCTAATCCGAACAAAGGGTAAGAAGAGTTTCTCTGGAGGTTTTGGAAAGGAAGACACGGGTCACATCAGCAGAATGTGAAGATTGCACACAAATTGAAACAACTTTAAAAAAAGCCAGAGCACAAGCAACATTCTTCATTCACCCCACATCAAAAAGGGACATTTCAAGCAAAAATGCTGAGTTTGATAGAGGGCTCTACAAACATTTCAAGAGTAATTAGCAGAATAAATAAACAAATACAGATCTGTCTTTTGATATTGCCAAATTTGCTTTGGTGAGTGAAAAGCAGTCAAAGCAATGCTTAACTGGCCCAAAATCCATCTAAAATCCTGAGGAATATTCTTTGAAGCATTTTCTGCATTTAGGCACACAAGTTTCTAGGCTTCAAAATCAGTTTTAGTAGTTTAAGACACTTTTGTGGCTTTTTTCACGTGCCTGTTTGAAATATTCAGACACAACAGCAAAATCCCTCCAAATCACTGTTTTACTGACATATTTCATGTGCCTCAGTTTTCCTAAGCAGATTTCCCAGATTTGCAGGCAGAAGGCTTTTCAGAGTCAGGAACAGGAGTTAAGTCTCCTGGTTTCCTGCTCCATTCTGTCTCTTTGCACATGCACAATTCCTTTAGGGGCCATGGGGAGAGGGGATGAGCATGCGTTCCTGTACCACATTGCAGCCAGGTGAACTGCTCCGTGTGGTAACGCAGACCATTTTCCTATAGGACCCCTGCCAAAAATAAACTGTTAGTTGAAAATGAACATGAGTATGTGTGCACCCAAATACTCCCCCCTCTAAATGCTTCTCACCAGACTTTGCAGTGAGGAATAGAGATATTAGAGTGATATATATATAAAGAGGAATAAAAGCATAGTTTAGTGTGCGTGGTGGTATTGAGCTGATGGTTAGACTTGATGATCTTAGAGGTCTCTTCTAACCCTTATGATTCTACAGTAGAGACAACAGTACCAGGATTCAAATCATAATATTTACAGGGTAAATCTTGATCCATCCACAGATGCTCCATTTCCCATCTCACCTAATGGTCTGCACAACAATCAGGAGATACAATGAAATGAAAAGTGATTTACAAGCCAAAACCAGGACCTATTTAGTCTTCATGAAGCACTTATTGCAGATAACCCATCTAGCTCTCATCACAGCAAGATTTCACCAAAGCAACCAGTTGGGTGCAGAACTTTTAAAGGTTTGTAGGTCCTAAAAACCAGATGGGAACATGGTGGGTTCACCTGCAGGAGTTAGTCACCCAATGAGATATTCAGATGCATCATGACATATTGAAACCCAACAAATTTTCTTCTTGCTTGCAAAGACTCTAAGAGAATGCAAATAGAAATGGCATAATCACACATGTGCTGTGGGAATTTGTCAAAGTTCACAGCAAGTGCTTTGAGTGTACATTGTAAAGCTGCAGTTCAACTTTTAAGTGTTCAGCAGGTCTAGGTTTGCTCAGAAATTCCTGAGATTTCAAGGAACATGATCTGAGTTTCAGCAGTAATCAAACTCAAAACCACTTGAGATTTGCTGGGTCTCACATTTCACTGAGCATTTAGCATAACTTACAATGATACCTTCATGCACACATTCCACTTCCTCAAGTCTTTTGGTTTACTTGCTAGTGGCTTTGACGCTGCTTCTGCAAGAGAAGCATCACTCTAGCAAGTTGCTCCAGGCATCTTACATACCCATGTGTTCAATGCATCATAAGTTTGGCTAGTTCAGACATTTGTGATATTTAAAACACAGCTCCCTTACCTTCAGCCTTAAAATACAGCCTCTTTTTACAGCACAGCCACTGCGTTCAGCAAAAACCTCTGTGTAAAAATACACCTTGCTTTCCGGAACACTGGAAAAATTGAGTGTAAGTATGCTGTAAGTGCAGAGCCTTTCGTATTCCCATTTAATCTGTCTTCTGTAAAGGACTTTCATCCCTGAGGAATCTCACAGAGCATAAGGAAATTTTCGAGAGCTCACAGAGCTGAGCCCAGCTCTGGAGACCCATGGCCAGCAGCAGATTCCCATTGAGTCACCACTGTAGACTCTGTCACTCAGCTGACTGCAAACAACTGCATACCCACAGCAATCCAGAGGCATTTCTGACTATCATGATGCACACTTTGTAGCTATCTCCCCACATTTAAATCTAGCTCTGTTCAGAGGAGACACTGAGCTGAGTGCAAGTAAACTCCAAAACATAGACCAGGACCTTGTCTCCCAACAGCATCCATCTAAACCTCTCACAGAGTATGGTTGAAACTAACGCAATTAATCACTGAATAACTCGGTCAACACTGCATGTTCTCTGTTTACCTCACCCTTGTGCACCACAGTTTGGAAAAACAAATTCCAAGGCAAAATGATGCATTTTAATTCAGCCATAACAACACCCAGCCTAACGTCAGGAACCTTAGCACATCCAACAACCACGGAAAAATCAGTATGGAGTCCTGTTTCCATCTGCATCTAACTTGGCACCTCTTCTTCTTCAGTTCAGCTCAGCAGGTCGCATTCACATGCAGTAACTTACAGAACTCGTGTATGAGGGACTTCATAAGCAAATAAACAGTAAACTTCATATAATTACATATAATCTCATAACATTTTGAAGAAATGCCAAGTACTAACATGCCAAGATTTTCCTGCCATACACCCAGTAATTTTTTACCAGTTATAAATACATAAGACAATTAGGCAAAAAAACCCCGATATTGCACATGGTATTGAAAATAAACAGACCTCCATGCAAAAAGAATTGTGTAGATATTTTTGACAACTTTTTTTTTCTCCACAGGTTACTATTGCTCGAGCCATGCTTCCCTAGTCATGCCTTCTCCTGTTGGGAAAAGCCAACTCCCACAGTCCACAGCACACTTCCCATCACACATCCCTCTTGTCCTCCAAAGCCAAATTCCTACAGTCATCTTTGCAGCAGTCTCTCTCTTTCTTTCTTTCTTTCTCTTATTCTTTCTGTCTTTCATTCTTTCTTTCATCAGGTCTCCTCACAAGTCTCTACAAAACAGCACCTTCTTGAAAACTTCACCCACGTGACGATGATTTCTTCTTCTCCTTATATGACCTTGTCCTGAGTGGTTTTATTTCCTACATCTGTGCTTGTTCCTGCACCTTTTCCCCACCCTGTGTGTTGGGGTTTTTTAACCCCCACCGCACAGGGCAGTTTGCTTCTACCAGAATTTCTCTTTTTCCTTAGGTGGTCACCCTCTCATGTGATTTAATCCTCCTCTATTATCCAGGTCCCTGAAGACATTAAAAAGTGCTGTTGAAAAAGTTATTAGGAATGACCCAATTTGTACTTCTTCCAAAACAAGGTTGATGTAAAGTCGTGGTTGACATCTGCCATAAGATTGGGGGGAAACTCAACCGCCTCTGAAGCAGCTGAATCAAATGAGAAAGTATTATGGAGCAGTAATTAAAGCAAGATGTGAGCTGGTACAGCTCATCTCTTGCTTTGCAGTGTATCAGCCTTTCCTGCAACACTGGCAGAAATTTCAACATCTCCAAAGGAAAGGTTTATGGTTTAGGGCTGTTTGCTTATAAGCTCTCTATTAAAATTTAAGGGCTTAATTCAAGAAATATTGAAGTGTCCCAATTCTCCATTGAGTTTAACTGTTTGTCCCTGGCAAAATCAACACCCTTTTTGGTGTGTCAGTACCTGAGCAGAAGAAAATAGCATCTGGTAGTTACTTAAAAACCTTTATCCTGTAACTACCTGGGACAAGAAATGGCTGGGCATGGGTTCCTAGTCCCACAGCCTCTGAAAAATGGAGGTCTCAGCTCTGAGCTCCCTAATAACCACACCAGCTGTAGCTGAGATGATTCACAGATTTTTCCAACCATTAAGTTAATTTAATCCGTTTGAGTAACACAACACTTCAGTCTTACATGGCAGTTCATGCAGCACAATGGATCGCAAACCATGCTGTAATTTTACTATTTCTAGAACAAAAACTAATTAAATGGCTAAAACCAAAGGAAATAAATCAAAGTTGTAAGGCACATGCACATGGAATTGTCCTTAAACAGAACATCCCTTGGCACCGGCTCAATCCAAGCATGGGGTAGGTTCCTTAAAGAGTATTTTTAAAAGTCATCTGACTCTGAATTACCATCTTTTCCTAATCTCAGGTTGTGGCCTGCAAACAGTCACGCTGGGGCAGGACGGAGAGCCGAAGTTCACGCGCTCCCCGGAGCGCACTGTCGCTGTAGGGCGTCTGTGCCGCAGTCAGCGGGCTGCTCCATCCTGTGTATCACAGATCGGTCCTGATCTCTGCGAGTTCTGTCACAGGGTAAAAAAAAAAACAGCCGAGCAAGAGAGGAAGAATGTAGAGCTTTCAGCAGAGGGAGGTATTGACACAGCATATAACTGCAGGGGAGGAGATGCAAGACTGACTCTTTAGGTCCTTGGCTACAGCTGTAGAGGCAACATACTCCTCCCTGCCAGTATTTATTTTATTTTGTAAAACCTGCCCTTAAACAGCTTTGGATGATGTTGTTTTCCTGCTTGCAGATATTGAGTTGCATTCTTCTGTCAGTGGAAAAACGAATTAAAAAAATAAAATAAATGAGGGGGCTTGGGGTGGGAATGAAATTGAGACATAAATTTAAAAAGAGAAACCTTTGGTCACCAAAAATAGCCCCAGCAGTTAGTGTAACTGAAGCCTGCCCAGTGCCTACGCTGTCAGCTCACAGGGCAAAGTTACATAATATTTTCCACATTTATTTCAAGCAGGGCAGCCTGCCAGCTCGATAGATTTCTAGAAAGGGTGGGAGAGAGAGAGTGGTTTGATTCACAGTCTGCTGTATTTACAGCTCGCCCCACAGCCACTGCCTTCCTCTCTCTGGGCGTTTACCTTCACAGTTTGCCAGGCAGCAGTGTGACTATAACCCTGATATAGAAAGTAAGTCACTCTTGAGGCTGCCTGAAGCACCACAGCTGCACATGTGAGCTTTGGTTAGCTTCTTCTGAGGGTGCTAGCGTGCAGCCATTTGCTGAAAGCTCCACTGTTGGCAAAGTCTGGAAGTTATCAGTAGGAAAAACACCTCAGCAACAAGGTGAGGAGAGAGAGGGAAGCTCCAGTAACACCCTAACCTTCAGCAACAGATTTCACAAGAGATGTCTTGAGATGCAAAATGTTTCTGCAGAACTGTGGAACCAAAAGTTATTCATGGGTTCAGGTTAGAAGTCGGTAGGCATCTCCAAAAAGGACCTGAATTTTAATAGAATTGTAGAGTGATTTATGCTGGAAAAGTCCAACCATTAACTCAACTGGTAACCCTAAGCTCCAGATCTCCATGACTCTGAAATATTTCCAGGGATGGTGATTCAACCTCCTCCTTGGGCACCCTGTTTCAAGGCCTGATGACCCTTTCCATGAAAAAGTTTTTCCTCACGTCCAACTTAAACTTCCCATGGTGCAACCTGAGGCCATTTCCTCTTGTCCTATCACTTGTTCCTTGTGAGAAGAGACCAACCCCCATCTCTCTCCTATCTCCTTTCAGATAGACAGTGTCAATATCAGAAGACAGGGCTGCTCTGACCAAGTGCCAGGACAAAACCAGCTGCCTACTCTCTTGTGAGGGATTGCTAGGAAGGCTGTAATTATATGAAAAACACTTGTCAAGAACAGCAATACAAATGACTAAATAAGCAGCTCTATGTTACACACGGCAGGACAACTCATAAAGCAAAGCATTGGTCCAAGCATTTCCTGCATTTATTCTGGGTTTTCTTTACATGTGACAGGTTCACCATTGGGACTTCTCAAATACCTCATTAAGATTTTAACTACTGCTGGCCAGCAAGAATATTGCAGCTTCCCATCAAAGACAGACTGGGAAAAGTACTAGAAAAAATGTAAACAAAAATCTGTTTCCTACATCCAACTTGCAGGACAATTAAAATTATGTGAAAGAAAAGGAAAACTCAGTGCAATGGGTGCAAGCTGGAACACAGGAGGTTCCACATCAATATGAGAAGGAACTTCTTCACAGTGAAGCTGACGGAGCACTGGAACAGGCTGCCCAGGGTGGTTGTGGAGTCTCCTTCTCTGGAGATGTTCAAAACCCACCTGGATGTGTTCCTCTGTGCGACTTGGTCTAGGTGATCCTGCTGTGGCAGGGGGATTTGACTAGATGATCTTTTGAGGTCCCTTCCAATCCCTAATGATTCTATGATTCTATGAACACTGACACCAGTGTAATAAACCCAGTGTGTTGTCCCTAAACCAGACTACATGGAGCAGAGGTTATGTCTGTCCCTCCCTCTCCCATTCACAAATATGTACAGCACTAGAAGCAAGTCTGTAGGGGTATTTCAATGGGATTGAATGGAAAAATGAGCTGAGCCAGTTCCCACCAAACCAAAACATACCTACACAGCATAAAAGATGTTAATATCTCTACATAGAAGTTTAGGGCCAGTATCACTAAGTCAAACCATTCCTCCAAAGCCAGTGTGACCATTTTTTTAAAACAGAAAAAACCCAAAAGAGTGCTAGCAAAATGCTAGCATGTCCTAATTTTAACCTGCAAAGAGCGATTCCCAGAGCAGCACAAAGATAAAACCAAAGCTCAGTTTGTGAAACAATGCAATGATGTCAAGTGTAGTATTTCCTCTTGCTAGTAGCATTGTAGGCTTTGAGAGTTATGCCTTGGAGCTTGAAATGATCCTCCAAACCAAACTTTTCTTTCAAAGTCAGTCTCATCAATTGTTTACTACCAGAGTTTTACTGGTTTTGGTTACAATGACCTCACCCAAAACTGTAGATGGTAGAACATCTTTAAAGAAGGTTCTCATTTCTTATGATCATGCTTGAAAGGAATCTCTCAGATTCTTTTCAATCTTGGATGACATTTTATCATGTCCACATTTCTTTCCAGTCCACACATGGTGAGTCTGCACCCCAGCAAAATCCATAAATTCACCCAGACAGAACTCAGTGTCCTCTTCCCTCCCAAACTGAGGAGGAAACTAAATTTTTAAAAATGAAAATAAATAGTACCGAATTTACAGGATCAATTGTGAGAATGAATGAATAAATAAACTAATAAGTAAAGACGTCTTAGTCTTTGGAAAAGGGTAACCTATTCACACACTGATGAAATAGAAGAAATGGTTTTGAACACAATGAGCAGAGAGATTATGCAGCATCATCGAGCTGTAGCAGTTTTTTTTCCACAATGTTATGTTGCCATTCATTGAGTTTTCTGAATATTTAAAGATCAAATGAAGACTAGTGAGAAGGGAGGCAGAAGTTTGCTGGGGGGGAAAGAACACAAAATCAGAAAGAAATGGAAAAATGGAAATGGGGATATTTGAGGAGAGCTGAGTCAGACCCCAAAGAACAGAGAGTAACTAGGACAATAGACTGGGACACAAAGATACTGGTCCCATTCCAGGTTCAGCCACAAACTCTGCAGCAAGCTGGATGATTTACTGGGTGCCTCAACAAGTCAGTGGTGAAAGGGGACAAAACCCTTCCACCTCAGGGCAGGCCCAGTTATGACTGTGAGGCACAAAGTGAGTGTATGACCACCGTGCTATGATGTTTGCCAGGGACATTCCCAGTTTGGCTCCAAACAATAGCTGAAGAACAAGACATAGTATCTGCATGGTTCCACACCAAACTCAGCCAGCTCTCCCCAGCACCAGTTATCACCCCAATACAGAAATATGAACTTTAATTAAATTCTAAACTCAAGAAAGCTACTTACATTTTTGCAGGTGGCCTCTCACTTTCAAGTGAAAATGAACTTTCTGATGGTGTGGGAAGACTCTTTCAAAGATTCTTTCTGACTCTTTCAAAGACTCTTTCTGTTGAGGCTGGTTTTCCATTGTATTTTCATAACAAGGTCATCTTGCTGGATTAAGGATGATTATTAATACAGGGCTATAAATGTGCAGAGCCTTTCAAAACCTATAAAGCAAAGTAACCTCAAAAGCTCTTAATTTATTGACATAGGGTTGCAAGGTGACAAAGGCCCCGAATTTCCACTGAAACTACCATGTAGTGGGAATTCTCACAACTTTGTAGGAAATGAAGGATACACATAGTCAAACACACTGAGTTATATGGTTAAAGGAGGTCATTTCATCTAGGGGAGTCAAAAGAATAATTTAGGAGATGGTATGAAAATTTGCAACTTTTATTCATTTAAAACCCTCAACAGGGTTTTTCGACACAATGGGCTATTTTGCCTTAGACATAACCCATGCGCCAGCAGCTTTGTCACCTTTATGTTTAGCAGAAGGATGTTGGCATGGATCCACCTTGGAGCAGGAGGCTTGAGGAGATCTCTGTGTCAATCACAACACAAAATTCCTTAAAACCAGAGTGTTTAACATCTTTAGTAACAAACTCATGAAGTCATATGTGACTAAGATCATTTAAGAGTAGCATCATCCGAGTAAGACGAGTGCTGCCTGTTAACCACGATACAACTTGAATTTCCACCAGAAGAAGAAACCAGAAGTGTCTCTTCTGAAACACGTGATAACATGGCCTGTGAAGACACACAACTCATTGAGCAGCATTACCTTAAATACAAATGAGCTGTACTGTAGTACTGCAGAAAACTGCCTCTGGCAAGGTCCCTCTCTGGTCTCAAATTCCTGTGAACATGTGCTTTCATATCTACCTCAGTTCTAAGGGTTGCAGAGTAAGGTGAGAAGCACACTGGTTCCTAGAGCAATCTGAAAGTTGGCTACACCTCATGACATTGGAGTTTGGTGTAAGCTGATCCTCTTTGCAATCGGTCACAACACACCATCACAGCAGTCCAGGACGAGGCAATGACTGACTTTTATGTGGTTTCACAGCACTACCAGATTAGCAGGAATGACCGAGCTTTCCACTGCCCAGTGCCTCTAATGCACAAGCTCTTTCTCCTTCTAGGCCTAAAGGAACAGATCTTCCTCCAAAGGACGTGTAGGCACCATCTGATGGTTTGGGCACGCTGTGGAAAAGTTGCTGTGCATCTGTAGCTCCTCAATACAGGCAGAGCATTTTGAGACGGGAGTACAGCAACCAAAAACCATAACTCCAGTCTGTCCTCAATCAGGTACAGTCTAGCCTCAGCCCGACTTAAAATCTGAACATGTTTTCTTTAGTCAGGGTTCTCTGGGCTAATGTGCCAAAATAACTGAAAAGACAAGCGAAAACATACAAGTTAGTGTAAGTTCAGGCATAAATCTCACTTCAGCTTTGCACCTTCCTGCTAAGTGTAAGCCAGTTACTCTCCCTTTCTCCTGGCATGAGCTGAAGGATTTCTTGCATTATGAATGTATCAGGTTACTTTTTCACCTATGATGAGTTTTCGTTTTCTCTTTGACCATCACAAAATTCCACTGGAGAAAATACTTGAAAAACCTACTAACACACGGCTTGTGTCTACTAATTTTAAAGGATTGCAGTGAATTCCCTGTCATTTGCTCGCATTGTGAAAACAATGCATAGATCTAAGTTCTGCTAGTAAAGGATAAAACGCAACGACAAAGAACTTTCACTGACAAGAAAAATTCTCAAGCGGTATCTTACTTTTAGTAACACCTGCATCTGGGTATTTGGGGTATAAACTGGATCTATTTTGGAGTCCAAAACTGGGCATTCTGCAGAAATGTGGCTGGATTCCTTTTGTGACCAAGACAAAACCATTTGCCCAACACATCAGATCAGAAAGTCACAGTGAGACTTTTTCACTCCTTTGTTCTATTACACGTTTGAGATTTTAAAAGTGACTGCACAGATTTAGGTGCAGGTATTAGACTCTCCTACCACTTACACTATACTGATTAATTCAGCCTCACTAGAAGAGCTCTGTAACAAACCAATATAACCATTAAAACTGAAAGGAGGTTGAAAGCCACAACCTTCAGAAGATGTTGCATCTGGCATTAGAAGAGATCAGCAGAAAATACTGAAGAATAAACTGAAGACTGAAGAAGAAACAAATCCCCCTTCCTATAATTTATGACTGTTGTCTGCCTAAACCAATACAACTTCATGTAGCAGAGGTCTTCTGACTGCATAGTCATCAGCACATGTAGTGGGCAGCAACAACCGTAGGGCAAGGACAAGTCTTGAGTACCATTCTGAAATAAATTATCCCAAATACAGATCCCAGCCAGGCTCTGAATTCTCTTACCCATCCAGGAAAATTGAGATATAGCCCCGTAGGGCTGCTTTTGTGGTTCTCACTTAGAGGGTCTCAGATTCCTTTGGAACATGAAAGCACAATTGCCATTTTTGAAAAGAAGACAGAAAAAATAAAGCAAAGTAGCAAAAAAAAAAAAAAAACAGAGAAAGAAAAAACTTATCCATGTATTTATATTCCCAAAAAAATGTGCAAACCCAGCACATGCACAAGTAAGTAATTAGGACGGGTCTGGTCAAAACACTTCTATATGATGTGGTTTCCACCACCTAAACTACCTCTGCTTGGGTTTGGTGGCAGGTGACTCTTTTGCATCTGCTTTCATAGACTGGTCCTGTCACAAGAGGCTCCCCCTGGATTTACTGTGTGATCTTCTACCTTTTGAGACCCTATGAAATGAGCCCTACACCACAATCTCACCCTACAACATTAACTTTGATAAAACCATCCATTCCAATTTGTCAAAGATTCATATGTCACATATGAGGAACACCAAGCAAAAGTGGACCTTAGGTACAGTCCTTTAATTTACCCTATTCCTAAACAAAAATACATTCCCAGGGTGATGCACACACTAGAGAAACTCTTGCTACATGTAGTAAATTCACACAGGCAGGTACATCTACAGGCTATGACATGACACTGTCCACACCTTCTCTTGCACCACTAATGAAACTGAAATATCTTTTCTGATTCCATGTAGCGTAAGACACATTACCTGCTCTCTGGTCATGGAGATTGTGATTTTGTTATTTCTGCAGAGAGAAAACCAGAGCTTAGCCTAGAAATCAAACATCCCTCACTTGCAATTGTTATAGCCAGTAGGAAATCCTGCAGGAGGCAAAACTCCTGAATGACAACCAGGAAGGAAAGAGGTAAAGCTGCCAGAGGAGTGCCAATACCTGCAACCAGGATGCCTGGCAACTATTGGGAATAGGTTGCCCAGGGAGGCTGTGCCTGCTTCATCCCTAGAAGCGTTCAAGAACAGGTTGGGCAAACTGTTCCAGTGAGAGGTGTCGCTGCCTGTGGCAGGGCATTGGACTGGATAAGCTTTAATATCTCTTCCAACCCAGACTGTTCTACGATCCTGTGATTCTATTTCTTGGTGCAGTATATTGAGGAAGTGTTGCTACTTATCAAAGATCTGAACCAAATTAATGTTTGCACAAACCACTTTCACATGTCAGTGGCTCACTGTGCAGCGTGCAGCAAGTGTAACACAGAGCTCAAACCTCAGGTGCTACTGGAACACACTGTGCTCTTCAGCCTCCCGTCACCTGTTCTATTGGCTGCCTCTAGGTATCAGATGGAAATATCACACCACAGCTCACCCAGATCTGCACTCGCTCCTGCGCAGCAACAGACATTTATGACTTACAGCTGGCGTCATTCCTGCCCTGCCACAGCAAGAGCCTGCAAATCTGACAACATCTGCAACGTACCTGAATGCCTTTATCTTGGAGTTCTTGCTTTCTTGTGGCTCTTTGAAGAAAATCTTCATTCTGGTATTTTTTAATATTTTTTAAGGTGCTTGGTTTCACAGCAACAATGATATTCTTTTGGGAGATGTTTTGTTCATAAAAATCCTCCTTTAAAAAATAAAGTCCTATTGCTAGAAGAACTGGCACCAGTAGCATAGTGTTATCCTCAGCAAGGATGGCAGCCTAATGGGTTGAGAAAACTTGTACTGTTTGTTTTGGCAACATGTGCTGAAGTACTGGGAAAATAAAAACAGCAATCTGTATCTTCATTCCAAGTCTTCAATAGACTTCCTTAGTCTTCCTTCACAATCTCCGTCTTCCATTCCAAGGTCTTCCAAGTTTCATTCGATATCTTTAAGCCCCACATTGCACAGGTTCTTTTGCACACTTTTTTCCTAAAGTTTTGGGGTTGGGGGTCTCATTTCCATTCCCAGGAGACACTGCAGTTCAAAACTGGAGCTGGAATCCTTCTCTTCCAGAACAAATCACACTAACTCCTAAATTTGTGATTTACAAAGCAAGTCTCTATAGAAACAACATAATTAAGTCAGTCCTCCATAACTCAATACCTGCAACACTGACCTGTGAGAGAGGGAACCTGTGCTCTAGTTTTGTGTTGATAGGATTTCTGTTCTCTGAGGCAGGGACTGGGACCCACGCCTTGCTTCTCCCTACTATTACCCAATATTAATTAAGAGGAATAGAGTGGCAGAAGCTGCATGCAGAAATCACCTACAAAAACAGTTGCAGGGTCCCTTTTACACAGCATGGACCACAGAGGATGATTCTGAGCAGTGGGACTATGTGCAGATACTGTCTCTACTCACCAGATTTTCACAGTTACATGGGAAGCTACTGCTGAAATATTCACATCTCCTCTCAGAGCTGCTGAGACCCAGACTCTTTGATAGTCCCTGTATTAAAAATACAATGTCAAATCTGTCCAGAGCTAATTACTAACATAGATTCAACTCAGACAAACTGCATTTCCCATGGAAAGCAATCCTCTACATTTTGAAACCTTAAATATTTCTCTTACAACAACTTTACGTACAGAACGTTACTTTGAGAATGCTTCATTTACTGAGGCATTTTATTCACAGTCCCCATTAACTCCTTTTCACTGGAAAAATATGCGATAGCTTTCCTAATCCTTCAGATTTGTAAGATAACGGCCTTACTTGTACTGTTGGTCCAGATATTCTTCCAAGCACCGGAATTCAACAAAGCAGATGGATTCAGAAAAAAAACAGTTGCTGACTGAGGCCATACTTAGTCTGCAACACTTGAAAGCCGGTTTCTTGCACCTTTGCCCTCCCACACAGGAATCATTTTGGAATGACCTTGGAAAAGACCTGTAAGATCATCGAGTCCAACCACTTACTCAACTGTCCCAAGGCCACTGCTAAGCCCTGTCCCTAAGCTTCAGGTCTCCAGGACTTTGAAACATATCCGAGGATGGCAATTTGCCCCCTCCCTGGGCAGCCTGTTCCAAGGCCTGATGACCCTTTCCACTAAGTTGTTTCTCCTTATATCCAACTTGTGCAACTTGAGGCGATTTCCTCTTGTTCTATCACTTGTTAGTTGTGAGATTCATGATCCAACTTGTCCCCTCTATCTCCCATGCAGACCCATATTTAAGACAGTGGGTCACTGAACATAGGGAGTTCTTTCTGATATACAGCTGTTTGGGAGTTATTAGACAAGTCAAAATGGAAGCAGCCCATCTACCATCCAGAATGGAAGTAAGGGGACCGTACCACAGCAAGCAGTCCCCGTGAATACCTGTTCAGGAGCTTTGGAGTGACCTCCAAGAAAGCTCTGTCTCATCCTCCACTGAGTGAAACTCACAGAAACTGAGGAGTTAAACAGCAATCACTATTGTCACTCCAGAACTTCAGACATTCTGCCAGACACTGGTCATTGTAGAAAAGCTGCAGACAGACCCCCAGCTGCCTCTCTGGAAACACTTGCCAAGTAGTGGGCAAGTTCAATCTTCCACAGCTGAAATACAAACTCTCTTACAAGGAATTTGCATTTCTTTCCCTTTCTCTCATGAAGCAGCAGAAGTTGCCACAGGTTCAGGATTTACATGCAAATAGCGCTGGTTACTCTGGAGGAGAAGCACAGGGAGCAAGGGCTGCATAACTGGAGCTCGGTGCCCCTTTTATCAAACCCCACTCAGGCGTGATGATGGCTCCATACACACCAGATCTCCAAACTGGGGTTTATATAGCCGCTAAAACCCGCTAAAACAGCATACACAAATTTCCTTCTCTTCCCTCAAATCAAGAGCCCCTGACAAGAATCAGTCCTAATCCCAGGCAGCGAGATGGTTTTGATCTGTCCAGGAGACAGTTGACTTTGTGGTCCAGCCCTGCATAAGCCTCTTATGTAACCCATCCCTTTCACAGCACGGTGTGCGTTTCGCTTTGCTTGCAGTGTGCATTGAAATCCCCGCCAGATCGGGACTGCAGGAGATACCGAAGCAAAAAAAAAAAAAGTAATATAGCTTTTCCTCAGGAAAAAAAAAGCTGTTTTCTGAGGAGATGGAAGGTGGTGTGTTTCACACACACTTCTGCAGCAACATCATGCTGCAGAACAACTTCTAGAAACCAAATAATTTCTAGAAACCTTCTGGTATGTTCCTGTTCAACTTGGTCTGGGTGATCCTGCTCTGGCAGGGGGATTGGACTAGACGATCTTTCCAAGATTGGACTAGACATCCTTTCCAATCCCTAATGATTCTATGATAATACAGCTACTCTGCCCTTTATCACAATGCAAAATGCAGGATATGGATGGAGATGTAGCATCAGAACCAATTGGATATGGAAGACAGCTACACAATCTTCTAGAGTCCTGGAACTTCTCTCCACAGCAGCTGTCACTGCTCCATCCCCAGGAATGTTCAAGGTCAGGTTGGATGGTGCTATGGGCAACCTGCTCTGGTGAGAGATGTACTTGCCCATGGCAGGTGGTTGGAACTGGATGATCTCTGAGGCCCCTTCCAACCCACATCATTCTATGATTCTGTGATTTTGGAAATATTTGTTACTCCAGGTATGCCCAGAGATAACTGAAAATCTTTTTGGTTTCTTGCTACTGGATTTGTGTTTCACCAGCATCACTTCCTTGTGCTGAACACACTTGTCACCTGAAAATGATTCCTCGATATTACTTTCCTGGTGGTTTTACACCACCAGATACAGTCTTGGAATAAGAAATCTCTCCTGCAGGAGACCTCTCAGGATCACTATTAGAGCCTGTGTGAAGGCAATGACTGCCCACTGCTAAATTAGGATAGTCTCTGTCCACTCGTGCCAACAGCAGAGATGGGAGGAGGGAACGGGGAGACTCTGCAGAGCAGCTGAGTTTGGACATGGCAGGGAACACAGAGCCTTCAGTGCTGACTCACTTTTTCCATTTTTACAATAAAAACATTAGCAATGATATTTTTAAGTGGTTACTGTGCTTTTCTGTTGCAAGCAAAGCCTTTCCATGAGGTTTAACTCTTCTCACTCCCCAGCCCCCCACACATGCCGCAGCACTAACATACTGTAGTAATCACTCCAACTTTATTAAATCCTTTTAGCCAAAACCAGGATAGTTTAAAATGGAGCAGACCTTAGTCTATAACTGATTGGTTTCTAAAGGAAAACTATTATCTAGAGAAAGCGCAGCAGCCTGGGAGGCAGGATCCTGTGGCCCTGCCCTACAGGTCTCTGCTGACATGCTGCATTATGGAAAAATGAACAGCAGTCCTGCTTGTGAAATTAAGGCCGGATTTCCATGCTCAGCCAAGCTGACACTCAGAAGTTCAGTCACACAGACCAGACCTCTTTAAACAGAGCAGGTCTCCTGATGCTGCACACCCCAGTCTCTAGCAACAGCAACAGCTGCAAAAGTCTGAGGTCACAAATCACGTATTAAAATCAGTCCAGGAAAAAGAACAAAAAAGATCCAGTGCTTCCAGAAGAAGGAAAAGCACACGACATGGTGACATCATCAGACACACGCTGGTCCAGCTAAACTAAAAGGATTCCAACAGAAACTCACAGGTCAAACCCTTGTGAACCCAACGAACCTTAAGATTAAGCAGCAGCAAACCATGTCCAGGATGTACAGGCTCAAAGTGGAACCTTGGGAGTGCGAGAGAGATTGACTGGGATCTTTTTTGCATTTCGGGCAAACAGCAACTGTACAACTCACAAGCAGGGCCTAATTAGGCAGGTAAGGAAAACTCAGATTTTTCAAAGTATTCATTCAGTACCCAAAGGTTTATGGCCAGACACTTCAAGCTCTGTCTTTTCCTAAAAAGTATACTAAAAACGATTTGAAAGGCATCTTGCATGTCCTGAGGTAAAAGTGGGAGCAAAATTCCTGCCTATTAGTTAGGGGGTTGTAGTCTGACAACCTCCCCTCAAAAATAACTGCAAGTGCAAAGCAACAGCTATAAAAAGGAGAAATAAATTTAGAAAAGTGCTATTTAGAGTTTAACTCAGGAAGTCCCCACTTGGAATTCCCCATAGGTTTCTGTTCTGTGATAACAATTTTGCTAAAATTCTCTTCCACTCCCTTTTCAATTAGTGCCAGAAAGACTCCCAGACTAGAACAAATGCTCCTCCTGTAGTCTTGACATTACCAGCACTATCCAGCTGATTTTGATATTTCTCTTGCCCTCTCTTTCCCCCTTCTCTCCAGTTGTACATTTGTCTCTGTCTTCTTTAGCATCATATTTTATTTTTTGGGAGTAATTTGAGAAATTCTCAGCTATTGTTTTCAATAATACCCATTTCACAGAGGGGAAGTATATTTTTCCTATCCCTCTCTTTCCTCCACCCTCCACCCCTCCAGTTGTGCATTCCTCTGCGCAAACAGATCCTGGAGCTTGTTGTCTGTCTCCCTCGATTTCCCCCCACAGTTCCCAGAAGAATATTGTATTCCTGCCTGCCATCCTGTCCCAGACTCTCCGTGGTTGCCATGTGCTGTTTAACAGTGGCCACATTTCACCTAAAAAGTGGATGAATTTCTCAAAATGCTCAGCAAGTGATTTCAGTTTGCTGAGTGCTTCCAGACCTTCCTGCCTTCCTGTGTGACCAGTGTACAAATGCATTAGATGGAGCTCTGTGATCCTGATTAAGGTGCAGAAAACTTTCACTTCCTTAAACCCTTTCGTCCGTTAAGGCCCAAGTCCCTCTGGGTGTAATGTGGCAGAAACCCAGGCTCTAAATACAAGAAATGAAAATGCAAAAAAAAAAAACCCAAACCCACATTTGGGATTAGTTTCAATCAGGAGAGAGATAAATGGTTAAAAAAAATCAGAGTGCATAAATTCAGACTGCCAGACTCATGAAAACTACACTGCCCCAAGAGATTTAAATCTGACCCAGCAGTCTGAAGTTCCACCCTCAAAGTGAACGGAGCAGCTAGGATTCAGTTCCCAGTATGAGTTCCCCTAGACCGTTTGAGAGATAATGTCCTCTCAGCATTTGCAGGAAGCCCAGGCAGCTGCAGAGGGGTCCAAAGGGTTATTTCTTTTTCTCTCTCAGTACCCACAGCAGAAATGATGTGGTAGACACAGCTGTCCTTGGGTTCACAGCCAGGGTCTTTTCCTTTTCTGCAGACACACACACACATGCCCACTGTATCTTGGATAACAGAGGATGACATCATCTCCTACCCAGTTATATTTCCCCTTCTCTTTCAAGACCGCAGAGGTACAAAACAAGCACACTATCTGAACTGCCATTGAGAAAGGGGGAAGTAAGGGTTGAGCTATACCCTAAGTCACCAAACACCTTTTTTCATCCGTGTATTTCTCTTTGCAAACTGAAAATTATAATTAATGCTACTCCCACGGACAAGTCCCTGCAGAAAACAAATATATGTGAAAGGCAAATCAAGTGAGCTACTCTTTAATAATGAATATAATAATTAATATAATAAACAAACACCAAAAGCCACTTGAGCTACACACCTCTACACCTCTGTGTGAAGTGAATAAATGCAAAGAGAAGAGTGTCTGCAGCATGGATATGTTTTCAGAAATTAATCCCCATTTTGTGACAGCCATCAAGAATGAGGAGAAGGCTAAAGTACTTCATGCCTTCTTCACCTTGGTCTTTACAACTGCCTGAAATGAGGTTGTGGAGAGGTGGGGGTCAGTCTGTTCCCACAAGTAATAAGTGACAGGGCAATAGGAAACAGCCTCAAGTTGTGCAAGGGGAGGTTTAGATTGAACATTCTGAAAAATTTCTTCACTGACTGAATGATCAGAGATTGGAACAGGCTGCCCAGGGAGGGGGTGGACAAACACCTAGGGGCCCTAGGGGACATGATGGGGCCCTAGGGGATATGATGGGGCCCTAGAGCACATGGTTTAGTGGGCAGGGTGGGGTTGGGTTGATGGTTGGACTGCATGATCTTATAGGTCTCTTCCAACTTTAATGATTCTATGATTTAATATGAAGACCAGTTGTTCTGCAGTTACCCAGCACCCTAGGCGGAAAGACAGGATTGGAAAGGATAAGGAAGCCCCCATAATCCAAGAGGAAATGCTGCTTTGCCACTTAGACACATACAAGTCCATGGGCTAAATGGGATTCATCTACTTTCAATCAGTTACCAGCAGTCTTGGTTAACCTGGAGAGGTCCCGGTTGACTGGAGATTAGCAAATGTGATACCCATCCACAAGAACAAGACATTGTTATTTCTAATTCTGATGGAGCTGAACATACTTGATTGTAGAAGTTTGACTCTGCTAGAGGGAGGGTCACGTAATAATTGATAAATATTTTGTAAGAAAAAATATTCCGCATTTAGTAAAGAAAAAATCAAAATGACCACAGGAAAACACCAGATTACAGTGAAAAAACATTTAGCTGAGAAGAAGATGGAGAAGGTCCACACTCCTTCCACCTCTCATATGCTACACAGAGGAATGTTTCTCTATATGTTTAGCACTTAAGAATACTTTGTGAGCTGCTACATGGTGTCTCATCTGGTCTTCCTCTTTTACCCCATCATTATACCTGTAAAACATGTTATTCCTGCAAAGATTCCTCTGAGACTGACCACAACTCCTGTTACTATAAGGCCCAGAATGAAACACAACATTCAAGATAAACTGCTTGGGTTGATCCCACTTAAAACTCTTCTTTTGTTTGGTTTTTGGGGTTTGTTTCTCTCTTTTAAGTGTGATTCCAGATTTTTGAGGATGCTTCGCTCAACCATAGTGGTTTAACCAAATGACTGCTTCCAGTCTGAAGTCAATATCTGTGTTGTCTCCACGGGGAGGTGGGGTGGCCCAGCCCATTCTCTCTGAAGGACTGTAGCCTCTCTGGTTAAAATGAACACTCACATTCAAAACATTTGAATTTCAGATGATATCTGGCTACCAGGGGAACAACTGTGACACAGTTAATTCACTTTTCTGGACTCTGTTTTGTGGGTGGCTGATTGGCTCTGGTGGATGTCAGAGGGTGGAAACTGCAAGTGCCACAAACAGACTGTATAATTAATAGGAGCATCAGAGAAAATAGTGAAGCAGACATAAGGGAAACTAATCCGTATTACATAAAAAATCACACTGGGGCAGTTCCTTGGAATGAAAGCTTCCCCTAAATATGCCAACACATTCTTTCCCCTCAGCAACAGCAGAACTGTTTCACAGCTTGTAGAATAACCTTTCTCCTGACTCTTTTCCCATCCCATATGTCAGTCTGATCTGACAGAAGAGTACGTTGCACAAAATCAATGTTTAAAATGTAAGGAGAAAATCACTGAGAAGTAATTGTACATTACTCTGCCTTATTCTGTCTTCCCCATTCTTCTCCTAATAGGAAACATCCGTAGAGATTTCCAGAGAAAAGTGGGGTTATACTGTGTTCAACTATCATCGTAATCACTGTATTTTCAGCGAAAAGGAGATCATAGTGTTTATAAAGTGCAGTCACAGGTTCAACTCCCCCTGCTTGTTGTGGCACTGAAGCAAACGAGTTACAAGTGATAAAACATATGTTAATGCACACAAGGCCCCTGTTGCTTTGTACAGCAAAGAAAGAATTTCTTACATGCAAAGTCAAAGGTCAGCTGCTCACAATGAGCTGCTGGCTTTGGAAATGGCAACAGATAGCATTTTCCACTACAGTCCCATCTTTTTTAGACCAGAGCAATGTTCTGTGCGTATGGCTCTATAAATTAAATATAGAGATGCAGATATCAGGATTGTCACATCCATTTCTATCATAGACTGCCAAGGCATGAACAAACACATAGTTTCTTGAAAGCACATTGACTAGTTGCTAAAATCTGAGTTACTGCTCTTTTTTGACATCAAAAATAGATTCAGATATTTTTAAGATCTATATTGACTGAAGTCACTGACTCTGAATTACTATGTCTATATTTAGAAATCCCTGTACTTAAAGTTTACTGTGCCCAGAGTCAGACTCAGCTATCCATATATTGTTTCCAGAAGCAGTTGGTTGTGCCAACTGCTTAGATTCATCGTATAAAGTCACCAGTGAAGTTTTGTGCTTCTCGTTGCCTTTAATAAGCAAGTGGCAGAACCCAGGATCCTTCTGGTATCTTGGGAAGAAGGCACTAATACATATGCCGTCACACATCATTTACTTTCAATGTTTCCAGGTGTTGGAACTTTCAGCTTATTTTAATTAGAATGATACTGAAGAGTAACCTGCTCTTTACAAATACAATCTTTGCGTTCAAAAGTTAACCCATGAGATCTACAAGTAGCTCCTGCACCTGAGACCTGTCTTCAGTCTAACTCAAGGAACTCCCAAAACATTTATTTTTCAGTTGGGAAGAAGACAACAATAGACTGAAGGCCAGGAGACAAGAAACAGGGTTGTAGTGTGAAAATAAAGTCTGCTGAGTTTCCAAAAGTCAAAGCATCTGAGAAAAATCAGGCAGAATGACTCCCTAGTCCTTAGCTTAATGACAATCCCCTATCTTATTCATTTCTTGTCTTTAAACATAAAAAAATACAGATATAAACCTTAATTTACCTTATTTCTACTGCAGAACTTCACTGCTGGAACTTATCAACATGAACAAATAAATAAAAATTCTTAAATACAATATCTGCACAGTACAGCACATCTGAAATAAAACTTGTTCAACTAATTTCATCATTCAGTCTTGACTCCCAGTCTTTATGCCACTCCACACCTCTAATTTTGTACGTATAAGTACAGAAAAAGCGTATAAGAAGAAAGAAAACTTCTGGCAATATTTACTTTTTCCCCTTACACAAAACTTCTGGAAGTGTTTCATCTTCCCCCTTCCAGAGACCTGTTGTCTGAGATTCATTTAGATGTACTTTTTCTCAAAAAAAATACTTTGCACTTTTGCAGCACCTCAAAATCCAAATATTCTAAATTATTTTAGGAACTAGTCTAGTCTGCCTTAAAATTATTTCAGCCTGGATTTTCCTGGATGCTTCTTCACTTAGTATTTGAAGATCTATCCTGCATATTTCTGTGCGAACGATTGTCCACAATGTCTAGAGTTTACTGGCCCAAGACACTGAAAATACAGAGCAAAGTGATCAAGACCAGTGGTTGGCTGTAACTGGGAATTTTTAGCTTATTGCATTCCTTTCAGAGATCACAGACGTGCTGGTGACTCTCACAATTGTATCCCACTGACATCCAATCCCTAAAAAGACAACTTGTTCTTTCCAGAGTGAGCAGGAAGATCGTTTCACGTCTCTCAGCAAAGACAAAGATTTGCCACAGAGCTGCAGGTAATGCAGAAGTTCACAGCAGACATCCCTCAGGTATGAGTATACCCAAAACCAAAAAAAGGATAAATCAGTATAGGCTCTAAGAACAACATTTCTTTTTTTAAAAAAGACTTGATATTATATGAAAGAAAGCTAAGTGCTACAAAAGCCACTGCACTTACAGTCTAGTCTTATGCAATTCAGACAAACCACTTAGTGTAACAGTAAGCAGTATAATTCACAGAATCACAGAATCATCATGGCTGGAAAGGACCTCCAGGGTCATCGAGTCCAACCTTTTCTCCTAGTATCTAACCGCTAGACCATATCCCTAAGCACCACGTCCACTAGTTCCATATTTCACCAGATTTTAAGTGATCCATCCTGATAGAAGTTTACTCTTCCGAGCATTTTATTAGCTCTTCCTGCACAAGTGCTTATAACTCAAAACTTGGTGTAACTGAGCTTAACTTTCTGCCATGACTGAGGTCTCCAGTCGCAATGATTTCAGTATAGTCTTGAAAACTGTTTATTAAACATTCATCATTAATTTTCAATTGAATAATATTTCATTTCAATCTTTCATAATTTTAATTTTAATAATTTCTTTAAGAATTCAGTCAATAGTGAATGTAATTAAAATATTTGATATACAGCATAACCTCAAATTTCATTTTTCATACAATCATACAATCATAGAATGGTTTGGGCTAGAAGGACCTTAAAGACCATGTAGTTCTGTAGCACCATTTGTAGGTAGTGGTGTAACAGTTAGCACTCTCTCTACAAATTAACTGAAAATACTTGCTTTCAGTTAAATTGCCAGCAAGGTGCTATTTAGTGCTAGCAGTAAGATATCCTTCAACTCTGGAAGAGCCTGTAACAAAAATTAGTCAAAATTACTTAAGGGTAGTGTGCCTTTATGAATAACGTGTTAAAGCACAGCCCCACAGTTATTGAAAAATTATCAGAATATTTTCCAGCTTGCAAACTACAACTATTCTGACTATTAAGAGAGGATACAGAACTCTCACAATTCTACATGAAGGGAGCTGGAGATGATAACGTTTTGGTGGTTTGGGTTTTTTCAGACACACAGAGGATTTTTATAATGCAGTCTGAACTTAGATGTTTTCTTGTCCTCACACTTACAGAGAATTAAAGAAATGAAGACTAATTCTTAAAGAATCACCCCCTTCCTTAATTTGAGACATTCTCAGCTATTGAAATACCAGTGGGTTTAATTCCTTTCTGTAGCTCTTCCAAACACAGATGATCCCCACAGCTTTTTCCCACTAACACATTCTCTGTACTTCAGCCTGTGATTATCCTCTTCACAGATTTTCCAGAATTACTGCATTTCTTCTCCAGTCATTGTTTGAAGCCATTTATTGCTAACCAGAAGAACCCAGAAGCTCTTTGGTTGGAAGAGACCTTTAAGACCATCAAGTCCAACCATTAATTCACATAATTAACATGAATTAACCATTAACATAAATTCACAGGAAGCACTTGATCAAAAAAGGTCAGCTATGTTTAAATACCTATTCAAAAAGCAAATCAGAAAAATTTTAAATTTAGATTTGAACTTCAGCAAATGACATTTCCATGGTCTGATTCAGCAATTCTCTCTAACAGAAACGACTCCCCATAAAGTCATAAAACTAGAGATTAAGTCTTGAAAATGAATAGACATGGAAAACTTGTATAGAGAGTTATGTACTAATTAATTACATAGCATTCACCTTTAAACCTTTGTTCTCTGTATTTCTTACCACTCATGCAACAATTGATGTGTTTTCCTGTCCAAATAGGGCAGTGCAAAGAATATTTTCCTCATTTAAATAGATTTAGGGAGACCATAGAAATGCACTGAATGTTGAGTTAGGAGTCAGCTTGAAATTAAAAAGAAATTCAGCTGTAACTGGAAAGAATCCCACAGCACATCTTAAAAGAGGAAAGACAAAAGCAAGTGTATTAAGCATAACAAATAATTTCTTTAAAAAAGAAACAGGAACTAATAGCAGTTGAATTGTGTATTTGTCACAAATACCCATCGGCAAAACCCCCCTGTATCTGCATAACGCAGCGCTGAGACAACACTGAATGAAGCCAGTGTATCTATTCTTCAGTACATCCCATGTCCTTCATAGGAAATTACAAGCCAGTACAGAACACACAGTAGCACCTCAATATTCATCACATCAGACTGGAGGAATGATGCCGTGCAGCTCTCCAACAAATCACGGCTCAGCACCACTGTTTAAAATTAGATTTTCCATGAGCAATCCACATAGGTTTTTCTTCACATTATGAGTCTGCTGAAGAGATTCTAATCTCTATGCAGATACTCCACAATTCAGTCACACACTATGTCCTCAATGCAACCAACTAGACAAACAAGATGGGTAGCGAGAAGACCTTTACTCAGATTGGCTCTGACAGAACTGTGTTATTTCTCCCTTCTTCCCCCAAAAAGATCCCTTGATGTATCTGTTTGAGTGAAGAATCTATGAAAGCACAAGTACTGCAAACCCGTCAGGTTTCAGATCCAAACACCTGCTGAAACAGACAGAGCACCGGATTCACGCACCATCACTTCCCCGCATCACCGACTGAGGAGATGCCAACGGTCATGGTAGCGCAGAACTCTGAGGCCATTCTCGGCAGCTGCAAGACTTACCTTTGCCTTTTGGGACTGCCAGGGCTGAGCAGCTTCAAAACCCAACTTCCAAGAAAACTTTTCTTCTCCTCACTGTTGGTCACTGTTCCCTGGGGGGAACCCCACCACTCCAGCCAGGAATGAGAGGGCCGTGAGATAGCAATGCTGAGAAAAAAAAGTTGCCATTATTTGAGCTGCACAGTCACTTAGCCAAGGCTTTAGAAACAAGCAGGCAGTGTTTTTCCAGCTGGACTTTTAGCCACTTCACTTTTTTTTCTGACTCAACTGTCCAATTTATAAAATGAGCATAACAGTATCTACTTTTGAAGACATCTGACACCCCGGTCGTCATGTTCTGAAAGCGATTGTTATTACTGCATCGCAGAACTATGCATGCGAGGCCAGGAAGACAATTTTATTTTATCCTGACTCATTGCATCACCCACCAGAGATGTGTTGCAGATGAAGGAAGAGGAAAATCAGTCTGTTGTCTTTTCCTTCTCCCTCTCCCTAAATTAATACATCTACAGGTGCTACTGCAATAAAATTTATATCATTTAAACTCTGTCTGTGTCGTCTGCAGGAGATACAGTAACACCTCGACAATCCTCTACTCCCATCCCCATGGAAACTGCCATCAAACTGCCAAATATGGGGCAGAACACTTTAATAACTTTTCACTGGAGGAAGGGCCTTTTTCTCCACAGCTGTTTCCATGGGATCAGAAACCAGAGTTGGTTCCCTAATTGTTTAAAATTTTGTCAAGTGCACAAGCAAGTACTCACCCTTTTTATATGTGACCTTTTGATTACTATTTTTTTAACCAGGCTTCTAATGCACAATTTCTGAGTCTGATTCTTCTCTTGTCCCACTGCCCATCAACCATGAACTCAATGCCGTTTCACCAGTCTGAAAGCAGCAAGGAAGGAGTTACTTTTAATTTTGGAAGAATGTTTTCATTGGGATGAGTAAAACAGAGAACATACATTAATTTTATTCCACAGGGTAGCTCAGCACCAGGGTGAAAGGAAGAACTCCTGGGCTGGCACTTGAAAATGCTGTGTATCAGGAGATGGAGGCTATGGTCACAAAAATCCAATATCCTGCCTTTGTGACCCATGACACCTCCATATTAATTCCCTAAACTATAAAAATAAGTAAAATTTGAATATGAGAGACCACTGAGAAGTTAGAATACCAATAGACAACATTTCTGGCTGCTGTGAATTCAGAAGATATATTTTACTATGTAGTTCCTTAAATAAGTGCTGCCAAGCAAACCTCCACGATTTCTAGTTTCATAGATTAGCCCCATGCAAGCAAATCTCCTTTGGTATAAACAAGACTTTTTGCACGAGTAACAACTTCTGAGCTCAGTTTTCGTGTTACTGGTAAAGAGATAGATTTCAAACCCAAAAAACCCAAAAGCCTGCTGTAGGAAAGGAATGCTGAAAGCTTTTCAGAAAAAAAGCAAACGAGAGCCCAAGAAAGGCAGCCTTGCTTTCTGCAAATTGATGGGAAAAGATCGCTTTAGACTTCCTGGAGATAGATGACCACTGGCCATATCAGGTTTTTACTCTTTTCTCTTGGGTATCTTCTAGATTTTCTTTCAAAGCCCTCATACCTTCATTCAGCCTTCTGCTACACCCAAATTACCAAGGATTACTCTTTAAAAACTGGGTTTTTTCTCTCCTGGAACCGGAAAAAGCTTACCTTCCTGAGCTATACATCACCTTGCTTCTGAATACCATTTGCTTAGCCCATAAAATTCTGGACATGCTAGGTCTCATCTACAAACACACAACAAAAAAACAACACACTTCTACAAGTTACCTGGAAAGAAAAACTACAACAGCATCACCATCCCCATGTCAGTGTTAAAAATAGGGTAAATAATATTTACTTTTCAGTTATTCTGTAGAATTCCATAATTCCACAACTATGGAAAAGCTCCAGGACTAATGTATCAGGGGTTTTGCTCTTTATATTTCTTGTTATTCATCCGTACCCTTCCAGCAGAAAGGGCTGATATTGTTTGCAGAAGTCATTTTTCTCAGTCTCATCACTATGGGTCTCAATACTGTTCCTATTAATTAGTAAACATTATGTATCAGGGTCTTTCTCATTTGTTCCATCTAGAAGATAGTTCCTGTCCTCAGATGCCATGGGCTTGAATAGGAGTCTCCTGCATACATCCAAGTTGTCCCTGTTTGTGGGGTTTGGTTTTAATGTAGTACTTTTGGGGGGGGGGAGGAATGGAAAAAAAAAAAAAATTTAAAAAACCCATTCTGGAAAAATAAATTGCATGCATGTAATGACAGAGCCCAGAAATTCCCTCCAGCTAGGTTATTTTGGGTCACATTTCATTTTCACATCAAGAAAAAACTGGATGAATAGTGAATGGGAAAGTATCATTCTAATTGGAATCCTGCTGGTTTATGCAGGGCTGCACATCTGGAATAGGGTGGGAAAAGAGAAACAGAAGAATGGGAAAGGCTGGATTCGTCTCACTAGACAAAACCCAGGAGTCTGGAAAGCACATGTAGTCTGGTTTCTTCAGTTGCAGAGAAAGTTAGCAATGGGGAAAGAAAACATTGAGCAGCAAGCTCTTCCTCCAGATGTTTTGAATGTCTTTTCCAACCCTGATTCCATGATTCTGTGTCCCATGACCAGAAGTACTCCCGCTCTCTCTTTGAAGCTCTACCTCAGCCACCTCCAGCAGTTACTTTCTAGGAGTGTTGGGGCTCTTATCCTTCTCTGCAGACCCCAGTACAATTCACTGAGTGGAAAGTGATTCTCCTCCAGCCATCCTAGCTGCAGGTTAACAGCAACAGCCCTGTACCATTCAGCAATTTAGATGGGGAAACACAGTCCTTCATGTGACTGATAAACACTGCTTGCTCTGTGTTACAAAATCTATAATAGCCTTTTCCAACTGCATCTGAAACAGTCATGGAGGTTTCATTAGTGGTAAACAGCTTCAGAGCTTTATCTGGGTCACTGTGGTGTTACACACACATGGGTCTGCAGCTCTTCAGAGGCTTCATCCTGGACTCCAGCTGAGCACCCAGACAGGGAATGAGCATTGCTGGTTTCTGCACAGTCACCATCCGGGCTCACAGATGAGATGAGGAGCACAGCAGCCTCCAGGATGAAGGACTGCAGCCACTCCAGAGAGAAGACAACACACCTCACTCCCATCTCTCCAAGAGCTCCAAGGTGTGTGCTGAAGTCCAGAAGAGACTACAGAGCATTTGCTATAATTCTAAGCTACAGAAAGGAGCCACAAGGCTTCAGCAGCATTCAAAGCCAGTGACAGTGTGGTGATGTACACTGAGTGGAACTATCACATAACTCAAGCACCATTACTTTTATTACCATTATTTTGTCATCTCCATCTTATTTAGCTCCCCACTTATACTTCCTGACCCATCATACAGCATAATTACGTTCAGTGAATGAGCTCTCAAGTTACAGGACAGAAAGAAACTCATTCTTAGAAGTTTCTCAACTGAGTCGTGTGCAATTAAAACCATCTCCGAGCGCTTCGCTTTATTTTCTTGAATGGGGCAAAGTCTTAGAAGTAGGTAGAAGTAATTTCCTCTGCGGAAGGGCCAAGAATTCATATTAAGGCATATGAATAATGCATTGTTCCATTGAAAACATCTGAAGAGCCAGCACCGTCTGCTGAAAGCTAGATCTACTGACAATATAAAGCAGAGGATTGAACTTGTGCAAGTAAGTAAAATGCAAGCAACATGGTGCTGAGGAGCCCTGTGGTTGCCTTATCTATAACACAGGGGGTGAAGCTATAGAAGAGGAGACCTCACGTGGTTCTAAGCACAAAGTTGGCTGGAGAGATGTTAAAAAAACAAGCAACTGAATACAACTTGTGTCTCTAAGTCACTTGACCATGTGCAAGGTCCACTAGCCCTTTTTATACCTAACTCTAGAACAGCAAACATACCAGATGCATTAATTCTGTAGCTGCAGTTCTGCCTGCACAGCTCTTCTGCCACCAACTTCATCTTTGAGGGGCTCAGTAATCCCTGTCTAACAGTGTCACCTTAAATATAGAGCCAAGAGACCGGGGATGACAAGGGCATGAAACAATAGGATGAAACAATGGCCAATGGCATCCTGGTCTGTATTAGAAATAGTGTGGCCAGCTAGTGTGGCTCCTAGGAGTAGGGAGATTATCATCCTCCTGTATTTGGCACTGGTGAGGCCACATCTTGAGTATTGTGTCCAGTTTTGGGCACCTCAATACAAGAGAGATGTGGAGGTGCTGGAACAGGTGCAGAGGAGGGCAACTAAGCTGGTGAAGGACCTGGAGAATAAATCTTATGAGGAAAGACTGCAAGAGCTGGGACTCTTTATTTTGAAGAAGACGAGGCTGAGAAGAGACCTCATCACTTTACAGCTACCTGAAAGGACATTGTGCTGATCTCTTCTCAGAAGCAATTGGGATAGAACAAGAGGGAATGGGTTCAAATTACAACAGGGCAGGTTTAGACTTGANATGACCAGAAGTACTCCCGCTCTCTCTTTGAAGCTCTACCTCAGCCACCTCCAGCAGTTACTTTCTAGGAGTGTTGGGGCTCTTATCCTTCTCTGCAGACCCCAGTACAATTCACTGAGTGGAAAGTGATTCTCCTCCAGCCATCCTAGCTGCAGGTTAACAGCAACAGCCCTGTACCATTCAGCAATTTAGATGGGGAAACACAGTCCTTCATGTGACTGATAAACACTGCTTGCTCTGTGTTACAAAATCTATAATAGCCTTTTCCAACTGCATCTGAAACAGTCATGGAGGTTTCATTAGTGGTAAACAGCTTCAGAGCTTTATCTGGGTCACTGTGGTGTTACACACACATGGGTCTGCAGCTCTTCAGAGGCTTCATCCTGGACTCCAGCTGAGCACCCAGACAGGGAATGAGCATTGCTGGTTTCTGCACAGTCACCATCCGGGCTCACAGATGAGATGAGGAGCACAGCAGCCTCCAGGATGAAGGACTGCAGCCACTCCAGAGAGAAGACAACACACCTCACTCCCATCTCTCCAAGAGCTCCAAGGTGTGTGCTGAAGTCCAGAAGAGACTACAGAGCATTTGCTATAATTCTAAGCTACAGAAAGGAGCCACAAGGCTTCAGCAGCATTCAAAGCCAGTGACAGTGTGGTGATGTACACTGAGTGGAACTATCACATAACTCAAGCACCATTACTTTTATTACCATTATTTTGTCATCTCCATCTTATTTAGCTCCCCACTTATACTTCCTGACCCATCATACAGCATAATTACGTTCAGTGAATGAGCTCTCAAGTTACAGGACAGAAAGAAACTCATTCTTAGAAGTTTCTCAACTGAGTCGTGTGCAATTAAAACCATCTCCGAGCGCTTCGCTTTATTTTCTTGAATGGGGCAAAGTCTTAGAAGTAGGTAGAAGTAATTTCCTCTGCGGAAGGGCCAAGAATTCATATTAAGGCATATGAATAATGCATTGTTCCATTGAAAACATCTGAAGAGCCAGCACCGTCTGCTGAAAGCTAGATCTACTGACAATATAAAGCAGAGGATTGAACTTGTGCAAGTAAGTAAAATGCAAGCAACATGGTGCTGAGGAGCCCTGTGGTTGCCTTATCTATAACACAGGGGGTGAAGCTATAGAAGAGGAGACCTCACGTGGTTCTAAGCACAAAGTTGGCTGGAGAGATGTTAAAAAAACAAGCAACTGAATACAACTTGTGTCTCTAAGTCACTTGACCATGTGCAAGGTCCACTAGCCCTTTTTATACCTAACTCTAGAACAGCAAACATACCAGATGCATTAATTCTGTAGCTGCAGTTCTGCCTGCACAGCTCTTCTGCCACCAACTTCATCTTTGAGGGGCTCAGTAATCCCTGTCTAACAGTGTCACCTTAAATATAGAGCCAAGAGACCGGGGATGACAAGGGCATGAAACAATAGGATGAAACAATGGCCAATGGCATCCTGGTCTGTATTAGAAATAGTGTGGCCAGCTAGTGTGGCTCCTAGGAGTAGGGAGATTATCATCCTCCTGTATTTGGCACTGGTGAGGCCACATCTTGAGTATTGTGTCCAGTTTTGGGCACCTCAATACAAGAGAGATGTGGAGGTGCTGGAACAGGTGCAGAGGAGGGCAACTAAGCTGGTGAAGGACCTGGAGAATAAATCTTATGAGGAAAGACTGCAAGAGCTGGGACTCTTTATTTTGAAGAAGACGAGGCTGAGAAGAGACCTCATCACTTTACAGCTACCTGAAAGGACATTGTGCTGATCTCTTCTCAGAAGCAATTGGGATAGAACAAGAGGGAATGGGTTCAAATTACAACAGGGCAGGTTTAGACTTGATATTAGGAAGAAAGTTTTCACAGAAAGGACAGTCAGGCACTGGAATAGTCTTCCCAGGCTGGTGGTAGAGTTGCCATCCCTGGATGTGTTTAAAGGAGCTGGACTTGATGACCCTGGAGGTCCTTTCCAGCCATGATGAGTCTATGATGATGAAGATTCTAAAGACTGTTTGGATGAGGTGTTGAGGGATCTGTTTTAGTGGTGAACTTGTAAGGTAGGGTAGATGGTTGGACATGATGATCCTAGGGGTCTTTTCCAGCCAGAGTGATTATGTGATTCTGTGATAGGGAGTCATGGTTTTAAGCTGGGAAAGGGTAGGTTTAGTTTGGACATCAGGAAAAAGTTCTTTAATCTGAGGTGGAACAGGTTGCCTAGAGAGGTGGTGGTGGAGGCCCCATCCCTGGACACATTTGGGATGAGGCTTGATGGGGCTCTGGGCAATCTGTTCTAGTTAGAGATGTCCCTGCTAGTTGTAGGGGGGTTGGTCTAGATTACCTCTGAAAGTCCCTTCCAACCCATTACATTCTGTGTTTCTCTGAAACTGGTGTAGAGGTGTGCTAAGGGCTGCAACCAGATTTGAGATCACTGCTTTCTGAGCAATGTTGCACTTGTGTAAAAGTATAAAAACAAAATCAATGGTCTGAATTAAGTTTTGCATCATCCAGACTGGCTCTTTGGTACATTTCTGTTCTGGCTAGAATCATAGAATCATTAGAGATTGGAAGGGACCCCAAAAGATCATCTAGTCCAATCCCCCTGCCACAGCAGGATCACTTCACTGGAGAAGTTATGGAATCAGAATCACTCAGAGTTGGAAGGGACCACCTGATCATCCAGTTCCAACCCCCCACCATGAGCAGGGACACCCCACCCTAGACCAGGCTGGCCAGAGCCCCATTCAGCCTGGCCTTAAACACCTCCAGGAATGGGGCCCCAGCCACCTCCCAATGGGCAAACCATTTCAGGCTCTCACCACTAAGGCTAATCTCAGTGTCTTCTGCAGAAAACAGAAAGTGATTCTCCATGATCTCTACTGGCTATGGTGACAAAAGGTTCTTTGTGCACTGCAGGTCCAAAAGCCTACACTACAGTAAATACTGGAGCTGAAGGTGTGCTACTGATAGGTTTGTACTCATTGGCATTATTTTCTGTTGTTCATGTCACTGGTCTGTGGCACAGCAAAGCAAATTACTGTTCTGAAAACTGTTGAGCAGGAACAAACCTGCTCCACAATACACAAATTGCAAGAGATTATTGCTACTTTACATAATAAAATCTGACTATTTTTAATAGCTGGGAGAATGTAGGTTGCTTAGAAGTTATAATATACTTACAATACGTTTACCAGAGTTACTTATGGGCTACTTTTGACCAGCAGAACATGACCTGAATGCACTTCAGCTCCACCTGGAAAGATCAATACACTAAAACATGAATATTTCATAGAATCATTACGGATCGGAAGGGACCTCGAAAGATCATCTAGTCCAATCCGCCTGCAACAGCAGGATCACCTAAACCAAGTCACACAGGAACCTGTCCAGTCGGGTCTTGAACATCTCCAGAGAAGGAGACTCCACAACCCCCCTGGGCAGCCTGTTCCAGTGCTCCGTCACCCTCACTGTGAAGAAGTTCCTTCTCAGGTTGATGCGGAACCTCCTATGTTCCAGCTTCCATTGCCCCTTGTCCTATCACTACATGACACCGAGAACAGCCCAGTGCCATCCTCCTGACACCCACCCCTCAAATATTTGTAGACATTAATGAGGTCGCCCCTCAGTCTCCTCTTATCCAAGCTAAAGAGACCCAGCTCCCTCAACCTCTCCTCATAAGGGAGGTGTTCCACCTCTCTTATCATCTTTGTTGCCCTACGCTGAACTCTCTCCAGCAGCTCCACATCCCTCTTGTACTGAGGAGCCCAGAACTGGACACAATACTCCAGGTGTGGTCTCACCAGGGCAGAGTAGAGGGGGAGAAGAACCTCTCTTGATCTGCAATTATTTCTGCAATTAGAAGATGATATCTGATCATGTTTACCGTGAGACTCATCCCATTCAGCCTTAACTTAAGGAATTACCTGGTAAAGTTTTGTGGTGTGACTTGTCATGGGATCAGAGGATATCTGAGGTTGGAAGGAAGCTCAGGATGTCTCTAGTCCAACAGACTCAGCCACAAAGTCAGACCAGAATGCCCAAGGCTGTGACTGTCCAAGGAGATGGTAGAGTCAGCATCCCTGAAGAAAAGACTGGACGTGACACTTGGTGCCATGATGTAGCTGCTGTGGTGATGTTAGGTCATAGATCAGCTGGACTTGCTGATCTTAGATGTCTTTTCCAGCTTCAATGACTCCATGATTCTGTGACATTTCAGTTTAACACAACATTTGACAATTTTTACATGAATCATTCAATCTCTCCATGTATTTGAGTCTTATTTGCAAAATCAATTTGAAAAATATCCCTTTTGCAGCCCACTGGGTTTTTGCTGCTGTTCTGTTATACTGTCAACCCTTTTGAAAAAGAAGCATCACTTTGTGAGAGCTACACAGTACTCAAGAATAAATCCAAGTTGACATAAATGTGGAAGGGCCTTGGATCATAAACTCTGACAGTATAACTCAGCAGAAACCACCTACCTAGTTTTAAGGAAGGTCTTAAGTCCACTATGAGCAATGCTTCTCATTCTCCAGAGTCCCTAGCTTTACCCTCTTAGTTACTCGAGCTCCAGACACAGTTTATTTGGTGCTCTGGGCAATGACACAAGTCATAGCACGAGCTATACCTGAAGCAACATGGAAACCTGGAGATGAATATGAAAACACAGGACACAAACAGTGCAGCAATGGCATAAATTACCTGCAAGGATTAACTACATTTACAGTCTGTCAGCATTCCACCGGTCACTTAAAAAGGACAATTTAGGAATGCTGTTGGCATCCACAAAGTCATTTGTATCTCTGGACACACTTTTTATTTGAGCTATGAAATAAAGTTAATCTGGAGCAATACTCTGAGAGAACTTAATGAGGGTGGCAGGAGTAACAGGTTTGTGCGAAATACAACATCTAACACTCTTTTGATAGTCTGAGCACACATAAGGAAAACAGAACTTGGCTAAGAAAGCAATTAAAGCCTCAAGCCAAATCCTCCATGGGCATAAATCAGTGGCACTATTTTATACAAAGTGAAGAGCTGGCCCTGCAATGAATTCACCCTGCTGCTGCAGTATCAAAGAGCTTCTATTTGCCTCTCTTGCTCAGCAGCACTTGAAAGGAAGCATCCCGTGAAGTACCTGCCAGAGTCCACACCAAATATCTCACTGCATTTCCTCATCCTATCCCCTCTGCTGATGACCTCAGGGTCCTTCCTTTCAGATCCTCTGTGTTCTGATACCCTCACCGTTACCTATTTCCTACAGGAATAATCTTTGGTCAGTAACCATGGGCATGGTTTATCCAGCCAGAAAACAACTGTCCATTGTGAAAAAAAGAAAAGAAACACTCCTGTTCTCGTTCAGTGACCCATCCCCACTGACACCAGCGCAGCAATTATTCTTATCTAAGGAAACATGACCACATGGGAGAAGATTACATGCTGGAATATTACATAGAGCTATGCCTTTCTTTTTTCCTCTTCTGCAAGCACAGCACTGAAGGATAGATCTGACAGGATTTTATTGACACAGACTTTTTATAGATCCAGTTAAAAGATCCCCAGACATTCATTTGGCTTCCTGTACACACAGCACAACAGCACTGCAGAATCACTGTTAGCAAAAATACATTTTGCTAGGCAGAGCAAATAGGCAGAGGAGAAGAGAGGGGGACTATACAAGACCTTCACAGACGTCACTTCAGCATAGCACAGTACCTCATCTCAGTTTGCTGGGATCTAACAGAAATACGTTCTTTTATCATTAAGGGAATTGTAAGACATAGCCTCAGCTCTTAGCCTTAATATGTCTGATCTTTGGCATATGCCTCCTTCACCCCGTTTCCCTATCTTGATAATAAAGACTGGCTTCTTCACTCCATCTGTCTTATCAAATTGAACATGGACGCTAACCCTTTCACCTCACAAAATGTGGTTGGAATCATATGAAAGCACCGTAAGAGCCTCATATCCAACCACAAAAAGATTCTCATGGTGAAGCACAGAAGCCACAAAGCCACTTGCAGACATGACATACTCCATCTCATCTTAGCTGAAATATATGCACTGGTGACATCTCTAATTTTATGTACTTTGAGCTCTTTAACTGAAGAATTGTTCCCTCCTTAGAAGTGTTCAAGGCCAGGTTGGATGGGGCTCTGGGTAACCTAATGTGGTGAGAGGTGTCACTGCCCATGGCAGGGGGTTGGGACTAGGTGATCTCTGAGGTCTGCTTCAACCCAACTGATTCTATTAATTCAACCAGCTAAAGCAGTAGTAGTACCATTACTCGTTAAAGTTTGAAAATGTGTGATTTCTTATATTCCATACGTTATATGGTCTGAATGAGCTCATTCACAGGGTTTTAAACTAGACTTAAAGGGGGATGGGGTTGTAGCTGGGCATGCACCAGACCACTGAGGCCCCAGAGCAAGTCAGGCCTAAGGAGTTTACCCTGGTTGATAAGGACTGGGTTAGAGACCAATTGAGCAATCCTGATGCACAAGAATCCATGTTTTTTGATGGAAGGCACCCGTGCGTGCTAAGGGGGATGGTGGAAGCCATTGCCAGGCCACACTCCATCATCTTTACTATGTCATGGAGAACAGGAGAGGTGCCTGAGGACTGGAGGATAGCAAATGTCACACCAATCTTCAAAAAGAATAAGAAGGAGGTCCCAGGTAACTGTAGACCGATCAGTCTCACCTCCAACCCAGGAAAGGTGATGGAACAACTTGTCCTTGGTGCTGTCTCTAGGAACAGCAAGGACAAGAGGTTCATTAGGTACAGTCAGCATGGCTTTACAAAGGGAAAGTTATGCTTGACCAACCTGAGAGCATTTTATAAGGACATAACCAGTGGATAGATGAGGGCAAAGCAGTGGATGTGGTCTATCTGGACTTCAGTAAAGCATTCGACACAGTCTCCCACAGCATCCCTGCAGCCAAATTGAGGCAAGGTGGTAGATTGTGAACTGGCTACAGGATAGAAGCCAGACAGTAGTGGTGAATGGGACAAAGTCTAGCTGGAGGCCTGTATTTAGTGGAGTTCCCCAAGGGTTGGTACTGGGACCAGTCCTATTCAGTATATTCACTGATGACTTGGATGAGGGCACTGTCAGAAAGTTTGCCGATGACACAAAGCTGAGAGGAGTGGCGGACACCCCAGCAGGCTGTGCTGCCATTCAGTGGGACATGGACAGGCTGGAAAGCTGGGCAAGGAGAAACTGAATGGACTATAATAAGGGCAAGCGTAGAGTCTAGTGTCTGGGCGACCAATCTGTTGGAAAGCAGCATAGGAGAAAGGGACCTGGGGGTCCTGGTGGACAGCAAGATGACCATAAGACAGTAATGTGACCTAGTGGCCAAGAAGGCCAACAGCATCCTGGGATGGATTAGAAGGGGGTTGGTTAATAGATCAAGAGAGGTTCTCTTCCTCTACTCTGCTCTGGTGAGACCACATCTGGAATACTGTGTCCAGTTCTGGGCCCTCAGTTCCAGAAGGATACAGAACTGCTGGAATGAGTCAAGTGCAGAGCCATGAAGATGATGGAGTGGAGCATCTCACTGATGAGGAAAGGCTGAGGGAGCTGGGTCTGTTTAACTTGGAATAAAGGAGACTGATGGGTGACCTTATTAATGCTTATAAATACGGAAAGGGTGGGTATCAGGAGGATGGAGCCAGGCTCTGCTCAGTGGCATCCAATGATAGGACAAGGGGTAATGGGTGTAAGCTGGAACATAGAAGGTTCCACGTAATTATGAGAAGGAACTTCTTCACAGTAAGGGTGACAGAGTACTGGAATGGGCTATTCAGGGAGGTTGTGGAGTCTCCTTCTCTGGAGAACCCACCTGGACATGTTCCTGTGTGACTTGATCTAGGTGATCCTGCTCTAGCAGGGGGACTGGACTAGATGATCTTTTGAGATCCTTTCCGATCCCTAACATTCTGTGATTTGGTGATTCTGTGATCTTAGCTTCACACGTTTATTGGTTTTTTTGTGCTTTAAGGCAAAACCAAAACAAAACACACCACGAGTACATCTTGCTAAAATGGAACTCAATTCCCAAAAGCTTTTGTGCCATGGAACAGCGAGAAACAAATATACAGATGGACACTTTTCCCATTGTAATGAAATCCTAACCATGCTTGGTTTTGAATAGGGCAACAGCAAAACCAGCTGAAGTTTGAAATGTGACACTCAGCACACACATTGTCCCTAATAAGAAGTACATGGTGTGCTGTGTACATGGTGTGAAGAAGACATGGGGTTTGCTTTTTTTTCTTCTGTACTAATTGTCTGGAAAAAAATAAATCCCTTCCCATTTTAACAGAACCTCTCTGCTTTTTTGATATCATAACTGTTGCCTCTGGCCAGACCAACAAGCTCGTGAGTTTTTGAAAAAATCTGTGGGAGAGCAATGTTCAAACATTGGTAACATTGTACCAGCTGATTCATAACGTGATAGAAACCTAAGTAAAACTGCCCAGAAGTGGTCAGTGATCTATAACAAAGACACAGCTCCGGGTTAACTCGGTCTAGATGTCAGATGAAGACAGAACACCCGTTTCTTCAGGAGAAACTTGTGATCATCTGTGCCCTGAACTGCCTTTGCACTCTGCTGGAGGCCTTCTTTCCCCTTCCCTACTCATGAGAGAGTTGGAAATTAAGTTTCTGGGTGTCCTGTTTCATTTATAACTCAGACAAAGGCCCCTTTTCCTACTATTCCATTTGGAGAATCACAAAATCGCCCACATTGGAAGGGATCTCCAAAGGTCATATAGTCCAACCCCCATGCCATGAGCAAGGACCTCAAGCTGATCTGGTTGCTCAGAGCCTTGACCAGCCTCACCTTCAATATCTACAGGGATGGGGCCTCAACCACCATCCTGGGCAACCTGTTCCTGTGTTTAACCACCCTCATACTAATACACTTCTTCCTAACATCCAATTTAATCCTCCCCTAACCCAATTTGAAACCATTGCCCCTTGTCACCGCAGGCCTTCATAAACAGCCTTGAGCCTTCTCATAAGTTCCCTTCAGGCACTGGAAGGTGGCTATCAGGTCACCCAGAGCCTTCTCCAGGCTGAACAACCCCTGTTCCCTCAGCCTATCCTTGCTGAAGAGGTGTTCCAGCCCCCTGGTAATTTGCATGGCTTCCTCTGGATCCATTCCATCAGGTCCATGGCCTTGCTGTATTGAGGGCTCCAGAGACATTGAAATGCTGAAAGAAATGATGCTTTCACTGGATGTTTCTATCACCTTCAGCTACCTGCAGAGCACAAACCTCCTGCAAAGAGATTACTTCTACCACATTCATCTAGTCTTGATTCTATTTATGGATATATTTATGCCTCCATCTCTGTGGCCAGCATGAGACCACAGCTGTAGGACATGAAGTCTGTGAAAGTGGTCTCAGAAGAACCTCCTTTTCCTTTGGCTCAAGGACTTGGAATAGAGCAGCAGGGCTGAATGGGCCATTTATGAGCTGCATATAACTTGTGGACCATCAACATCCCAGGCCATTATCACACCAAACCAGAGGCACTGAAGATTATGTGCAAGACACCAAGCCAAACAATTCTGGGCCATAAAGGATTTGGAGCCTGGTCATGTGTTATCCAGGAACATTGATTCTGTGATAACGTGGTCATATAAAACACTCAGTTTATGGGCACCTGCAGAAAGCAGATGGCATGGCAGATTTCCAGGGACAAACACGGTTCTCAGACACAAAAAACATAAATGCCCAGGGTATGGAAGGCCATAGGTCCTGACATTCAGGACCTACATAGCTGTAGAGAGATCAAGAGAAACTCAGATACAAAGGAAGACCAAAGCCTTCATTACAATCCAGGTGAGTTAATCTGTCTAGGCAGAAACAGGAAAGGGAACATATGTACAGGGTTGAGTGTGTGTATATCACCTGTATTTAATGTTTTCTTTTAGTGACAGAAGCTACTCAAGCCTACCAACACTCCATAAATAGTTGTGACTTCCTCCAACCCTGCAGTCACCCTCCCAGCTCTTTGCAAACTGTCTGTTTTGCCTGCTCCACACAGCAACACTTCAGCGAAACCTTGACAGCGCTTGGTCTTTCGCTCTCAGACCTTAGCTGGTTAAGCTTTCAGTTTAGCAGATTCAAAAGATTACTAACACTCATAATTCAACATTGCAACATACCAAATCCAGGTTCTAAGCACAAAAACAGACACCTTGTGTGTGCCGGCCCAGCTTTCCAGCTCAAAGAATTGTCTGTGACTGCCAGCACAGGACGCATGAGTAAGATGCTGGAGCTGAAGTGCACTGCACGAGTTTGCAAGCTCTGCTCAGCAGCAGAGAAGGCAGCCTTCATTTTCCATCTCTGCAGGGTTTCAGCAGAAATGAGCCTCTTAAATTTCACAGAACCATTAGGGTTGGAAAAGGCCTCCCAGATCACAAAGACCAACTCCATCAAGAAAGCAATGTACTTTCAGCTTTATACAAGAGGTACAGTTAAGGCAGTGCTGCCATGCACCTTCTCAGTCATTACTCCAGCCCTGAAGCATGAAACAAACTTTACTAGCCACATTTTCCTCCTATCTTCCCCATCCATCTTCACTTGGCACAATTATAAGTTCAGAGTATAATAGATGCATACCTATGTTTTTATCCATCATTGGCAGAGAGCTTCATTCTCTTGCAGACCTGGTAAGTCTGGTAGACCTTTAATTCTCAGGTGTGCTCCTATTAACAATGACCAGTACCTCTGTCAACACAGACTGAAAGCAGCAATGCCTCAATCCTCACATACTGCACAATCTGCAGAAGGCATTAGTCTTGTTTCTTCTTGGTTTTCGTCTTGTGCTGACCCACATCAAACTCATACAGCAGGAGAACACTTCTTCCAGCAGGCACTGCTGAAGCTCATATTCTGTCACATCTCAGCACTGAGCTGCAGTGCCAAGATGCTTCAGTTTGGGAGCTGGACCTTGCTCTCAATACCAAAAATGCCCATCAACTGTACACAAATCCTTACACAGAACAGGTTCCTCCTAGCCACCTCAGCTACTGCAAATCATTATGGCAAAGTATCTTTCTTTGCCCACTCTCTTGCTGCTGAAAGTGAGCACTTTGATAAGGTCATCTTGGTAATTCTGAATGGAAAGTTCTTAGAAAGTGACACTAAAGACTAATTAAACTCTGGTGCTTCTTGTTGAACTTAGCAGGGAACAAGGATGCTCAGCACAGGTTCCCCCTTATTGTACAGACACAGACCAAGAACAAAAGCATGTTTGCTCAACACCAGTAAAACTTCATTGTTCTTTAGCATAGTTTTCACAGAGGGGGATGGAGGCGAAGGTTGTTAGGTTTTGGCTGGAAAACCTTATTTCGGAACAATGCTAATCACACGACTCATGACTACCCCATGGATAAGCACAGCCAACATTGTTCTTTGCAAAAAAAATGTACCACCATTGTTCAGAGACACTAAACCAGGATTCTTTTGGCTACAGCTGGCAGTGGAATGTGTTGGTACAGAACACCACTCTGATGAAGAAGGCCTTCTGATGAACAGAATGCTTTCTGAGCTTACCTGAACATCATCAGTGTCTTCCTGCTGCAAACCAAACTGTCAGCAGTGCAGCTTTTTGCTAGCTGTCCTTCTTCCCAAGAAAATACTAGAGATTGCAAGAACAGTTCAGTTCCAGCTAACTGAGCAACAGGTCAGCTCTAAGTATAATAACTGTAAGTTCTAAGCATAATAAGACATTTCTAAACATCCCAAAGATTTCATTTCATGAATAAGTTGCTTTAAATGCTAGTTAAACAAACTTATCCACCACTAATGCCAATGTTGACATTGCCCTGGATTTATAATGCATTTTCAAAAGGTCATTAATAGTATCACCACCAAATCCCCCACATTTCTTCTCTGAAAAGGAGACAATTTTTATTTTCTTACATTTGATCTGATAAGTATAAAAAAGAAATATTTCAAGTATTTTTTTCTAAAAACACTTTTGATTCTCTGTTCTAATTCAAGGAAAAAATAAACTACAGATATTCTGAATCCTTAAGCACCCTACTTTAACATTGAAATTCTCATTTAATACAACAAACTCATTTTAACTTTGACATTCTACAACAAGCCAGATGCACTGGTGAGAGCTGTCACTGAGTGGGAACATCCCAAGCCAGTAACTCAGTGTAATTTCCCTCAGTACTGTTGGTAGTGGCACTCAACCTACCTCCCTTCTGACCTTGTTGACAACAAACAATCTCACCACAGTTTTAGAGGAGTGGCAATAACATCTACAGACCACAATTAAACAATTGTTATCAAACATTTACTAAAATTAAAGGTGAGATGCAGAAAGGGGTGAGAAGTTCCAAGTGGGGCATCCTAACAAGGCTTCTATAACTCCTGAAAAAAAAAACCCAGACCATTAATGGAAATTGGGTTACAATCTGGAAATGTAAGCTTTCTCTGTGTTTTCAGGTTGGTTTAAAATCAAATTTTAAAACTATCCTTCCTCATCACATTCAATAGTTTAAACCAAAACATCATGGACATCCAAGATTCATGGACACCACTAGTTTAAGACTGGATTCATACCATGGTGTTTTGCTTGGAACCAGGATGAAGTTGAAAATTAAATGTTAAACAGTTTGCTCATGAAGAGAAAGGTCCATGAGCCTGAAAGCCTAACACATTAGATGCTCAATAAAAAGCTGTAACTGAGATGCCCACTTGACCACAGACCTTTGGATCACTCAACAGATACTGGAAAAAGGTATTACAGAACATGCAGACTCTTGCAGAAATTTTGTTTTGGAAGGCAAATACCTGAGCCTGGCACAAGTTTAGAAAAACATCTAGGTCAGTACAAAAGGATGTTTACTGTATTACATTTCCCTTTTAAACGTAAGCTTTGTTGCTTTTATTAAAATAACAGTATGTATGTACTTTATCTAGGTTAAGTTATCATTTCATCAACAAACAAGTACTGTATGTCCCATCCGCCCTGCTCTGGAAACATCCCAAGTAAAAGAAAATAACAGCAGTGAAGGAACAACAGAAGAGCAACAAAGCTAGTGAAGAGTCTGGAGGACAGGCCTTATGAGAAGAAGTTGAGGGAACTGAGGTTAGCTTGGAGAAAAGGAGGCTGAGAGCAGACCTTACTGCTTTACAGCTAGCTGAAAGGAGGTTGTAGTGAGGTGAGCGTTGACCTCTTCTCCCAATTCACTAGTGATAGAGCAAGAGGAAACACCCTCAAGTTGCACCAAGTGAGGTTTACATTGGACATTAGGAAAAATTTGCTCACTGAAACAGTTGGTCATCTATTGCAACAGGCTGCCCAGGGACCTAATGGAGTCACCATCCCTGGATGCGTTCAAAAACAAGTAGATTTGATGCTTGTAAACATGGTCCTTGTAGGCATGGTGAGGTTGGGTTGATGGTTGGACTAGATGAACTTGAAGAACCTCTAACCTTAATGATTTTATGATTCTCTGATGTCAGCTTTAGTACTAGATTTTTCTGAAGTGCATCTTTCATTCAACTCACATGCTTTGCCCAAAATACCCTTGGGAGCAGTCACAGTGGCTAAGAGCATCATAGAGTATTAAGTACATCCTACTATATGCTATCCCAACTGGAATACTCTTTGTTCAGAAGACTCTTGCTTAGTCCCACGAATAACGTTCTAGCTGACGTAAAGTCAGAGGAAGTCCCCTGAGGCAGCTGACCTCCACCAGTTGAACTGTGTTACGAGACAGACACTGACAATAGGGTCAAGCGTTAAGTTAGGCCACAAGAGAAAATCTTGTGCATAGTAGCCAAGTGTATTACACATTAAAAATACAGCGTGAAAAGGCAAAAAATGTCATGCTTGACTTTGCAGCTAACAAAACCTCCCTTTTCTCCTCTGCCATGTGTATGTCATTGCTAGAAGAGCCTCTTTGTTCAGGCCAGGAAGGCTAAGATGAGGAAAGGGAGGTGCCTGGTCCCCAAACATGAGATCCCATTAATATCACTGATAGACTACTCTTTAAAGGGACTCATCTGTTTCTCATTTGGCATCTGGCAGAATAGTAGTTTGTTACATTTTTACAGGAATCTGTGTGATCCAAGAAAAGCAAAACCTCATGTAATGAAAGAAAAAGAGAGAATACTCATTAAACAATCCCATCCAATATTATATGACTTAAACTTCCATCTCCAAAATGGCTTCAGCCTGTTGCATTCACAGCTGTCAAATTCTTTAGCTTCAGGGGGAAGGGGGCAGAAGACTACTTATTTCCCTTTGTTTTTCCAGAATATGCATAAAGGTCACATCTTCTAAGTCTAGAATAAATCTTCTCTGCTTGTGATTCAGTATGAAAAGCTGCACATTGTAATCATATTATAAGCAACAGGCTCCTTCAATTAAACTCCTAAGCTGCTCCTGAAAGAACCTACAGGAATGCTGGAGAGGGGCTTTCCACAAGAGGATCTAGCAACAGGACAAGGGGAAATGATTTTAAACTGATCTTAGATTAGATCTTAGGAAGAAGTTCTTCAGTACAAGGGTAGAGAACCTCTGGAATTGATTGCCTGTAGAGGCTGTGGCTAGCCCCTCCTTGCAGGTTTTCAAGGCTCAGTTGGATGAGGCCTTGAGCAACCAAGTCTAGTTGAAAGGCATTGCTGCGCGTGGCAAGGAGAGTAGAGTAGATGATCTCTAAGGTCCCTTCCAACCTGAGCCATTCTATGATTCTATGAACTGAAGCAAAAGGCAGGAGCTGAGGTTATGATGAAGTCAGCATAGGACCCATCTAGGATACTAGGTATTTTGTTTGAAAACAAGCATGGAAGTATAGAAGATGTGGGAATTTCCCAAAGGTGGGAAATGTAAAAAACATCCCAATGTAAAGACTGTGTCTTTCTTCAAGAATTAAGTGTATATAAATATACTATTCTATTTAAAGTGGTGAATGACAGGATGAGGTTGCAATAACTAAACCTACACCTGTACCATGAGAATTCTATACATGATGAGAGCTAAGACTTTGTTCTAAGACCAGGCTCCTGAGACATTATTTGATGTTTAGTGGCAATAAGTTTTCAACAAATTTTCTATGTGCTGTGATGCCCACCACTCATTTTATGCAGTTATGGGTCCAAGGCCGAGCTGTGTGCAGGGTAAGGAGATAATGCAGTGAAATGCCATTTCCATTAACCTCCAAATAATTGTCTTTTTTTTAAAATGACCATATATCTGTGTACAAGAAACATAATTCCTCTTTTTTATGAAGGACTACTTATCCCATAGCCATGAAGCAAGGTGTGAAAACCCATGTCAGAAAGAAGCTGCTGAAAGTTCCCTGAGCCTGCAGAGGCTTCAGTCTCACAATCAGCAAAATCAAACAAACTTCAGGATTCAGAAAGAAGTACCAATGACTTGAGGAGCAGAACAAGCTGTTTCCTTTTCAGTTTCAAGACGATAGATCTGTTAGCCACTGTAATGATGCTCAGAGGTGCACAAAACTCCAGTCTTCTCTTCCTCCACCTGCAAACTGCTTGTTCCCAACAGAAAGCAAAGCATGGTCCTGCCTTTCATCAGAAGCCTCAACTCCAAGCACGAAAGGCAGCACCACAAGCCCCTGTTGTTCCCTACTGCACTGCTAAAAATCTCTCCATTGATCTACAATACACTGGTGCTCTGTCAGCCCCAAAATAACACTGGTGTTATGCTTCAAATTTAGGGTTTGAAACAAGACAAAGTGAACTGGATAGCAACAGTGCTACTGCGGAGAAAGGCAGCGAGGGATGGAAATCGGAGCACGAAGTACAGGAGCAGGACATTTAACATTGGTAGTACATTTGGCTAATGAGATATTCTACCAACTGCTCTTTGTGTGCTACCAGGTTGCAATACGGGAGGAAGGAGGTCTCAGCACAGAAAATAGAGAAGAGCTCTAGTTTCCTAGGCTGGAAGGGTAATGGGATGCATCTTTCAAAACTATTACTTGGAATAAGATGCACCATCCCTCCATGGGACTGCAGAGAAGTGCTGGTGATTTACACAGGACACTAATTCCTCCTGGAAAGTTGCAGACCTCTACTTTGTTTCAGAAGGGTGAAGACTTTAAATTTCACTTTCGGTGCAGCTGCATCACTATCACAAAGCATGCCAGAATCACATATTTCAAGGCAACACACTACAACAAAGGTAAGATAAGAGGCAGTTTCCAAGACCTGCTTCCATTGGAAGCTAGTTGCAAGACCTTCTTGGTTTAAACCAGGAAGAAATCCCTTCTTGCTTATTTGATACCTTTCCTACTCAATAGGTATGAATGCACAACACAAAAGCATTGTGGTTAAACAGGGAGATGCTGGGTAAACTCAAAGGGCCACTTGGGATGATTTAAAGGCTCCAATGAGAGAATGTAGGGATGCAACTAGGAAAACCAAAGCCTCCTTGGAATTAAACCTTGCAAGAGAGGTCAATGGCAACAAAAAGAGCTTCTTCAAATACATAGCAGGTAAAACAAACACTAGAGGCAACATAGGCCCCATGCTTAATGAGGTGGGTGCCCTGAAGACAGAGGATACAGAAAAAGCAGAGATACTCAACACCTTCTTTGCCTTTGTCTGTACTACTGGGGGCTGTCCTGATATCAAGCCCCAGACTGCTGAGGCTCCAGAGGAAGTTGAGGCAAGAGAGGAGCCTGCCTTGGTTGATGAGGACTGGGTTAGGGCTAAATTGAGCAAACTGGATGTACACAAATCCATGGGCCCAGATGGGATGCACCCGCGTGTGCTAAGAGAGATGGTGGAAGGCATTGCTAAGCCACTCTCCATCATTTTTGATAGGTCCTGGGGAACAGGAGAGGTGCCTAGGGACTGGAGGATAGCAAATGTCACTCCAATCTTCAAAAAGGGTAAGAAGGAGGACCCGAGTAACTATAGAATGGTTAGCCTCACCTCCAACCCAGGAAAGGAGATGGAACAACTTGTCCTTGGTGCTATCTCTAGGCACAGCAAGGACAAGAGGGTTATTAGAGACAGTCAGCATGGCTTAACCATGGGAAAGTCATGCTTGACCAACCTGATGGCCTTTTATTGGGGCATAACCAGTGGATAGATGCTGGCAGAGCAATGGATGTGGTCTATCTTGACTTGAGTAAGGCATTCGACACAGTCTCCCACAGCATCCTCGCAGCCAAATTGAGGCAGAGTGGACTGGATGATCAGGTAGTGAGTTGGATCATGAGCTGGCTACAGGATAGAAGCCAGAGAGTAGTGGTCAACGGGACAAAGTCTAGTTGTAGGCCTGTATCTAGTGGAGTCCACCAAGGGTCTGTACTGGGACCAGTCCTATTCAATCTATTCATTGATGACTTGGATAAGGGATTAGGGTGCACTGTCAGCAAGTTTGCTGATGACACAAAGCTGGGAGGTGTCACTGACACTCCTGCAGACTGTGCTGCCATTCAGCGAGACCTGGATAGGCTGGAGAGTTGGGCAGAGAGAAATTAAATGAAATATAGCAAGGGCAAGTGTAGAGACTTGCATCTGGGCAAGAACAATCCCAGGTACCAGTATACATTGAGGACTGACCTGTTGGAGAGAAGCGTAGGAGAGAGACCTGCGGGTACTAGTAGACAGCAAGATGACCATGAGGCAGCAATGTGCTTTTGTGGCCAAGAGGGCCAACAGCATCCTGGGGTGGATCAGAAGTGGTGTGGTTAGCAGATTGAGAGAGGTTCTTCTCCCCCTCTACTCTGCAGTGGTGAGACCACATCTGGAATATTGTGTGTAGTTCTAGGCCCCTTAGTTCAAGAAGGGCACAGAGCTGCTGGAGAGTGTCCAGAGTAGAGCAATGAAGGTGACGGAGGAAGTAAAACACCTCCTTTATGGTGCTGGGTCTGTTTAGCTTGGATAAGAGGAGACTGAGGGGTGACCTCATTAATGTTGATAAATACGTGAAGGGTAGGTGTCAGGAGGATGGAGCCAGGCTCTTATCAGTGTCATATAGTGATAGGACAAGGAGATAGCTGTAAGCTGGAACACAGAAGATTACACATCAGCCTGAGAAGGAACTTCTTCACAGTGAGGGTGACAGAGCATTGGAACAGGCTGCCATGGAGGCTTGTGCAGTTTCCTTCCCTGGAGACATTTAAAACCTTTCTGGATACGTTCCTGTGCAGCTTGGTCTAGGTGGTCCTGCTGTGTCAGGGGGACTGGACTAGATAATCTTTTGAGGTCCCTTCCAATCCTTAATGATTCTATGATTCTCTGAATGCATCTTGCTTTTCAGAGCTCAGAACCTCTGAGCGTGGATTTCTCTTCTCACAGAGGAAAGAAACATAAGGACTCTCTCTGGAATGATTTGGCAGTATTTGTATAGAACTTATCGAACCCTTGGTGCTTCTGTCACAGCAACAGGACCTCCTCCATCTCCAACCTGCAGAACAGCTCCTCCTGCTGCAGGCCAATTAATGCCTTCGTTTCTTTTTTTAGTTCTTAGTTTATTTCTGGCAGAATAAGATAGGATGGTCCATTCAGTTCAATCATGAAAGGAATTAACTTCTAGGACAATGCAAATATGTGCAGACATTACCAGCAAAAGTGGTGAGAAAAAGAATCCAGTGTTTCTCATCAGATTTTGTCCCATCAACACAGCCATGGCCATCAGTTGTGTTGTCTTGTTGCATGGGTGGACAAAGACAGTTCCCAAAATCTATTTCTCACTCTAATGTGTCAGTGAGGTGACTAAGACAATCTTACCTTAGACTTCTGGAAAGGACTGGAAGCCTGAGTTTTGAACTGGGAGTGAGGACAAGGCTTTCTCAGAGAAGAGAGATGGGCACAACTGACTCTTCATCAAAACTGCAATTATTTCCAGAACAGCTTCCTGTCCTTTAAAAAAAAAGGAAAACAGGTTTTGAAATTCTAGAAATGTTGAAATTCATGTCAACATTTTGAAAACAAAAAGTTTTGTGGTTAAAATTGTTCATTTAGCTTATATTAAAGGGTTAACCAAGCAAACAAAGGTCAGCATTAAAATGAAATATGTGTGTTGGTTGGTTTCCTAAGTTGCTCACATATTCACTGAACCCCATGCCAGACCTAGAATTTCCAAATCAACAGAATCCTCAGGGGACAAGCAAACGGTTATCTGTGTAGCCACACAGCAAAGAGAGCAATCAGTGGCTCAAGCTCTTCCGAATTTCCTTGCAGTATGTCTCAGAAATTACTTTTGAGAACCACCTTGATGAATGAAAACATAGTCTAGACCTTCAACCTTTCAAAGATATAATGACTTTTTCCCCTCATTTCCTCTTCACTATGAGGGTGCTGAGGCACAGGAACAGGTTGTTCAGGGAGGCTGCGGCTGCTCCATCCCTGGAAGTGTTCAAGGCCAGGTTGGATGGTGCTCTGGGCAACCTGGCATGATGAGAGATGTCCCTGCCTATGGCAGGAGGTTGGGACTAGATGGGCTTTAACGTCTCATCCAACCTAGACCGTTCTATGATTTGGTCCCTTCCAATCCCTAATGATTCTATGATTCTGTAACTGTTACATTAAAAAAAAAAATCCCAATCTTTTAAGCACTGTGCCAGATCACCCTACAAGGAAGAAAAAACTAAAATTTAGCTTAGACATGGTCTATAATAACAAGAAGCACCTCAGAATTTCCATTGTGTGTTGTCCTGTATTTATGTAGGTCACTTATTTCAGACTTTACTGCCTGAAATACAGCAGATAGGAAATCAGCAGCACGTTTGTTTACTCGTTTATATATTCTTTCATGAACATTGACCTCTTTGGGGGAGAGGAAGGGTCTCTGGTCCTCAAAAGAGGATTTCCAATACTGTAATATTAACACTTTGCTTTGTAGTGACACAAACAACTAGAAACAGTCCTACAGTGTATTTTTTTTAAATACTTTGGAATAACCTACCCCAAACCAGGAGAAGGTTTCAGGTTGGTGCTACAGTCATCACTACTTCCAAGGAGTTTCTTGAAATGGTATTGGTGAAAGTATAGATCTATAGAGTTCTTCAGAGAGCCAATGGAATGAGCCAATGGAATACCTACTGTTCCCTTCTCTTTGATAGATCCATATAATTTCAGCCAGCTGTATCTCCACTGTTTGCTGAAGCACACCATCCATTCAGTCTGCAGCTCAGGAAGTGCTAAGCTCACTGTTCCTCTTCATTATTTGTGCCAGTGGTTGCTGACTCCATTGTTAGTGACTGAGGATTGCAACACTAACCTGAGTGGCAACCCAAAAACGCACTGGGAATAGCTCTACCTTCTTAAACAATTGTATTCCAGAACATTAACATCTTATTCACCAGGTCTGTTCATCATAAAAACAACAGGGCTTTCTGAGTTTTTTTTAAACAACCACTACTGTGAACTTCTTGCATTTGTTTCTCATCACTGGGGTTTCTAGAAGCTTACAAAAGTTGGAGGCGAATCCACATTACGGTTTCCATCTCCATAGGCCACAATGCATTCAAGCAATGGCTGATACTTTCTTCTGCAGCTTCCCTTGATTTTCAGGCTGCCCTTTTTTTGCTGATAGAATGGAAGCCTTCACCTCAAAATAAAAATATTCCCATATGGACTCCTTTCTGAAAATTCATGAGGACTCCTGCACACACACACAAAAAATATGGAATTGTTCCACATCAATCTGAGAAGGAACTTTTTCACAGTGAGGGTGACGGAACAGGCTGCCCAGGGTGGTTGTGGAGTCTCCTTTACTGGAGATGTTTAAGACCCGCCTGGATGTGTAACTTGGTCTAGGTGGATTATTATACAACGCTCACGTTGCAGGGTGATCATGTTGCAGGGGGATTGGACAAGACGATCTTTCAAGGTTCCTTCCAATCCCTAATGATTCTATGATTCTATGAAATGTGAACGCTCTTTGGGATGCCACAAAAAACACATTTCCAGATAAAATAAGTTTGCATTTCTGCAGACCATTCCGTCTTCAGAGCACGGGCCATGCATTCATGATCCGATGATGTTAAGTATCATAAATGGTACTTTACTAAGGTGATGCTTTATCACCACAGCTGTGTAGTTCACCCAGCTCTGACAAGTACATTGCCAGAAGAATTCTTGGAAATCTCACTCCCTGGAGCAGGATATGGAAGGAGTGTGTCGCGCAAAGGCTGACTGGTGCTACCATATATTAAGTCCAGGTGGTGTCAGTGGGTGGGCTACAACCCTCTTATCTGCCCTCCTCTGTAAATCTGTACTTACTTTGAAGCTTTACCCCTACAAGTTCTGAGTCCTTTATTAGAAGGTAAGGCACAGAGGATTAGCCTTTATTGTCTCAGTCATGACCAGGACTGTCTGAAGGCCCTTTTTTCTCTAAGAGGTGCTTATTGATGGCAGAAGTCCTGCAGAGAACTCCCAGAATACATCCATACATGGCATTGGACACCAGTGCAGACTCTTGAGCAAACCTGCCAGCTGAGATAGACCCATCACACACTGCAGCACTTTGCAGAGAAGCTGCTAAGGTCCCAAAAGCAGCTCAGTCATGTTTTTATAGCCCCGAACACAACCAAGTCAGCCTAGCTCTACTTCAGAGTCACCTTGACACAACTCTACAAGTCCAGTGCCCATCTAACCATGACGGCAGCACCTGCATAACAGTGACACATGGCCAGGAACCGCCCGTTGCAGTGGATCGTTACAGCAGTCAGCACTTCAGAAGTGCAAAATAACGCTGAAAAGAAAGAACTTTAAAATCACACTTATCATCTGATACATTGATAGAGAAGGAAACTCATTTTGATTTGATCACACTAAACGATTCAAACATCTTGTACCTGATTTTAGGCCAAAGAAAATTGCAATAAGGCAGAAGCGGCTGATAAATCAAAAGCAGAAAAATAGGAATTAAAGCTCAGTGCAATCCTTTCATCTTTATTGCCCTTCTTTATGTGCATATGGTAGGTGCTCAATACTTTCCAAGTCTGTATGACTTTCCCTGGTGCTTCAGGAGCTGTAGTGCTATAGATGTCTATAAAAAGGCAACCCTGCAGCTTCCTGTGACCGATAGCTGAATGTATTATTTGTTACCAGCTGGTTCATGGATAGATTGAGCCGAAGTAGTGTCTTTAAGTAATCCACCTCACTTTAAACCACTTGCTTACAGGTTGAATTCATGTACAGAGAAAACTCTGGAACAATACCTATACCAGTATTGAAACCAGAACCTATAAAACACCAAATGCAGGCTGCATTTTTTGGAAAGCTGATACCAAACGTAACAGTAAATGAACCCTTCTGAAAGGTTAAAGTTGCTTTTATATAAAACATTTTATACCAGGAAATGGAATGTTGAACTTAGCATTTAACTTGAAAGCTCCAACGGCTGCATTATCCTTTAAAATAAAAAAAGCAAAGGTTTTTATGAGCAGACATAGCTCTAGTTTTATAAAAAGGGAATTATGGTGACAAGGTGAAATGAATCCCAGTATTTTGGAAACTTCTTTTACTGTTCTAGCAGCTCTGTCTCTGTGCATTAAACATTCTAGGGTGAGGTTTCAGGGTATGGAGGAATTCATCCAGCAGTTCTGCTCCCTCCACTCCTCCCTGCATTCCTTCTTCCCTGGCATGCAGGGTCATTCCTTCCCTTCCACTTTCTGTAGTTTTCACATGACTGCTTGGTGAATCCAACGGGATTACTAAATTAACAGAAAACAATTCGCATTTTTGTCCTCCTGGGTTAGTTTTCTATCAGCCACCAAAGGTGAACCAGCTCTAGGCGTAGTACAGAGCTGGTGCAGAAGAAGCAGAAGCTGAGATTGCCACTGGGAGACATCTACCCTTAAAGCACCTATTCTGAATAATGTCCCTGCTGCCTACAAACACAGTTCCTATGTGACACTGCGGACCTGCAACACAGGCTCCTGCTAAAAAATAACAAAAGAAATCTTACCAAACAGATTTACCTCTTAGAGAGACAGCAAAACTTGAAAACAAGCACCATGGGGTGCCTTGCTGCACAAAGGCAGAGATCCGTGTGTCTTCATATTAAGCTATCAAAAAGCATCTCTTTGCTGGATTCAATCTTCTGCTTCAGGGAGTGTGGAAAGCTGGCACTATACAGTTTCCTCAACTCTTGATTTTTATTCCTTCCTCATTCACAGACTCATAGATTCATAGAATACCAGGTTGGAAGGGACCTCAAGGATCTTCTAGTCCAACCTATCAAGGTGAAAATACAGTTTAAATTAGATGTCCCAGCAGCCATCAAGCTGGGTTTTCAAATTGCCCTACATTGGGCAATTGACCGCTTCTCTTGGAAGATTATTTCAGTGTTTAATTATTCTACTGGGGAAGAATTTTCTTTTGGACTCCAATCAGAATCTCCCCAGAAGTAACTTATACCCACCACCCCTTGTCTTTTCCAGAGCCAAGAGCCTTTCCAACGAGCCTGACACACTGAGCTACTGCTGATTTGCCACATTCCTGGGTCCTCAAGTGTGACCCAGCATCATTATTCAGTGTCTCGTATTTAAAATCAGGAGTGATTTAATCTGGCGCTCTGCCACCCCACTTGCTGATATATTGACACCATGCAAATAATGCAGAGCTGTGTGACCACACTATACACGTGCAACATGCTGAGAGAAACAGACAACACCTGCTATCGTTATTAGCCACATCTTAGATACCTTGGAAACGTGAACATCGACATTAATTCATGTACCATTTTGTGAAGATCCGCGTAATCACGGCGTGGTCTCCAGCTCCAAACTTCTTCATTAGGACTCAAGAGGAACCTGTGCAACCCCCGCAACTAAGAACAGGGATTGCTGATTTACATCACACATCCTTTAAAAGTCACCCTTTAAATAGCTGGGGATTAGTCACAACACTAACACCGACACAACAATTTTCCATAGAATCATAGAACCATGAAGGTTATGGCAGACTTTTTCTCTGTAGAGGCCACCACTGCGGAAGAAAGCTCAAAGAGCAACAAAAAACCCAGTTCTAGACTGCAACATTCTGATTAGCATCAGGCACTGCTCCCTGCTAACATCAGGCAGTCTACTTCTACTCTGCTGATTGTGTTAACGCACAAACCCACCAATGTCATCTGGGTGTGCTCATTAAACCAATGTCAAATTGCGGTTTTCACTGGGGAACACAGTAACACAAAGATGGTACATCTGATATACAGCTTCTGCTTCTTTTAACATCTAAATGTCACACAGCCTCAGTCATACTGAGGGCAGACAGCAATATGAACTGCTTTTCACAGAGTTTAACAAGGTTGAAGGTTACCACCCGTACCACTGGTCCCCAACCAGTGGTTACATAGACCCTCCTTTCCAGTTGTGTGGCTGACAAGCAGAGAAAACAGCTCCTGATATTTTTACGTTTCCCTGGGGTACCACAGGAGGAAATCTGCTTGTCCTCTTCATTTCACTGAGCCTATGCTGGCAGAGCAAGACCGTGACATACATTCTGGAGTAACAGTTAAGTTAGAAGAGACGACAAAATGCAGCGATGAAGACCAAACCTCAAGTCTTTAGAAGCTGAGATGGCTGTACTGTTACGGAGAATCCACCTCAGCCCTCACTCTGTGACCAGCACTAGCAAATTGCACCTATGTAGATACGCAGCTCCCTACTGACTTTAGATTCTCAAAGCCTGGAAATAAAAGAATATGTGGCTCCAAATCACTGAACTGTGCAACCAGATCATAAGTTCTCAAGGAAAAAATTATATATACAGCTCAAAATGCCTTGCTCCAATAAATTCCTTCAGAAAGTTTGGAAACTAGCAACCATAAAAAAGAAAGGGAGGGGTTCATTTGGTTTCTCTCGGGTCCTGTGAGACAGTCAGAGCACACGGAAATTTGGTGTATTTTCTGCTCCAGGATGAATATGTTGGATGAATACACTGTACTTGTCCACATTGTTCAAAAGGATCAGCATTCTCAGAGTCCCAGACTGAGACCAATTCTTTCTGCTTTCTCCATTAAGAAGACCAAGAATCTTGTGGTCTCTTTTGAAAGGGATGCTTTTGTCCAGAAATCTTGCCTCAGAGATTTATTTGCACAATGTTATTTAGAACAGAAAAAGCACACTGGTATGACTTCCTAATTTCTTTAGTCAATCTGTTCCCTATCTCCTTTATTCCAGGCATTTATATAGATGGTTTCTTACATTATGTTATACGCTGAAGCTCTGTAATTACAGACACACACACACACTGGTCAAACTTTCTCTTGACCATAAAACTTGTAGTNGAGTAGGTTGGTTGAGACAAAAACTCTCCACTCACATTGTGCTTTCTATTCTGCCAGTTGCTATGGGCAACATCAATGCCCCTCACACACAAGTGAGAAAGCCTGTCTTGTGGAGGTTTTGTACAGTTCTTGTTTTGCCTGGGGTTTGGATTTCACAAGGTTCTCTAGATTGCCCTCATCTAGGAAACCCCGGAAGTAGAGCCAGATGGTGTCTGCATGCAGGCTGGGAAGAGTGAAAACAGGGGGAAAGGGCAGTGGCTGGAAACCAGGGAATGAAACCCGCTGCACTAGATGAGTGGATAAAATACAATAAAAGCGAACAAGAAGTTATGAAGTGGCATGACAAGGTTAATGAAGTGTGCTCACCGCAGGGGAAAACTGAGGGTTTTGAGGGGAATGTCAATGGTATTTGGAGACCTTTTCTCTACAGTTCATTCAGACCTTCTTTCAGCAAGGGTTTCTCTTTCCCTCCTCAATGGAAGTCTTGTGAGGACTCTGTTAGCTTCAGAAAATTCCTTTAAATCCTGGTTGCCAGCTACATATGTGCATATGCAACAAGAAATTAATTATTGCAAACAAGTTCAGTGCTAAACAAGTGGCAAGTAAAAATAGCATAACTTGCACATTCTTCCTGAGAGCCAGATCAGCAGTCAGCAGCACTGCCTGAGTGGGCATCTATAAAACAGCTCCTGATTTGACTGTTTCCTCTGCCAAACTGTCCTAGTTAAGTGACTTCAAAGGTACAGGTGAGTTTCATATTTGGTGCAGCAGCACTGAAAGAGCAAAATGTGGGTAAACATGAGCTCCTGACAGCAGCAAAGGGGCTCCTGACAACAGTGCACTTTTCCTGTCATCGTGGGTTCTCTCTCGGTAGAAGGGGAAATAGTGAGGAAAACAGTCTTTGCTACAGTCAAAGGCAAGATCATGCACTGGTAGCGCTCTCTCACATTTTATCTGATGTCCATAGGACAAACTCAAGCACATGTGGCTTCGCAGCTGTGTTCAGGAGGGAAGATAGAGGTGTTGAGCTACAGCACATGTGTTACTTGCTTCCTGGGCCAGTTGAGAACGTTGGAGCATAGCAAGAGGCTAGGTGTGAGCGAACAAGATGCATGAGCCCAGAGGGGCAGTTCATTCTCTTGTTTGTAAGTTGTACCATTTGCAAACCAGCTTCAAGTGACCCCCAAAGTCACATTTTTTAATGCATATAACAATTATTGCCCCATCCATACAGCATCTCGAACATAATCTGTGATCAACAGTACTGGCTTATCTTCATTTATTATTTCTACTCTCATCATTTTAGTTTCGCATCTCAAAAGCCCACACCATTGCACATCAAGGTATAATCTCCACCTGGTTGTTTACAATCCCAGTGTTATACTCTTTCTTATCTGTTCACTTTGGCTAATATGGCTTGATGATTTCACCCTGTGTTTTCCCTTTTCAGCAGTATACACCAGATAGCAGATCTTCATGCTTCCCCCTCCTCCACGTGACACATTTTCATAACAATCTGGCAGACTTACTTTTGCAAATAATTGGCCTTGATCTGCTCCATGGCACTTCTTAGAAAGAAGCACCAAGTTTTTACACTGTAAATTAGGCAGAGCAAGGTATGGGCAGTGCTGTGTTTGCTAATACTAAATTCTATGTGTGACATTTTCTGCAGAAAATCACTACTCACCCAATTAGTCTGAAGATTTATTTGTTATTTAAGTTGAATTCTATTTCTTCTCTTTAAGACTGTATTATCTGCTTCATCTTTAGCCTGCTAGCTCTGATATGATGGATGTTTTGGGAGACATTGCCGTGAAAGGAGACTGTGCTTGCAGCAGTGTCCCTGGAAGCTAACAATCTGTCATCCATCTTCACTTTTACACTATGTCCTGCTATAAACAATGGGGAACTCAGAGGCTTATTGAGGTCGTGTTGAAAAGTGGTGAATCAGAGTCCCATTGAAAATTTGTTGAGGGACCAAAGCTGTAATTTTAAATGTGGTCATGTCCTGGATTAATGTACTCTGAGCTTTCTGTCAAGAGCTCAGGTACCTTAACTTCACTTTGTTTAGGTACCTTAACTTCAATTATTTTCAAATTCCTTAAAACTGCAACATGCAACTACTTGAATGTTAAAGAACTAGATACCCTTGAAAATCTGAACCCCAGCTCTTGGTGACGCTAGTCTTCACCCACCAGCTTGATTCAGTCTTGAATGCTGCACTGTATGAGTGTTACCGACATACCCACTCAAACTAGGTCATCACCACCCATCTGAAGAGTAGCTCTGGAGTAATGCATGAGAAATATCCCTCTTGATATTGTGGCTTGCCCTTGATACAGTGACATAGATGTAAAAGGCTAACCACACCATTGTAACCAGCCAGACCCTCCAGTCTTACCATTCTTCATACATCAAGCATGGAAAAAATGAGGTATTCTCTTGGGCTTGGTATGGAGTGGTCTGAGAATGCCCAGACAATTGCTATGATAAGATGTCATTAGATATTTTTTCATTCTAAGAGCTAAGTTTTTAATTCAAATAGTATTTTTTTATTTCAAGAAAACAACAAACTTTCAAAGCTAGGATCAGTGTAGCTGAAATTACAGACTACAGTTAAATACTTTTTTTTAACTTTCTAGCAACAATCTTTTTAAAAGATAAAAGAATTTGTGCTCTTAAAATTCCACCAGTGAAACACCTAGCAAGCCAAAGTGCTTTTCCATTCCAACTAAATCACACACTATTTGGGGTAGAAATTTGGCAGGGAACTCTGTTGGATTATCCCTATGCTGTGGCTGGGCTGATTTCTTTATCCTTTCTTGACAGATGAATGTCTAGCTGAGCTCTGAATTTCCTCAGTGGTGCTGATTCCAAAGCTTCATTTGGCATCTGATTTCCTTGGCTATGAGACCTTTTGTTTATAAACTTCTCTCTGATATACAGTCCAAATTTTCCCCTCACAATGCTTAGGGCCAGTCTTTAAATTTTTCTTTCTTCCTTTCCTGTTAATCAATGCGAATAACGAAATATTGTCTCCTTTTTCTTTCCATTCTGGACAACAAGAGGTGACTTTAAACTTCCCAAAATTACCACGATTAATTCTTTCATCATCACACCTTGACCCTTCTTTTGCAAGGCCATCATCACTTTTCTTACATAGTTCAAGATTTAGCCAACACTTTTTAAACAAAATGCCTAAAACCAGTTACGGTACTTATAGAATCATAGAATCATTAGGGATTGGAAGGGACCTCGAAAGATCATCTAGTCCAATCCCCCTGCAACAGACCATAAATAACCAGAAATAAGGATTAAAGTTTCTCTTTTCGTTAGGTGTATTTCTCTGGATTAAGTTGGATAAGGATAAATGCATCCAACTAGGTGATTTTATGCACCTTTCTGTAAGAAACTGTAAGAAACACAAATTGTAAGAGTTTGTGGAGCTGAAAAGTGTCAGTACTGCAAAAGAGAAAAACTCTGCTCAGAAAATAGTTGGAGAGGTCAATTCTAATCAGCAAAGAAATGAAATAGTAGTTCAGTATTGGTGTTAACCTCAATGATTGGAGAGGCTGGTGTCTCCGTAACCAGTACAAGGCAGTAAAACAGGGTCAGGGAAGGAGAGATTTATTTTAGAAGCAATAAAGACAAGCTGAGAAAAAGAGCAGTAGGCTGTGAATGAGCACTTTGAAAAGCTGCTGAGAAGAGGAGACGCTCTTAGAAGGTGAAGAAAGGCCTAAACTGGCTAAAGAGTTTTGGGGAGCTGTTTGTACACTGATAAAACACACAGGAGTATGTTAGCCATGGAGCACCAAGCTGTGTCACCCAACCATTCCTCAGGACTGAGGAACATGGGAGGAAGGAGGCTGAACTGCATCTTGAATGCAAAGAAAGGCAAACCAAGCCAAGTCCTACTTTTTTCCAAACAATTCTTACCTGCAAGTATTTTCTTCTTTGCTACGTGCAGAATTTTGTGTGTTTCCCTTCCAAGGCATCCAGGTCCTCAGTTCAGTATAGTAGAAGTTTTCTGGATAAACTCCATTAGGTGCATTAGAATACTCAAGGTCTTTGGTGGACCTCACCTTGGGTTGAATTTTCACTTTGATTTTTAAAAAGTAAGTAGTATTTTGTAGCTTTTGGCAATTCCACTAAACACCCATTTGCCCTAAGGGCCTTTAAGCAACTGCCTGCAAGTGCCCCAACTGGCCATTGCAGCTTCATGGGTCAGATAATAGGATGTGTGAACACACATGGAAAGTTGGATCACAATTGTAGGACTCCAGGAGTCTTTTCTATTAACAGGATAAGCACTTGCTTCAGACTTTGTTTGCTCAAGCATCTGGGCACATCTCATTCTCATCAAACATGCTCATCTGACTAAGAACTGTAGCAGAGTGTGTCCCATGCAGCCGTCAATCTAATTAGCTAAGGCATTCTCACACTTGTGACCTGGCATCTTTCTAATCTCCATGACATCATTTTACATTTTGTCAGTAGTGACACAGTCCCAAACGTGCCAAGAACATTCAAATATTTCTGAACATGGAGCTAGCTCAGTTCCAACCAAGAAAAGTAACTCAGCCAATTCCAATTGTCAATAACTGCTTCATTTGGGCAATTATTTCTCATAGTGACAATTAAATAAGCTGGTTTAGAGTAGAAAACTCATGATAGCCTCAGAGCTGACCTTGTTTGCCACCACAGGCAGCTTTCAGCTACCATACCATGTTCTCTGAGCTGTGAGCCCTTTAATCTCTGCCTGTGTGCCAGGACCAGTATGTTCAGGGAAAACTGATTTCTTCATCTCACGCACCAATATCATCAAGCAGAGGATTACCAGGTTCTTATTTTCACTAGGGGACTTGTCCCTTTTAGGACATGGGCCAATGTGGTTCCTTTTCTAAATAAAGAAAATCTGAGTAATTCTGTAACGCCACAAAGACTGTGAGCTCTGCACACCCATTTATTGCAACATCCTACGTCAGAGAACAATCACAGAATTGTGCAGTCTGGAAAAGACCTTCAAGATCATCAAGTCCAATCACTAACCTAACTGTGCCTCTCTTTTTTGAAGTTCTTATGTCCAAAATATCCTTACTAACAGCACAGATCTTTTTAGGCAACAAAGTCCAACTATAAGAATTATTTTCCTGACTGAGGACAAAATTCCCCAAACGAGAATCCTGCACTTGAAGGTTTTCTGGAGACTCTAAGAATTTGTTGTGCCTCCATCTGTGTGTTCCATTACAGACAAGTTTGTGAAAGAATTCCTTAGGCTTTCACCTCACTGCTTCGAAGCATTTTGCAAGCACATACACCTCAGAGGTTTTACGCAGCTGCTGAGTAAGCTAAAACATACAAGGAAGAAATTATTTCTTCTAAGCCACAGAAGAAATCTGTGTCAGACTGGACTCAGAACTGTTGATATCCTGTTCTTCTCTGCTGGGAAAGTCTTCTCATTGAGATTTCAAGTCCACAGGGCAGAAATTATACTACCAGTGAGTTAAAGCTCTGTTTAAGTTGCTTATTAAAGCGGCCACGATGACACCTGTATTTTTCATTCCCCTGTTAAAGGAAGATAAGTCTTACTTTAAAGTGTCCATTCCAGCTTAGTCAGGCTCAGTTCAAGTGTTTAATGATCTTAGAGACCCTAAGAATTGTAAAAATACTAATGTGTTTCATCAGATTCTTTCAGCTGTAATGGTCAAATGCTTAAGGAAAATAAAATTTTAAATCGATGGACATGACAAAAACATACATAAAACAGGAAGACAAATAGATTCTTCTCCCTGAAACATTTTCTATCAAAAAAGCCCCCAAATCTTGTATAATTACACTGCTGAATTTTCAGCATGTGACCTCTGATAAATCTCAGTACTTTGGGAAAATGAAGAAATAGTCTATAAAATAATATTTGTATTCAGAATAAATTTTGAAAAACTACCCAAAAAAAAGAAACTATGAAAGAAAACCAGAAATCAGACTGTGACAAAATGATAATGAGGCAGATTTCTTTTCCAGTGTTGCATTCCAAGGTATTTTTAAATCACAGATATTGAAAACAGATTCACATACAATTCTTAATCAGTTACAGTAGCCACCAGGGTTAGTAGTTTTTAACATGTGGCACAAAATATAATATTTCTAAGTGAAGTCATGTCATGCTGGTATTTTACCAGCATTCCTCCTGCTATTGTTATAATTCCACTAGTTTCACAGCATTTGATTCACTCCAAATGTAAGAACACAGTATCTCCCCTTCTGAAACCCACAGTGAGCAGGATAATCACAGTGATCACTTTCTTTTTCATCCCACTATCTCAAGACACTTTGATCTTTACTCCTGGTTTTGTACATGGAGAAATTCCAACTCCACATCATTAATGAAGAAGCTGCAAAATTCAGATGATGTGCCACTTAGAACACTTTTCTCCCACAAAATTATGGAGAGCACAAAGGGGCAAATCACACATTTCCTCACCAACTCTGTTTGGGGGGTTACAAACTGGAAAGAATAATTTATGTTGCAAAAGACCTGTAAAATCATCAAGTCCAACCATTAACCCAAGTCTACTGATTAATAACTACATTTCAAAATTGACATGTTTTTTACACATACACACTGCATTTGGCTTTTAATTAATGTTGAGTTTAGCTGGATCTGTTTGTTTAGGGGGGGTGGTTCAAAAATATCACTTTTCATTACATTGCCTGAGGTTAGAAGTAAGAAAAAAAATTCAAACTACCACCTGATCAACAGATGGGAAAAAGCTCATTCCAGGACACACAGGGATCAGTCTGGTGCATAAAACACAGCACAGCAGTGGCCAGCAAAGCACTGCTGACTTACCTGATGCCAACCCTGCTGGCAAGGTAAACATTTTGAAATAACCTTCTTGCCTTATGACAGTTATTAAGGCACGGGGAATGCAAATTTTACTTTTTTTAGTCCAGAATAGATGTTCCTGGAGAGCATGGTGGACTGAAAGTTGTCACTTTTCTGTTAAAATATACTTTTGACTTGAAAGACAAGATTTAAAATTAAACGTTTGGTTCAGATTAGGTGATATTTGCCCAACATTACCACACAGTCACAAATACAAGAATTTGGCCTCTCTTTTTTCATGCATGGCCAGAATTTACAGCAATTAAACCAACCAACCCTAAACTAACAGTGCCTGTTGCCCTTCCAAAGCCACCCGTGTCCAAGCTCAGCGAATCTTTTTTTTTCTTGCAAGGATGTCAGCAGTATATTTAGCACTGAGGTGGAAACAGAGAAGGGGAGGTCAGACTTAAAAGCCTCACATTACATATTGCAGGTTTTAGATTCCCACCTTTGTGCTGCTTCTGGATTTATGGGCAACTCACTCCATGTTCTTTTCTGAAGCATTTTGACAGACAAGCTTTAGTACGACATGCTAGACATGCAGAGGAAACCTCCCCAAAAAGTACCATTATTTCTCCAAAACAAAGTAATAAAGTAGTGGGTTGTTTCTTGGGGTTTTTTTTTTTTTTTTTGTTAGATGGTTGGTTTTGAAGTAAAAAAAAGATTAAGCAGCAAATGGAAAGTGGGATTAACTGTATATATAGTAGAATCATAGAATACCCTGGGTTGGAAGGGACCTCCAACAGTCACCTAGTCCAACTCGCCTACAACAAGCAGGGACATCTCTGACTAGAATTGATTGCTTAGAGCCCCATCAAGCCTGACCTTGAATGTCTCCAGAAACAGGACTTCCACCACCTATCTAGGCAACTCCAGTGATCAAGCACCTGAAGAGCTTTTTCCTGATATCTAATCTAAATCTACCTTTTCCAGCTTCAAAACATGACCTCTCATCTTATCATTCCCTGCTCTTGTGAACAGCCTTTTCCAGCCTTCTTACAGGCCCCTGCCAGGGATTGGAAGATCGCTAAAAGGTCCCCCCCACAGAGTCTTTTATTTTTCAGGCTGAACAACCTCAACTCTCTCAGCCTGTCCCCGAAACAGAGATATGCCTGTTCTCTGAGCATTGTGCTGCACCCTTTCAGCTTGACTGTAAAGCAGAGTCACCGTGTCTGAGAGCAGGTGAGGCCCTGAACACACACAGAGTTAAATATAGAGACACTGCTGAGATATGAAAAGCTGAGATGTTGCTGCTGGCCACAGAGAGCCAATTACAACTAATCTCAGACATCTTTCCGGGATGTTTGCCAAGGAAAAACCAGAGAGAGGCAGTTGTCACTCTGCTGGGGCTGGGGAAGGACCAAAGTCTACTTGCTGTAACTCTTAGCCACAGAGCAACTGCTGCCGGAGCACAAATCAGCACTAACTAGACAAATTGGGAACCAGCTCCGAGTTGGAGTTCAAAGCACAGGACAGATACTGTCTGCCTTAGCGCTGAGGTGGTTGCAACACCACTGCCCAGGCTGATGACTGCACAAAACCAGCTCCAAGGGCTAAAGAACTTATAGCAACCTTCCAATACTTGGTAGGGGCCTGTGAGAAGGCTGGAAAAGACTATTCACAAGGACAGGGAGTGATAGGACAAGGGGCTATATTCTGCAGCTGGAAAAGGTAGATTTAGGTTAGACATCAGGAAAAAGCTCTTGAATCTGAGGGTGGCTGATCACTGGAACAGGTTGCTTAGAGAGGTGGTGGAGGCCCCATCCCTGGAGACATTCAAGGTCAGGATTGATGGGGCTCTGGGCAATCTGTTCTTGTGAGATATGTCCCTGCTTCTTGTCAGGGGAGTGGACTAGATGGCCTTTGGAGGTCCCTTCCAACCCTATGATTCTAAAGCAGGATAGCTGCCCAGAGAGATTCTGGAGTTTCCTTCTCTAGAGATGTTCAAAACCCACCTGGATGCATTCCTGTGGGGTCTGCTCCTGCTCTAGGTGATCCCTGCTCTAGCATGGAGGTTGAATTAGATGATCCTCAGAGGTGCCTTCCTATTCCACCAGTCTGTGAGTCTATGATTTCTGCCATCCTAACTATGATGGCACTTGAAAAGAATCACAGAATCATAAAATCATTCCGGTTGGAAAAGACCTCTGGAATAATGGAGTTCAACCGTCAACCTTACTCTACAAGTTCACCTCTAAACAATGTTCCCAACACCACATCTAAGCACCTTTCAAATACATCCAGGGATGGTGACTCAGTCACCACCCTGGACAGCCCATTCCAGTGCCTGACTGCTCTCTCCATGAAGAATTTTTCATGATGTCTAATCCAAACCTACTCTGTTGGAGCTTGAAGCCCTTTCCTCTTGTTCGGTCACTAATTACCTGTAAGAAGAGACCAGCACCAACATCTCTACAATTTCCTTTCAGATAATTGTAGCGAGCAATGAGGTCTCCCTTTAGCCTCCTCTTCCTCAAACTAACAGCCCCAACTCTCTCAATCCTGCTTCATAAGATTTATACTCCAGGCCCTTCACCAGCTTCGGTGCCCTCCTCTGCGCTCGCTCCAGCACCTTGATGTCTCCCTTGTACTGAGCTGAACAAAACTGGATGCACTACTCAAGGTGCAGCCTCACCTGTGCAGAGTGCAGGGGGACAATCACCTCCCTGCTTCTGCTGGGCACACAGTTTCTAATACAGGCCAGGATGTCATTGGCCTTCTTGGCCACCTGCGCACACTGCTGGCTCATATTCAGCTGCCTGTCAGTTAGAACCCCCAGGTCCTTCTCTGCCAGACTGCTTTCAGGCCACATTTCCCTAAGCCTGTAGCGCTGCATGGGATTGTTGTGACCAAATGCAGGACCCAACACTTGGCTCTATTGAAACCCAGACAATTATCCTCAGCCCATTGATAACACCTACATTTATCCTCACCCCCACCCACGCTGAAGGGGGTCTTCAGCACCAATCTCTGGCAAACAACTCTGTGAATGCTTTCCTGGTTGCCAAGGTTTGTTCTTGGTCAGTGTCAGCTCCAGTTTTCCTCAATACTATCCTGGTTATAAAATCTCTCTCCTGCCTGTAATTTCTCTGCATATTTCAATGTGCCAAGTTACCATTGACTACACACTATAACTTAGATTTCCCTCTACACAATCCTTAATTTCTACATCTACCACTGGATCAAAAAGTCTTTACTCTTTTATTCCTGTGTGAGAAAATGCCTTTTGGTGTGAAAAGGAAATACTGTGAGTTCCATCTTGACTTCCTGAGATCCTCAGCAAGCAAAGAGCACTGTTACCACTGTCTCTCACCATCTCTCAGCCAGGGCTGAGCAGCCAGGGTCTACCCAACCGTGGCTAATCTAAACACATTTCATGAGGAGCAAAACAGAAAAAAGAAAATACAAAAGCCCAATTCCAAGCATTCTATTCCTATGTAAGTTAGTGGTTCTCTCCTTTGTCGTTTTCGGACATATAGGTGTTCTCTTAAGGGACCTCCTTTTCCTGTTCTACCCTCTACCAAAATGCTGGTGATGACACTTCACAGAGGTCTCTGGTGCAATGAAATAAATATCGCAGGCATGCTACTTCAGACACATCACTCATTCATTAGTCCAAGGTCTTCTTTTAACAGAAATACTGTTTGATAACAAAAAAACGTTTGGGAACCAGATTTAACTTAACATCTAATACTGATATTTCCATGTGGTTTCCATAAACTCTCAAGCCAGGAACAACATTTGAAGGTTTAAGTGCACAAAAGGCAACATCACCCACCCTTTGCTCTCAATGCCCCGCATTAACATTGAGTTTCAAATCACCTGTAAAAACAATCCTGTGGTCAAAAAGTAACTTGACCTTGGTGTACCTTAGCCTGCATTGTATTACCACATAGCTCAGAAATTCAAACCATCTCTTAAATAAAGGCAGCATTAAAACCATTTGGAAGCCCTCAAAGAAGGTAAGGCAGCCTGTGCTTCACTGCTCTCTGGCACTAACCTTGCCATGAGCTTTTTGCCAGTCTGACCATGGAAAGGCTGCAGGACTGAAGCAAAAAGTGGTTAAAATATTCATGTGCTAAGGAAAGAAAGGATGTAGGGAAGACTTTAAACCAGCTTTTCTGCAGGGCAAGTTTAAGGAAGTCAGGGACAGGAGCTCTGGGTAAACCGATTGGAGCTTAAGGAAAAAAAGGAAATGGTCTGCTTTGAGGGAGAAGTTTAGAATTGGTACAGCTGCACTGCGCAGGAACAGGAACCTGGTAATAAAAACAGTCTGGTGTGGCATTTACCCCAAGACATAAATACACATCCACAGAGCTCTAGCTGTTCCGATACAGCTCAGATCACTTCAGAGATCACGAAGTGATGTGCTGGATATTTGGCTTTTAGTGATTATTTAGGGTTGCTGCAATCAGTTATGAGACACTATGTGTGTCTTTCAGGTAGTGCTGGATAACATGAGTGGGAGGCAGCATTTGTGGACAAAGTTCTGCTTTAGGAAGTGGCTATTTAAGGAAAACTAGCACCCTCAGCCAAGATCTATATCATGCTCATTCTTTGTTAGGTTCATCTCTTTTGACTATTAAGGCTGTTTGTACAGATTTCTACTGTCCTAAAGTCACATAAACTGAAGTCCTCTTGTTCTCACTCATTTGGGCTACTTTTTTCCAGTCCAGTACTCCTGTCAGTCAGAGTACAACCTCTTTGAGAGCAACAAATGAGCCAGATGCAGAGTTCAATGACCAGACACTTCAAGTCATAACAAGCTAGTGAAGCGAGCTAATTTTGCTTGCAAAAGAATTAGCTTTTATTAGCCTCTAATACCACTTTTTGCCCTGCATAGCCCTTTAACCAGCTGCAGCTCCATTGACATCACATTTTGTAAAGATTACCAGTGGCCTGTCTTGTTAGAGAATGCTCAGAGGGCTTCCTAGAGCAGCTACCTCTTACTAGGACAGTGGCCACGCTGTAGGCATGTTTATGAATCACCCAGGTGCATTTCTTCCTATGGAGGTGTCAGGCTGCAGTGATACCTTACAACTTTCTGAGACTACTGTAGATAAAAAAATCACAAATTAACAGGCTGGTCTAGGCTATTGGGCCAAAGATCAAACCTGATTTAATCAGGCATGGTACTTCCAACACAGAAAATCAGTGCAAGCTCTCCAGATCCCAACCAGCTGAGCTCAGCAAACTCACTTGGTTCCATTTCAAGAGGATTTGAACTAAAAATGAGAAAAAATAACCAAGAAGACTGGAATCAAACTATAGTAGGAGTTATGACAGAATTTAGAATCATCAGGGATTGGAAGGGACTTTGAAAGATCATCTAGTCCAATCCCCCTGCCACAGCAGGCTCACCTCACTGGAGAAGCCATGGAATCAGAATCACTCAGGGTAGGAAGGAACCATCATCCAGTTCCAAGCCCCCCAGTACAGGCAGGGACACCCCACCCTAGACCAGGCTGGCCAGAACACCATCCAGCCTGGCCTTAAACACCTCCAGGGATGGGCCCCCAACCACCACCCTGGGCAACTCATTCCAGGCTCTCACCACTCTCACAGGGAAGAGCTTCCTCCTCACATCCACTCTAAATCTACCCATCTCCAGCTTTGCTCCATTCCCCTTAGTCCTGTCACTACACACCACCCTAAATAGTCCCTCCCCAGCCTTTTTCTAGGCACTCTTCAGATACTGAAAGGCCACAATAAGGTCACCTCAGAGACTCCTCTTCTCCAGACTCAACAGCCCCAATTCTTTCAGTCTATCCTCATAGGAGAGCTGCTCCAGCCCTCTGATCATCCTCGCGGCCCTCCTCTGCACACGGTCCAGCATCTCCACATCCCTCCTGTAATAAGGGCTCCAGAACTGGGCACAGTGCTCTAGATGGGGTCTCACCAGAGCAGAGTAGAGGGTGAGAATCACCTCCCTCGACCTGCTGGCCACACTTCTCCTGATGCAGCCCAGGATCCGGTTTGCCTTCCAGGCCGCAAGTGCACACTGCTGGCTCATGTTGAGCTCTTCATCCACAAGCACCCCCAAGTTTTCTCCCCGAGGTTACTCTCTAGCCAGTCACTGCCCAGCCTGTATTTGTGCTTAGGATTGCCTCGACCCAAATGCAGGACCTTACACTTGGTCTTGTTGAACATCATGAGATTGGCCTGTACCCACCTCTCCAGCCTGTCCAGGTCCCTCTGGATGGCATCCCTTCCCTCCAGCGTGTCTGCTGCACCACACAGCTTAGTGTCATCAGCAAACTTGCTGAGGGTGCACTCAATGCCTTTGTCCATGTCACCGACAAAGATGGGAGGTGACTGGTCCCAGGACCAATCCCTGAGGGACACCACTTGTCACTGGCCTCCACTCGGACATGGATCCTTCAACAACCACTCTCTGGGTGCAGCCATCAAGCCAGTTCTTTACCCATCTAGTGGTCCAACCATCAAACCCATGGTCTACCAGCTTGGAGACCAGAATATGGTGCAGGACAGTGTCAAAGGCTTTGCTCAGGTCTAGGCAAACCACATCAGTTGCCCGCCCCTCATCCGTTAATGTTGTGACCTGTTCATAGAAAGCCACCAGTTTTGTCAGGCAGGACTTGCCCTTGGTGAAGCCATGCCGATTGTGCCCAATCACCTCTTCACTATTCTCCTGTCTCAGCAGTGCTTTCAGGAGGATCTTACCAAGCACAGAGGTGAGACTGACTGGCCTGTAGTTCCCTGGCTCCTCCTTCCTACCCTTCTTGAAAATAGGAATTATGTTGCCCCTTTTCCAGTCAGTGGGGACTTCACCAGACCGCCATGACTTTTGGAATATAATAGACAGGGGTCTAGCAACCTCATCTGACAGTTCTCTCAGGACCCTTGGTTGTATCCCGTCAGGTCCCATGGTCTTGAACACTTTCAGGTCCTTCAGGTGATCACAAACCTGATCTTCACTTCTGATGGGCAGCTCTTCCTTGCAGTCCCTGCCATTATTTTCTATGTCTCCAGGAGTGTGGTTGGAGGCCNAGCTGTCCTGGGCCCCTTTTCCCTCAAGGGCTTCATCCCATGATACTTTGGCCAGCAGATCCCTGAAGCGATCAAAGTCTGCACGCCCAAAGTCTAGGGACGTAAGCTTAGAACACTTTCTCCTGGTTGCCCTGAGGATCTGAAATTCAATGGCTTCATGGTCACTGCAGCCAAGGCTGTCCCTGAGCCTCACACTGGTCATCCTGTTGGTAAGAACAAGGTCCACCATAGCACCTTTTCTTTTTGGTTCCTCCACCATTTGGAGGAGGAAGTTGTCATCTATGCAATCCAAGAATAACCTGGATTGCTGGTGCCTTGCTGTGTTGTCCCTCCAGCAGATGTCAGGGTGGTTGAAATCCCCCATGAGGACCAGGGCCTGTGACCTGGAAGCCGCTACTATCTGCCTACGAAGGGCCTCATGAGCTTGTTTCTGCTGGTCAGGTGGCCTATAGCAGACCCCTACAGTAATATCACCATCCCCTGTCTTCCCTTTTATTTTAACCCACACACTCTCAACCAGCTCATCATCCTTCCCCAGGTGGAGCTCCATTGATTCCAGCTGATCACTGATATAGAGGGCAACATCTCCACCTCTCCTTCCCTGCCTGTCCTTCCTAAACAGCTTGTACCCATCTATCCCTACATTCCAGTCGTGGGAGTCATCCCACCAGGTTTCAGTAAAGGAGCCCTTTCTCACCAAGGGCATAGGGAACCAACTTGACAAGACATCAGGCAGTGCCAATGGAAATAATAAATAGCTACCCCTTTGGACAGGGTGAAGAGTGGTGTCCTCCCTCCTTTTGCCACATGCCAGCATGGCTTTGATAAGAAAGTTCTGGATATACATCTCATCAGTGGCTGCAACAAAGGGTTTGCCTTTGCCTTTCCTTCTGAGCACATTCTGCAAAGTTTATCATAATGAATTCTTTGCCTGGATGTTATTAATTAATGCAATCACCCTCCTTTTATGACAAAGATGGAAAAGGTCCTTCACAGTAACTGAACAAGTAGCATCTCAAACATTTCTCTTGCTAGGTATTGGAAGAGTAAAGAATCCAGCAGACAAAATCCCAAACATCTCATGAAAATACAGTCCTTCTGCATCTCCAGCTCTCTTCAGCAGTGCCACAAGCAACATCTACCTTCATGCTTTTACTTCACTTAGAACCACAGAAATACCAACACAAACACGGGGTTGGTCTTTAACCTTAATTGTTTACGTGACCCAAAGCAAATCTGGGCAATGCAGCAGCTCCTCTGCAACTTCCGCTACTGGTACTACCCAGGGAGTGCAACAAGGGTGGAGAAAAAGTATGTGGGAAAAGCTGCAACTAAATCCTTGCTTTAGCAATTCCTCTTGCAAACAAAGAATAAAAAACTAATTTTGTAGGTTTTACACTACTAAATATTTTAGAACAGGCATCTGCTGCAGAGCAGAAGGAGCAGAGAGTCCCATCAACCTCATTCAAGCTGGCTAAGATCACTGGTGAAAAAGGAGAATATCCCTTTAGGAAAAGGAACACAACAACACAACCAACCCAATAACCTTGTTAAAAGTAAGGTGAAGACAAATAACCCTCCCTATGAGTGCAACATAACAGCTGACATATGAGTGCTACAAAAAAGAGGCGTCGTAGAGGCAATCAGAAGCCATGCTGACACCATGCCCACAGCAAAGACCAGCCAGGAGAAACATTTGCCATGTACCACAGTCAAAATAAGTGTCATCTGCAGCATGTGATGCTGCCAGGGATACTGACGGGCTCAGCAACTTTCTGGATTTGATGCATCAGGCATTGAGTTGCCATTGAACCACATGGAAAGGACAAATCTGAAAGGAGAGATTATGATTGGCACAGGCAACTTGGATCAGATCCATTCGATGGTAAAAATCAGACTCAGATTTTTGCTTCTGTTTCCTCTCCCTGCCCCTCCTCTTGTGATTAAAAAGAGTGGAGAACAATGTCAGATCTCACACAGAGTTAGCATGGTGTGAGACAGGGAGGCTGCACTAAAGCAATTTTATGGATATGTGCTTCCCAATGAAACCAGAACTTCCCTCAGCGCTGCAGCCTGCCTGCTCCCAAGGTTTTACCAGCTTCTACAGGTTGTTGGCATAGTTACCCTAGGACTTATGTTAAGGAATAACTGGAAAATTGCAGTAGTTTGAGTCTGTCGCAAAAAAAATAATTGCAGTCAAGACAGAAGCATATGATCTTCAGTAGAACATGGATGCTGGGCACTAAGGAGAGCTGAAACAACAGAGGTCCTGCAGCTGGAGCTGGAGCAACCAGAGGGATTGTGCAGACCCTTCATCTCCCATGCAGTCAACTCATGGGCACAGAGAACAGACTGCTGGGCTTAAATTGTTAAATTAATTCGGGGAGGGGGGGAGGTTGCAGTTAACATGAGATCTCTGAAGAAAGGGCTCATCCCTGCCACCTCCTCCAGGAAACATGCAGAGTTACCCATCCCAGGTCATACTGACAGAGCACCTTGACTATCACTCACAAGGACATTTGGGAGAGACAGATTATAAATCACAGAATCACCCAGGTTGGAAAAGACCTTCAAGATCACTGAGTCCAACCATCAACCTAACACTGACAAAATACTAAAGTGTGATGGCTGCTCAACAAATGTCTTCTCCAGTCACCACAACCACCATCTGTGGTTTACCAGGCAGAAATTTTGAAGGCAGAGGCTGTTGATTACTGAGTTACGTGCTCATCTCCAGGCCACCAAACTACACACCACAAGAGCACAGCACTGGTGCATCTTAGCTTTCAGTGGCACTTTTCGTTAGAGGCTGTCCTATCACATTCATCTTGCGCTGTCTTGTGCAGGCTCTTCCCTAAATCATTCCATAAGAGGTTCTGGCAGAGTTTCACATTGTGAGGCTTCTTTTTACATCCCCTGCTGCCTCTTGCAGGCACTATCCACCCATTTCTTGCAACTATTAATAAAGTTTCCCTTCCTCCAGCTGTGACAGCAACCTTTGCACTCTGTTGTTAAGCCATTGTTGCACTTCTAACAATTAAGACTTTACAGCTCACGCGTCATTATTTTCTTTCCTTGAATCCAAAGTGCATTTTTAAAGAGCTACATCACAGCTGACTGACATTTAGTCCTAAAAATAGGCATTCAAAAGCTAAAAACCTATAGAGATACTTCCAGCACACTCGTTGTTGATGCTATTATTATTCAAGTATTTCTCTTAAACGTAGTTTCTTCTGCAACCCAAACCATCCTGCTCTGTCTTAGCCAGAAAGAATTTGAGGGAAAACTCAAATCTAAGCCAGCTATCCTGACAGCACCATGCTGTGCTCTTTGAAACCCTCCTGCTAGTCCTGTCTTGGCTGAATTTGCCCTCACAAATGACAGAAAGATGGAATACACTGTTCATATATGAACTATAATATATATATTCTGTGGTTATCACATCTATTCCACATATGATGCGGTCAGCACCGATCATCTTAGCAGAAGGCAATATCTAAATCTTGAGCGAAGCCCTAGAGCAATTAAGAGGTTATGGAAGAGAAATGCAGAGTCATGGTGCTGTCACAGTGCTCAGCTTTGTTTCCTTCAGGCTGGACCACAGGTTTGGACACCTGAAGTAAAAATTTCTCAAGAGAGGTGCTCAGACTAAACAATCACTTGGCAAACCTTGGCCTATATTCCAGTAAGGAGTGATTCTAGTCACATAAACAACAACCTTCACACTACACAAAAATTGAGCTTTAGGACAGTCAAACCACAATAGGCAACGCGTAAACAAAAATCTCAGCACGAAGCCAAGAACAGTAGCTTTTACTTATCTATTTACATTATAACAGATCACTCCTTAGTTAGTCTAATTCTGCAGTGGACCAGAACCCCACTTGATTTTCTGCTCCTTGAAATGCAACACAAAATGCAGTTGCTACACCATCAAATTTAAAATACACTAAACACTCTGTGTTATGTTTTACCTGAGCTGCTTCCTCACTGAATGCCTGAAGCAAAGAGGTCCCAGGTTTCTCTTGCTCTCTCCCACCATTTCTGTGTTCTTCCCGTTGACTCCATCTTCCACAGAAGTGGTTACCTCTGTGATTCTGTTATCATTTTTGATTTTGTGACAATGTGAACCTGCACCAAAGGCATGTAAGTGGTGACTGTTCATTTGTCTAAACATTCTTGTTCACAAAATGAAAACGCATGGCCAGAAGGAACAGGAAGCATTGGTTCTTGAACAATAAAACCACTGAAAGAAAAAGTTTTACAAGTCAGCTCTGATCCACAGACCACAATGTAAAAGCCGTTAGAATAAATAATTTTCATTGTCTAGGGTGGAAAAAGGAACAAAAGAAAGGGAAAAAAAATGCTTCTACATGGTTATAATAATTAGAGCTGGGGAAAAAAATGGAAATTTAATCCTATAAAATAGTCCAACTTTTTTTTCATAACCTGGGATGAATAAGCAAAGATGAATTGGTTTTCTATTTTTTTTATAAACAATAATTTCAATAGGAACAGAAACTTTGAGGTTATTTGGAGATGAAACTACAATCTGTAAGGCTTTTATCCTTTTTTCACTTTTCTGTGCCCTTTCATGTTGCATTTCTCACAGAATCACCATCTGTATCCCTCATCTTCTTCTACAGGGTGTCATAAAGCACCAAGATGCTCTAAGAGAACTTGGATTCTGATGCTTGGTGGCAAACATCTGTTGGCAGACAAGCTCAGACCAACAAGGAGACTGGGACCAGTAGGTATGTAAACTATAGACTAAAGAAATACCCCACAAAGGGGAAAAGCAGGGTTTACTCACAACTAAATAGTGTTAAAATGGAAAGCTCCATTTTCACTTTTGAAAAAACACAAAAACAGCACAATGTTAAAATGTTATTTTTTTTGAGGTGGGTCTCATAGAATCATTTAGGTTTAAAAAGACCTTTTAAGATCATCAAATCCATCCATTAACACAACTCTACCAAACACACTACTAACGTGTTTATGTAATATTTATATGAGATGGAACATGTCTACATAATAATGTAGAAACCCACAGTCAGAAATGCACCAGACGAACTGGAAGTGGAAACGTAACAAATTTTGTGCACTTGATGCTGTTCTCTAACCCTCCATTTGATTAAATAATGTTCCCTTCCTCCTTGCAGATATGTTGTTTCTTCTGTATACTGCAAAGCTTCTTTCGCACTGGAACTGCTTTTCTCCAGCATGAATTAACATCATTTTCATTTAAAAGCATTTTATTTCAAATAGAAAAATAAATCTATGAAGAAGGCTTTCAAAATAAATATCCCTCCTAGGTTTTCTCAGGTATTTTCCTCATACAGACCAGATTACTGCTCTCCCTCACTTAACACAGGAACTTAAGAGAAGGACAAAAGAGAGGACATCTTACATTTTCAGAAAAACTTGGAGGCCTGTCCAACCTCAGGGCTGCTTTATTTTCTCCTCTGATGAAAATGCTGCTTGAAGCTGGGCAGGAAACAAGCTCAGTCTACAGATGGCACACGCCTGCCTTCACCATATGAATCATAAGAGGTTGAAGCCTGGAAGACACCATTTGGGAGAGCCCCCAGTGATGCTTCAGAAGCACCAGTTGCATGTTGTCCATGGGCAAAAGCCAGATGGGGTCTCAGGGTGCTGCCACACAAAAGGAACCAGCATGAAAGCTCTCATCATTGGCAGCTTCCAGGACTGGCAAAGGCAGAGAAACAAAGCCCAAACTATGTACAACCAGACATATATCCAGGCACGACAACTCACAAACTTTCCACCCTGATGAAAGCACCGTGAGGAAAAGTCCTTCCGACAGATTCACAGCTGGTTTCAGTCTACAGCCCAAGCATATCGAATGGACTGTCTTTATCAGACCAGCTCTCTGAGGAATCTGGCTGCTGCTGAGGGCACTTTGCCACTGTGCAGACCTCTCGTCAAAAGTCAGAGGACACTGTGTGCTGCCTACACAACTGAGGCATGGGGTAATAGAGACCATCTGCTACTATTCTGGCCCCGCTTGCACCTTTATTAATCCACTCCAGCTCCTCAAATCTTCATGCAGTTAACAAGCTGACCTATTAAAGTATCAGAAGGCTGCAAGACATACCTCTTGAAACACTTATTTATTCTTAGATCACTCTTAGAGGTAAATTAGAGGATTCTACTCACATAAGCACTGGAAGGACCAGCTGGGTTCAACCACTCTTGGGTGAAACTTTTTTTAGGTCCCTAAAAGCAGGACTCTCACCATCTTATACAGCACACACTACTTCCCAAATGAGAGAAAGCTCAAAACCCTACAACCACTCAAGAAGTTTCTGTGTGCTGTCATAAGTTCTTCAAATCACAGAATCATTCAGGTTGGAAAAGACTCCTGGGATTGAGTCCAGCCATCAACCCTCCTCTACAAGTTCACCTCTAAACCATATCCCGCAACACCACATCTAAGCATCTTTTAAATTCATCCAGGGATGGTGACTCAACCATCACCCTGAGCAGCCCATTCCAGTGCCTGACCACTCTGTCTGTGAAAAACATTTTCCTGATGTCCGACCTAAACCTACCCTGTTAAAGTCTGAAATCATTCCCTATGGTTCTGCCACTAATTACCTGTGAGAAGAGACGAGCACCAACATCTCCTACAACGACCTTTCAGACAGTTGTAGAGAGGTCTCCCTACCCCGCCCCCAAATGGGGTACAGATTTATCCTGGGACAATGGAAGTTTATAAGACAGGGAGAGATGTCTGTGATTAAGGCAGCTTTGGGCTCTTGTTCCTACAGATACTCTGTGGATACTGCTGTATTCTCCACAATCTAAGCTTCCACTTAAAAAACAATTAAGTTTCTGGCCCATCTGGGTTTGCGGAAGCAGAATGTAAACAGATGTACTGTTGTCTTATTTTAGAAGCTATAGCATGCCAGCCTGAAACAATAGCACTAAGAAATGTCAACTGCTCCCATTCATCTCAGTGGGGTGGGGTGTTAACTTTGAAGCCTAATTGTGACCACTTTAAAGCCAACTTTTAACCCTTTCACTGCTCCCAACACACCACAAACTCCAAAGCCAAGAATTTACCCAGCCTCTGCGGGTGTTACGCATGGCTCTAGGGTCTTCCATCCACTTGGAAAGGTCTCTGCATCACAATCCAGCTATTCTCAATATTCCTTTGTTTAAGGATTCAGCTGAATTGCTGGTTACTCTCTTCTCTTAGGGTTACCACAAAGTCAAGGGTGAAAGGTTGGCTTTAAAAAGTGTAGCAGGGGATTGGATGTTTTTGCTTGTTTGTTTATTTTTTGAACTTTGATCAGTTCAGTTCGATAAACAGCTGCAACACAAAACTCAAAATAATTATTGTTCAAATAACACAAACAACCATCAACTAGGAGAAGAAAAAAACACCTAATAGCAGGATAACACATACTTGCAAAATTAAAAAGGGAGAAGGGAAAGAGTCTCCATTTTTAAGAACTTATGACTGCCCTTATCTGAAATCTAAGAGTACTTTGGGCCTACATAGAGACATTTCCCTTCTAAAGGTACATCCCATTTCCAAGAAGTCGATGCATTCTTTCCTCATCAGTAGTCACTCTGAAGTCAGCACAGGACCTTTCTGCAACATTTGCCACAGGTTATGGGTGACACAGGCTGCTGCAAGCTGCTCTGTGCTGGGGATTCTTCCCAACTTTCAGTTCTGTGGTTGCATCTGCACTGATGATCTGGCCACAAGCCTTTTTACTCATAGTTTTCTTCGTAACATCACACATATTAGGCTGAGGAGTCAACACTCAAACTGCTCAAACTGCTGCTTTACTGTGGCCATCACTAGCACGTCCACATTAGGTACCTTAACTTGAGATGCTGATGTGTATCAAGATGCTCTAAATGCAGCCACAACCACCAGCTTGGTAAGAGTGAAGAAGGAAGGTGAGTATTGTGGCTGAGCTAAAAGAATGGCATCATACAGCAAAAGAACTTTCTCCCAAGTCACTGGCGATAGAGGTATTGGCCGCAAGGGAGGTTTAGATTGCACATTAACAAAAATTTCTTCCCTGACAGAATAGTCAGTAGTTGGAACAGGCTGCCCAGTGAGGCTGTGGAGTTGCCATTCCTGAAGGTGTCTAAAAATGTGTAGATGCAGCCCTGGGGGACATGGTTTAGTGGGCATGATGGGGTTGGGTTGATGGTTGGACTTGGTCTTGGAGGTGTCCTCCAGCCTTAATCATTGTACTATTCTATGATCTTGAACAAGCATCTGGTACAGGAGTAGCCTCTTCAGCTCAAACAGCAGTAACTGGGACAAAGCAAGGTGTAAGTGTCTGCATAACCTACATTTTATTTACTATGAGGTAACTCCTTCAGCTCACATACTCACTCCTGAATCCAACAGCCTGTACTTGTGAAGGCCCTGAGCTGGTATAAGAGTGCCTGCCTGTGGTAAGGAACAGGGTTATTTTGGTAGACAGGGGAAATGATGTCTGCACAATGCCTAGGTGTTTGTGGGAACAAAGCTGCAATTCAGCACATCAAGTCCTTTCCCTGCCACTACAGACAATACTGTGACATTGTAATGGGAACATTAAGAATGCACAGTCTTTCCATGTGTAACTTCCACCATTCAATCAGGCATGAGGGGGCTTGGGGTTTCCCTGGGCTAATGAAACCCCCCAGGTTCAAACCCTTCTACTGTCATATATCAGTGTTTCCTAAATAGTGATCTTTAAACTGCAACAGCAGATTTGTAAAATGCTCCTGATAGAAAATGGGAAATAAATCTGATTTCGCTTAAAAGCCAGCGAGCACTGACTTCACACACAAAAGGCCTGGGATAGAGAGGCAGACACCTTCACTGTTCGTTGACTTCAATCAGCTGCAGCAAGGTGATTGATTCTCTGCAGAAAGTGCTGGATAACTTCACATATAGGTTCACAGAAGCTGTTGAACATGTTTTCTGCAGATGCCTAGAGGTCCACAACAAAGGCAGATGCAAACAAACGCAGTAAGTTTACAGTTCTGCTTTATCACTGTATTAAATTCCCATTCAACATCAATAAGGCACTACACACTTGTTCTAGAAAGAAAAAATATCCTCATAAAAACCAGACTCCACACTCTTTGCACCATTTCTCTCTTTCTTTTTCAAGCACTAACAAGTAAAACAACCCCCTGAGAGCTGGATGTGCTGTTGTGTCCCGGTCTGGAGCGACACTGTGAGCTGGAATGCTGACGCTGGCTGGGCTGCCACCGCGTTTACTTAACACTCATTTCTCTCAGTCTGCTTCAGACCAGAAATGCAGGCAATGAAAACCTATTGAAGCTCTGAGAACCTCAGCCACAGCAGTTATGGAGCGGGGGCTTTGCAGGTACATGAAAGAGGCATTCAGGAGAGTCTCCCATTCAAGGGAGGCAGAAAGAGAACCCCCAGTTGTCTCTGGTTACCTTTTATTGGCATGAAAAGGGGGAGGCAGGAGGGAAGACAAGGTTTCAGGACAAATGAAAAACAAGCTTTCTGAGATCCCCTGTTCAGCCTCCAAACAAAAGCAAAGGGAACCGAAGCTAAAGAAGCTTAGTTCCATTTCTATCAGTTTGGCAATTTATTATAGTGAAGAGAACGAAAAAGCTGGTTTGGAGAGAGGACTAAATGTTACCCTCATACTGGAGGAGAGTGGAAAAATATATATATATGTTATGAATTCAGCAAGTTTCTCAGGCAAATAAATGGCAAATTAGCAAGCAGATGAGAAAGTGTACCTATAAAAGGATCTGGGGGTGAAAACATTTATATTCCAATGACAGCTGGACCAAACAGCTGTAAACAGAAGCATTATTAAGTAGAGGGTATGATCTCTAAACACTTGTCCCACAAAGTAAATTAAGATTTATTGAGATGGAGAAGAAATACCTCATTTTGGGAGGCAGGCATGATGGCCATTTCAGAAACATGGCATGGCATGACATGGCACAGCACACTCTTTCCCAGGTACATGGTGGAAGCCCAGATTAGTCCTGGTTTCAATCCATGCAGCACCTTAGAGGGAAGACAGGTAGGCTAGAGCTTCTCCACAAGCATTACAAAACCCATTAAATCCCTTTCCTAGGGATTTAGGACAGACACTGGGGCGGAGATGATCTCACAAGTATAATCAGAAACACCTGAAATTAACAACTTAACAGACTACATCAGTCAGGAAATCAAAATGAATAGCTGCAATACCTCTTGTTTACGTGGTTCTCTATACCAACATGTCATTTTTTGCAGAGGTGTACAAACACCAACTCTTCAGTCACATGAGGACACACAGGCAAAGCTTTGGCTTCTTGATGAACTGCAGAAGTCTTTTCAATTGTGACCGCATGCTCCAAGGTTTGTTGCGATGAATCTAGGCAACGCAAGTTTAGCTGCACTTGAGATAACTCAGAGCCCTGAGGTGGCCTTCGTATCACCTAAATTTAGGTGAGTTTATGAGACCTGAAAAATGACAGAGACTTTTATTAGAAACTTTAATAATATTTTAAGTCAAGCTTGGCAATGAAGCTAAAAAGTTTTGAAAGTTTCATGCCAACATGTCACTCAGAGTTAAGATAAGCCAGAGAATGGTTGAAACTCTGATCTGAATCACTGCATGCTTGTTACTACTATGATGCACAATGAGATATAGAAAAACAAGACGGAGCTCATTTGGTAGGATTTGCTGTAAGGTAAAATATCCAGAAGTTCATAGGATCATAGGACGTTAGGGGTTGGAAGGGACCCAAAGAGATCATCGAGTCCAACCCCCCTGCCGGAGCAGGACAAAACTATCTAACACAGATCACAGAGGAACACATCCAGGTGGACCTTGAAAGTCCCCAGAGAAGGAGACTCCACGACCTCATTGGGGAGTCTGTTCCAGTGCTCCGTGACCCTCACAGTAAAGAAGTTCCCCCTTGTGTTGAGGTAGAACCTCCTCTGCTGCAACTTACATCCATTGCTCCTTGTCCTATCACAGGGAGCAAGTGAAAAGAGCCTGCCCCCCACTCCTGGCCAGCCTTCAGGTACTTATAAACATTTATCAAATCCCCTCTAAGCCTTCTATTCTCCAGACTAAAAAGCCCCAAGTCCCTCAGCCTCTCCTCATAAGCCATGCCCTCCTGTCTCCT
>VXBP01005678.1:0-157029 GCA_013400115.1 Rhinopomastus cyanomelas | reverse complement strand
CATAGGAGAGTTCGGCCTTAGATGTAAAGACCAAAGCAAAGAAGGCATTCAGCAACTCTGCCTTCTCTGCATCCTCAGTTATCAAGGCTGCCTCCTCGTTCAGTAGTGCCCCTACACCTTCCTTGTTCATCCTTTTTCTGCTGATGTATTTGTAGAAGCCTTTCTTGTTTTGTTTTACTTCCTTTGTCAGCTTCAGTTCCAAGAGGGCTTTGGCCTTCCTTGTTGCTTTCCTACAAGCCCTGACTACTTCCCTATAGTTCTCCCAAGTGACCAATCCTTCTTCCATTAATTGTAAGATTACTTCTTCCCTGAGATTTCCTTCTGGAGCTCCTTATTCAACCATGCAGGTCTCCTAGCACGTCTACCTGATTTTTTATTCAGGGGAATGCACCTAGCTTGAGCTTGGAGGAAATGGTCTTAATGTAATTCCTTAGATCTTTGAAGAGGTAAAAGACATATTTTAGAAAAAGTTCTTAGAAACACTTGAGAAGAAAATTATTTTACTCATCACTGTAACTTCTTTTTTATTATAGATCATTCTTTTAGTCTACTAAAATGTCTTCAAGCAAACAAGGCCTGGTTGAATCAGAGTATTTGTGATCTGTAATCTTTCTGATATGGGTCATGTCATAACAGAATCACAGAATTATTGAGACTGGAAAAGACCTCTAAGATCATCAAGCCCAGTCTATGACCTAACATCACCACAACCTAGACCATGGCACAAAATGCCACATCCAGTCTTTTCTTAAGTACCTCCAGGGATGGGGACTCCACCATCTCCCTGGGCAGTCCAATTCAAAATCTGATCAACCCTTCTGGGAGGAAGGGCTTCATAACATCCAACCTAACCCTCATAAGGCTTTCCTTCCAGTCCCTTCACCGGTCTCGTTGCCCCTCTGGACTCGCTCTAGTACCTCAATATCTTTCTTGAAGTGAGGGGCCCAGAACTCAAGGTGAGTCCTCAACAGTGTTGAAGTTTGAGTGTTTAAAAATTGGTGGATAAGACATTGGTTTCTGACATTTGTCATGCAGTGCTGCTGAAGCTGACCTTCAAATCATAGAACGATTTAGGTTGGAAGGGACCTTAAAGATTATCTAGTTCCACAGGCAGCAACACCTCTCACCAGACCACATTGCCCAAAGCCACATCCAACCTGGCCTTGAACACATCCAGGGGTGGAGGAACCATGAATTCTCTAGGCATAAAATGTTATGAGAACACAATGACGTGCACTCTGTTGAAACCTTATCCAAGACAACAGAAGTTTCTGGCATGAGTAGGATTTGGTCAAAACCTGATGTTCAGTGGTATCAAATGCACAAAGGACCAAGAAAGTATCAGAACTCTCTGGATTTTTATCTCTCAAGCTCAAAGCCTGGATTTACTCTTTTGTCTCCAATCTTATTGTAAGACACCCAATACACTTTGGATCCTACATTTAATAAAGATAAATAAATCAATATTGGCTCTTACTTTCCCATAAATAGCACTTGCTGGAACTAACCTTTCATGTCTCCTCCGATTTTATATTGGTGGCAAGTCTTGCAGGTGGCAGGACAAAAATTCCAGCACACACCTGCTATAACATAACACACTTGTATTCTGTGATTAAAAGTTGCCCTTCCTTGTGTTTTTGGCAGCATTCACTGTTATACGTAACATTCCACTTTACTGATGTCCCAGTACATCAGTCCCAGTCAATAACCAGCCTCGGTTATTATCCAAGTCATCTTTTCCCATCAAACTCCTCAGCTGCAGAGTTCTTTCAGCATGTCTTTGGGCCAGCTACAGTTCCCTTTCTATTTTAACTGCAGAGCAAAGAGATGCTCCTCCCTTGCAGAGAATAGACACTGTCTGCACCTCAGCTCTGACCCAAATAAATAGCATTGGCAGTGTTTAGGACAGTCTTCTGGTTCACATTTCTGTCACTGGGCCAAGTTTCCTTATGTCATGTGCTACTTTCTCCTTGGTCCCACGTCCTTCTCCTCCTCACCCTCTCCCCAACCCCCAGCAGAAAAAAGAGCTGATCCTGCTGGGTTTTATAATCCAATTCCCAAGGAACTGCAAGAAGAAGCCCAGAAAAAGGTTTGCAAAAATGGAATAAAGCAAGTTATCATCAGCAGCATTGCATGTACATTGAGCAATAGCATTTAGGCACCAGGAGATCATGGAAGTTTAAGGGTGTTTTAGCAAATATTGTTCTGACTCACTTCTGGAGGGCATTTAGGAGTCCTCATGAAGAAGACAATAGCCTTGTTTTAGAGGAGCATCCAAACATAGTTGCAACAGAGGCACAGAAACAGGAGATTAACAAACAAGATTAATGAAACTTGAGGTATCATCAATTGTTTATCCCAGTGTCTGCAGCTTCCCTTGGTTTAGGAATTAAGGTTATAACAATGTTTAGTATCTGCCAGCCCAGACATAATGGCTGAACTCTCTTAATGCAGCTTGACTCCTCCTCTTTCCTTGTGTTTGAATGCCAGGATGTATGTGAATAAAAAACTACTACTACGATTTTAAAAATCTTGGGTGAAAAGTGTCTCCCAGTTTGGGGAAACCATTTTCTTATCTAGACATGCTTTCACAGCATCACTAAAATTAATAAGTACTTGTACTCTAAGCTGCTGCCACTATCTCACAGAATTGACTGAAGCAAGCTTTGTACAAAACCTTTGCTCCTATGAAGTAAATATGGGCTGCACACAAAAAAAATACCCTTCCTTCCTTCCTAATGCCTGAGCACTGCACACTGCACACTGCACAAAACCAGAACCAACCCTTCAGAAGAGGAAGTAACAGTTCCAGCACAACTATTTGATGCTGCAGGTGAAAGGAGGAGTGAGTTACCTTATTCAAAGCCCTTGGGTTGAAGACCTTAATCTTATCACCTCTTCCATGTAACAAACATCAGGTAATTCATCTTTATCTGCACAAGTAACTTTTGTGACCTTTGAGTCATTAGTTTCCCATTTCTGTCTATCGTTAAGCAGATTGAGGACTACAAAGTTTAATTTAGTACTTGGGAAGGGCTTTTCCTGCCTTGCAGTACAGCTTTTCCTAGGTTGTAACCAGCAACCAGAGATGAAGCTTTCTATTTACAGCTATTCAAAACCACACTGGAAGATAAAAAGACACAACTGTGAAGTACAGGGGGATGGGGTTTCAGAAAAATAGCTCTGCTTTCATGACTCAGTTGGGTCATGCTTACGCAACAGGAACAAACTGTTTGTAACTGAATCAGCTGAGCTGATTCAGTTATCAGCTTGAATAAACAAGACCTGATGAAGTTTAAGTTTTATCCTGCCACTTCCAATATTCATCTGCCGCTTTTTCTAAGAATCTCCTGTTCCTAGGAATGATGAATCTTTCATGAGTCCTCTTATAAACTATGACCACATAATGGCAGATGAGGTGGTTGAAATTAACTCCTGTGATAGTTCAGCACTCAATTAACTTGATTTCAAATACTGACCTGGTTATTGAATGTGCTCAAAGTAAGCTATGCCAAACACTAATTAAACTATGTGTAAATTGTTCTTGAATGCTTTAATGTGGTTATAAGCCTTCATCACAAAAGTTTCCAGGATTTTAAGTAGTTTAATATCCCCAATAAAGACTGGGCCTAAAGGTAATTGATATATGTTGATGTGATCAAAGTGTCTCTTCCTGAATGAATATACAGCTCAATGCAATGTAACTAATAAAATAAATTCTGTTAAGTGATATAGACCAAACCACAGTCCCAGAAGAGAATCTTCAGGTAGAACACTCGGCCATTCCTCTCAATCTCACCCCACATTTGTGACTAGAGTTTCCAGAATTTTTAACTAAAAAAATGTCAATCCCTCTTTAGCCCAAAACAAAACTTCATCAACAATCATCATAAGTGCAGTCATCCATCATTAAAGAATCTCCCATGGTGCTTAAAGAGAATCTCTTTTTGTATGAAGTCTCTTTTTTCTTCTTGTCCAGAGCAGCATTATTAACATAAGCATCATGGACTGATTTTCTGAGGGAAATTAAAAAAAACAACCCAAATGCCAGAAAGAAATGTCAAATAAAAAGTATTTCAATATTTCAACTAAGCAGTCTTGGTATTTATATCAATAAAGTTTAGGCTAGAGCCTCTCAGGTTTGCCTAGAAAAAGAATTGCATAATTAAACTCCAAGGGCAAGGAAGGGATGAACGATGGGCAACAGTTGGAAACAGAAATACTGACTTTCCCCTAAAGGCAAGGAGAGGAAGAGTGAGGATATGACCCAGAGACTCTTGCATTTCCTGTCGCCACTATAGGAAAGGACAAGAATTGAGACAGTTCCTGTCTGCTACTGGTTTGCTTTGTAAATTCACTGGTGTTTCACTGCCTCAGTCTAGCGAGACCACTCCTCACTCAGGGGTCTGTATCGGTTATTATCTGTAAGACCACAAAGACTTAAATCAGCAGCACAAGGCAGTCTGTTTCAAACAGGGGTAAGGGCAGAGATGACCATGTCCAGCACGAGAACATTCCCAGGCACAGCTTAGCTAATTACTGGTGACTTTTTTTTTTTTTTTTTAAACTACCATAAAACACCTTCCTTTTTCACAAGACAGTCACAACCAGCCAGCAATCACATTATTAACAAGTGGTGTCTGCAAGGAAAACCGTCGGTGTCCTCACTGTTGAGCCCAGGGATACATTACAGCTTTTTGGAAGGTACCTGAGAAGCAATACTTCCACATCATCAGAACAGACAGAGGTCCTAGAATGGAATCCCTCTATAATATCCTAAAATATTGTGTGTAAAATATTGTTGTAACTGTCCTTTAAAATTTTCAGGATCTACCAGCTGAATTTTCATTCATTGTTATCCCTTAACCTGAAACCTCAGGTTTAAATAACTACCAGCTGATATTATCAGCATTTGGGTTACGAGTCACTCAGCCAACACCATGGACCACAAAAGAAAACAGCACTTCCACCAACATGTCTTCTGGTGCTTGAAAGCGTGGTTTGGTGGGCATGGCAGCTCTCATTTTTCTGCTGGGAGAAGGAGGGATTTGCAGCCTGAACCCAAAATAGATATCCCATGTACCTGTTGTCACCTGTAAATTCATACAGCACAACATAAAAGAAGGAAAAAACAGCTGTCGGACATTAGATTTCATGTTTCAGTAGAGTTTCAAGTTTTAGCAAGAAACTTCCTGCTAACTTGCTTCCTATTTAAATGTGCTCCTTCAGAAAACGCAGATTTCTTTAAATAGTTCATTTTTTTCTCCCTCAGTGAAGCTTCTGGAATTTCGAAGGAAGGGAGAAACCACTGCTCTGGATTTGGCTTAATACAATTGAGGTCACTGATAGAGAAACCGCCTGCCCTACACACACACCCACATCTAAGGACAGCATTGCAGAGCAAACCAGGGATGGATAAGCACAGAATCAAAATGTCTTACAGAGTCTTTTTCTTCTCAGCTCAATTCTGCATCACCCCAGAGCTAATCGGGCTCAGCTTTGCTGGGTGCTGAGCACCTCGGCCACTGGCTCCAAATAAAGCAGTCACCAGCTTGGCTCAGATTGCAGAGGTATGCAGTATGGCCCAGACTGGAACCATCTGCGATGCATTAGGCTGGGAAATCTCTCATCCCTGCTAGCAGACCTGCCTTTTATTCTAGATGAGCATCGTTGCAACAAGAGTTATAGGGACCAATAAAACCATCTGTCACAATCTGGGCTGCTTGTTCTTATCTCAATGCTAAAATTAAATATTACTATGAAAATTAGCCTTGACTTCTGTTGCATGAAGTAAATCAAACCCCATTTGCTTTGTTTAAACTGGTGGATCACAGATATCAGAACAGAACAGGAGGACGGGAGTGGAAAGTTTTGCATTATGGCACTAGGTGATTCATTATGTTTTATCTGAGCTGCAAAAAAAATTTCAAGGGTATCATATTGTCTGTAAATAATTACAGTTCCTAAACCCGAGTGTGACTTCGACAGCAACAGATAAAAATCGGCGTTTACATACTGGTGTCATGTTTCGTGCTCAGATCCTGCTAGCAATGGTTCAAGTACAAGAATATTTAAATATTTAGATTACATGTATTTTTCTTATTGGCATCCTTTAATTCCCAAGGTGTCCATCCACCTTGTGATGCCTGGTGAATGCTCAGAGCTGAGAGTCTGAGAACAGCTTCTTTCACGCATTTTCCAGTATTTCCTTGCTTCGGGCAAATAAAGAATGGAGGCAGCACCCCTGCATTACTCAAACCTTGGACAACATACAGCCCCAGAAAGTTGCCTGGGCTCCCTGTGTGATCAGCCGGAGCAGGCAGCTCCTTCACAGGGGCATTTATTTCCACCAGCACCACCTCCACCTCCCCAAATTTACATGCTTGGGGTGAATTGTCCTCTGCATATTATTCTTTTGCCTCATTGACTGTAAATAGGAACTCAGTGACTAGATACATCGCTCCAGACAGCCAAGAGGAATGTGGTGTTAGGATCTAAGCTACAGGAAAATACAAAAATTTTCAAAAATTATATTCAGTAAGAACACGGAAGCCTTTTCCTTTAAAAGCTGCAGCCCTACCCTGTGGATCCCATGGGATCATGCAGCCACTAGGAACTCAGCAACTGGCCCAGCTTCCAGCTATTTCTGGTGCAGGTCTTGGTGGTCATTACTGACCTTTCGGAGATCTCTGTGTAAGGGACACTGCTGGCTCATGCTCTCCCCAAAACACACAGGGGGTTAAGAAAGGGAAAGTAACTGCAGCATTCCACATGGCAAGGAAAGAGTTAAAGACAGGAGGATCATGAGAGCTGCCTGTCTTTAGAAACTTCTACAGCTTCAGTTGCCTATTAAAAAGGATTTATATTTCTGGAGTAAGGAGCTGTACTTCCTCCCTCTTCTGAGGCTACACACAAATCTCTGCCAGACTGTGATGAAAGGGGCCCTCCCTTGCCCATCAGCAGCCAGAGCTGAAGTCACCCTATTATTCTTCACCTTACACACGTGTTGAGGCTTCTCTGTGGAAGTCTTGCTGAGACACACTTCTCATTGTCTTCTGTTCCTCTTTGCTCAAGAGGCTTTTTTTGTTTTCCTAATTTCAGGTTTCTCTTGCAACAGAGCTCAAGCAAGAGTGTTTCTGGGATTTCGATGAAGGACTATCTATTCATGTTAAAACTGTTGTTCTCCAACTACACGTGATCTTTTGTTAGAACCAGAAGTGTTTTCTGTGGAGAGGGTATTGCAAAGAGCTCTAACTAGAAGGTTTCACTCACTTCTGGTTTGGAATCTCACCTGCTAACCTCGTAACGACAATGGATCCAAGGTCAGGAAGATTGGCTCCTCTGGCCCAAAAGCAGGGTTTGGTGAGTTGCTGACGTTGGCAAGTCAGAGTGATCTGGCTGCGGGAAACATCCTCCTGCCTGCTTTGTTTTGCTAGAGAAATGCTGTAAAGGCTTAAGAGTACTTCTCCCTGGTGGACTGTAAGAAGCTGAGGTTCTCTGCTCTCTTTCAAGTAATGTTCATCCTTGAGGCTGAACTTAAAGACATAGCTAGGGGCTGTGTAGATGTTTTACTTGCTGTTATGTGTCTGGGGTGATCTGTGCACATCCAGGCACTGAAGAGCATCCATGGCTGCAGAGCAGCTCCAGCAGCTAGCTCCCTTGGCCTGACCAGGTCACTTCCACATTTCCAGTCTATTCTCCCAGTACAAACAGACATCATAAACAAATGCAGCAAAATGCCAGAGGAGATAGAACTCTGAACTCTGTGCAGCAAAGACACAAAGAGCACCTCAGGCTTCAGACCGCTCCCAAGATAGTTGAGATACAACACAGGTGTAGCCACAGGCTTCCCTTGTGGGAAGGAGAGAAAATTGGAAAGCTCTGTGTTACATACCTTTGGGGTTGTTAGAAGGGTGAGAATAAAGCAAAGCAAGATCAAGAAGCACATTAGGCTGTTCCTGACAGGTCTTCTCTATTCATCCAGAAGAGTTTCCCACTGAGGTCCTGGGAGGTGCTGAGCCCCTCAGGACTCCAAGCAAAGGCTGGGATTTTGCAGGCCCAAATGATGCTGGGTTTTTTGGCTGTAAGGGAAGGTATCAGTACAGCCTGTTGCTACCGATACTGAGAAGACAGCTGTCTGCAGAAACTGATCCCTCTGTGAATAAGAATCCACTGTTCTGCAGCTCCTGGATAGAGCAGCACAACATTCTCAGGTCAGCTCAGCTAAGCTGAATCTGCTATCAACATGATATCCATGAGATAAAATTGTACTGTTAAGAAAACCACCAGTAGAAGGAAATTTTGATGAGTGCAGTGCAAAAATAAGTTAAATTAGAGAGGATGTGAGCTTTCCAATAAATTGAAGTTACTTTGGCTGGTCTTTGCATCTCCAACATTCTGCTCAGACTACGGAGGATTGTATTGCCTCATGGCAAGGCTCAAGTGAAGCTGTGCTTACTCACCTTGCAAAGCTCTTCAAGATCAGAGTCAGTCAAACCATAAAGGATCATTCATTACCATTAATGTGTGACATTAATGACAGCAGTGAAACAGCAATGACGCAGCAATGGGGAAATAGAATTCATTGGGTCATAACTATCTTTCAGTAGTTCATAGCTGATGCTTACTTGTAATATTGTCTTTAATCCAAAGGTAAAACCAAGCAGATGGAGAGGTAAAGTGCCCGCAAATGAATGTGGGACTCGCCCTAAAACATCTGTCTCCTAAAATGTTCCTCCCTGGCCCACATCCCAAACCACTACCCTTCTCCCTGCACAAGTTTTCAGGGTCTCATTAACACATTGGACAAGTCTGCACAGCAAAAGGCTGTTGGAGATAGGTAGTTTTGAGGAAACTGGCTCCACACGGTCCATGGCTGTGCCAGCCATGGATGCTAGCTCAGACCCCAGAGGCGAGATCGCAGTGTCTGTGCAGTGATGCACCCACGCTAATTAGCTCTGCCACAGGATGATGCTGCAGGAATGCAGCTAATTAGGAATGCTAAAAGCTTCCCAGTTAATTAGCCCAGGGAGAACACAACAGCACCAACAGGGCTTCTGATCACTGCATCAGCATGGGAATCTTTACAGCCAGCTCAGCCCATGGGCTCCTCTGAGCACCATCCTTAAAGAACCTAACCATCTCCTTTCAATCCTGTCTCACAAGCCACCCTTGTTTTTGCAAGTTTTTCATAGATGCTGGGTGGCTTTTTATTTCTTGTTGGTAGGAAAATTAAGTAAACACGTTCAAAAGAAAGAAAGGGGGGGAAAAAAGCCAGTATAAACCACACTGCAATAATCTGGAATTATTAACTCCAGCTACAGGTAGTGACATGCCTGTAGGGAAGCTCTGGATATTCCTAACCCATCTTGATAAAAGGCATGCTTTGGCTAGAAGTGTATGTTTTGCAAGCAGGGTATCTCCAAAGGGCTGTTAACTTGAGCCAACTCAGCCATAAACACAGACTATTGCATAGGAAGTTATAATCATGCCAGATTTTCCATTACAAACTCAGAGCTGAATGAAATCATTTTGCATACACCTATAAAAGATGGAGCTCCTAAAGGAGCACGTTTGTTCCTTTTCTTCTGTCCCCTGGTTGCACCATACAGGACAATCGGGATGTTCTGTCTCCTTTCTCCAGTAGACCCTGGGCTTTCTGTCACTGTCCCTGGCTTTGCATCCCCAATCACCACTACACATAAAAGGTGAAGTTAATGCCTTTCAAAGAGAAAATCCTCATGTTCTGTGTCATTCCATGATGGTTTCGAGTTCTTTTGATGGTTCTTTTTGAAAATCAGAGCAGTGATTTCCAATTATCTTCCAGGCGTGCATGTAGGAGTAACCCAGTCCTTTCCCATATGTTTCAGTAAAACACTTGCACATGGGGAGCTCCTGAGCAAGACCTAAGCCCCTAAGTCCTGGCTTGAGTCCTTTATCATGCTGCAAAAATGCACAGTGAAAATTCAAATCCACCACGTGAGTTTATAACATGGAGCTGCTGGAATGTTTGGGACAATCAAATTTTTAAAGAAAGTGGATGTTACAAAATTATAAATACGAGAGGAGACAGGATTTCTTCTGGAATTAATCTGGTTCCAGCAGACATAATAGTTAGGCTTCTGCTAAGGAAGGCTACATTTTGGGTGCATAAAAGCAGAAAACTTCTGACTCTTATCATAAAGTGTCTCAAGAATTTAGTATTTAAGATTCTTGTCAAAATAATACAGTATGCTGTAGCATTTACTAATGCAAACCAGGATATCTCACACAAACTTGACTTTACAACAGGGGTTCTGGATGTTTACCAGACACACAGAATGGTCATTAACCCGATATGATATGAGAAAGGTGTTGAAGTGAGTAACTTATACAGTAGTAGTAGTGGTTCTGTCTGTGGACATTTTATCTTGCTCTTGAATGGCAAAAAAAAAGTACTTTAACACGTCTTGTCTCCAGGCAAGTTTAGAGTGACCTAGAGACCTTGCAGTGTCAGAGTTTGAAATCTGGCCCTCCATTTATACTGAGGCCAGCACTCAGACCAAAGCTGCGATACATCATGTCATCTCACAGAGACCTAGAAAACAGCAGACTGAAATTCTAGGCAGGAGCATCTCCTGACTCTATAAAAGTCAATGCTGTGTGCCAGAATAATGAAAATAAGCCAGCTCTGTTTCCAACTGTATAAATAGCTCAGAACTTCAGATTTACTGCCAGAGCTTAGCTAATACCCTTCAGTTCGTCCATCCAGTTTTACATCTACCAATAACGATTTTCTCCTCTTCTACTACCAATCACTGTTTTCTCCTCTTCTAACACTAAATGTTTTCTCCTTTTCTACCAATAGATATTTTCTCCTCTTTTATCTACTCAAAACAAAACCTGGAGTACAAGGGTAATCAGCTCCTAAAACCTCTTGTGCACAGACAGACCCATGAGATCTCTGTCAGTGAACAACAGCCCATCATTCATTCTCATTACAGTGGCACATAAATCTCCTAAGTGACCAGGGAAGCAGGAAGCTACCCTCAGAACATTCCTCGCATGCCTGCTGAAGGTATTGTGTCTATACATTGCCCACAATTCCCTGAAAGGCAGAGTTAAGAGTAATTCACGGTACTTAACATAGGAAGAGGGAAGGATGACCTGTACATAAACTTTGTTGGAAAGTCCTCAAAACTAATTGCTTGAGCTATTAAGGAAAATAAAAAATACACTGTGATGCTTGTTGGTCTTATTTGTCAAAGGTTGACTGGCCTTAATATAGTGTGTGTTTATACATATATGTAAAATTGTGGTTTAGTAGAGCTTACAGTTTTGTTCAGTTTGGAAAAATTTTCTACTGAGATGCTACATGGACACCAGCTTCACACATCTTGAGTTACCTTGGCGCTGCCTTCAGAACCATCCACAGAAACAAGAGGTCCATGAGGAATGGTGTGTTCAGAGCGCAAACACAGCATTTCCCAAGCTCAGCAGGGTCCATCTCTGCCTGACGTGTCCATACAGCCACAGCCAAGTGCTGTTGTACAAAGGAAGTTCTAGATGCAATGCCAGCTCTAAAAAATAAACATCTGTCTGCCCTCCCAACTCCTACAATTATAAATAGTTTGAGTGACAAATACTTCTGTCAGTGCTCAGGATACCTTCAAAAGATATCCCTGGTGCTGTATGTGATTAACCCAGCAGAGCTCCCCTGTGTAAATATATTCTGGATAAGCCCATTGGTTTGAACAAGAATTTGTATGTCTCAGCCTAAAGGAAGAAGAGAGGAGGAAGGTTGGTTGTGTCAGGCACTCATAGTTTCTCAAGTGACTGGTACAGCTTACTGTCTGTGCTTTGGCAGGAAAAAGAGCACTACATTCATAAGTGTTGTGTACTGCTTTGCTCAACAGGTTTTATCACAGAAAAACTGAGTAGTCTTGATGAAGTTTTATATAGGATAATGTTAAAAAAATTTAAATCAGATGTTATTTGCATAGATTGTGTTCAGTTTCTTGTTTCCCACCCCTCCCAAGCACCTCAGTGCCTTAGAAATAAATTATAGTCAGAGGATTATTAAAATAAAATAACAAAACCAATCCAAAAACCTGAAGTCAATCTCAAACCACAAGACAAAGCAAACAGTACTGAAGTCTATTTTCAGATCTCCTTATAGTTATTCATATTCTAGCTGGCAGACAACCGTGTATATCCCAGACATCCTAGTTTTCTGAATTGCTGCTATGGTGCCTTCCACACGGTAAATTCTTTAGACTTCTATAGAAGGAAAAAAGGAAAAGCAACCCACTCTAAAGTACCATATGTTTCTCTTTAAGAAAGGGTCCCCCCTGTTCAATTTAATAAGGAGAAAAGTCCTCTGTTAATGAAGTCATGCTGTGATTTCCAAAGTACCTGGATTAGGAAATTAGTAATATTGGTAGCAATCCCATTGCCCCACAAGGTAGAAATACTCCTTCTAACCTTTTTATTTAAATTCCTGGAACAGCCCTTTCAACCTGTGCAAACCAGATTCTTTGCTAAATTTATAGCTGTGTTGAGAAACACAGCACACCAGAGATGCTGGGGGAAAGCTTGAGCAGAACACTGAGGATAATGTGCTCCTCAAAAGTATTTGTTGTCATTCTGACCCAGCTGGAAGCAAAAGGGAGATGAAAGGTTTGCAATAGCAGCTTGGCTGGGTTGGTAGAGCTTGAATATGAGATTTTGCCTGGTTTATTTTAAGTGTGAGTGGCTAGCAGCTGGAGTACGTCCCACATGCTAACACACTTGGAATTCCCCACCCAGGTTTATTTCGAATGTGACTCTGGCTCTCCAACGCTAGGCAGCTTTCTGCTTTATTCTGTGCTCCATTACTGCCTCAATGATCACACACCAAGTTCTGAGCAACTGAACCTCCTCGCCAAATCCAAACCAAAATCAAATGGTTTTGATTTCAGTGTCATTGATGAACCACAACAACTTGTCCCACACATACACACTCCAGGCAGATCCTGAACAGCCATGGTCCTGCAGCCCTACACAGCAGCTGTGACAACAACTGATGTCACCTCCTTTGCAGAAATTTCCACAAGCGTCTTCCAATGGCCAAGTTAAACAAGATAGAGCTTATCGGTTTCTTTAAAGTGCTCTGGATGAGACAGGTCCATGTGACCACCTTCCCGGCTGCGGGGGTGTGGTATGTGACAGCTCCCCTATCAGCTGGCACATGGCGTATGGTGGGAGATATGAGACAGCAGAAAAGCAGGAGGAACAACATCACCCTGAGTGCTGAAGACAGACTGAATATGCTGAGTAACTTACTGTCCAAAAAACAGGTGGAGGATTTTGGGCCCTGACTCCTGCCTGCACATCCCGCTTGGGTAATGCTGCCAGTGACACACTGGAAAGGCTGTGGCTCATTAGCATCATATTAACACCTCTAGCTGTGAGTTGCAATCCTTTTTTTTTGTTTTGTTTCTCCTATGTATTTGATCAATAAAAAAAATAAAGAAATTACTAGTAGGGCTATTTTACCAAAAGAAATTCCCTGAAATAAACTCCTTTCTTCTGTTCTTGTATCTGGAATAATAGAGAACTTCAGAGGATCCCCTCCATCTGCTGCTTTAACAATGATTTATTTTATTCAGAGTATTACTAGTGAATAAATCTAGTATACTAGCCAATAAAATATTAACAAAATATTATCAAAAGCATATATTTAAATGTTTGCAAAATGTCTCATTGGATGTGTCATCCTTGCTAGGACAAACACTGCAGTAATTTCATAGAATAGCACTGAACGCTGTGTCAGCACTCCAGGGCTCTCCCAGCTTTCCTATGTGTGCCTGTTAGCACAGAGACCAGCCTTAAGCTCTTACCTCCAGCTAGTTATCATATTTTAGTTAACAAATGTTGGTGAGGCACCTTTTTCCCTTGTGAACTTGCCCTTTCCATTTCTGAGTTTATATGCATTATCCCTCCTGTCACCATTCTGTGAGGCCTCATTAAGTGTTTCCCCACAATGATTAGTTCTGATATTAAAAAGCTGGAGGAAAATAAAATAAAACAAAATCCATTAAGATGAGGCATACATTGCAGACTTCTTTTCTTTTTAATCAGATTTTTGTGTACTTTTGACAGATTGCTCCAATCTTGCCGTAATCTCAGATCTGACTGGTCTATCCAGCTGATACTAGATGAACAAAAAAAAAAAAAAAAAAAAAAAGCTAAATCACCTTTACCCATTTCCTCTTTCAAAGCGTCTGCAGATAGAAAATAAGATTTCTAGATCACAGACTCATATTTCAGCTGCAGTGTACCCAGCACAAGGCCATCTTAAATATTAATATTTTTTCAGGTACTGGCCAGAGCTTTAAGAGATGGTTCCAGCAATGAACATGCTGGAGCAGCAAGACACAGCTGCTCAAAGCACAAACATGCAGCAGTTATAAATGCAATGAACAGAGACCTCCTTCAAAGAAGCTATTGAGGACAGCTGCAGATGAGTCTTCCTCAGGGTTCATTAGCTTTCTTCCTCTCCTCTAAACCAACCCTGGGCATGACTTTAGAAGATTATTAAATTGAAGAGTTGTGTGTTGTTACATCTTCTCCAACTCCAGCTGCTACATTTTATCCATGAAAGCCCCAGGATTCATGATCCAGGATGGAAGCTTTCCTATCTTGCTATATCTTTAGTATGCTAGTTGCAATTACTTCTCCTAGCATCACTTTTTTGAGTAAAGATCCTTAATCCTTCCTGGAACTGTACAAACAGAAGTGTGGATCATAGACTCACAGAAGGGTTTAGGTTAGAAGGAACCTCCAGATATCATCTAGTTCTAACTACCTGCCATGGGCAGGGACACCTCCCACCAGACCAGGTTGCACAGAGCCCCATCCAACATAGCCTTGAACACTTCCAGGGATAGAGCAGTCACAACCTATCTGGGCAGTCACAATCCGTTCCAGTGCCTCAGAATCCTCACAGGGAGGAATTTCTTCTCAGGGTTTATCATTACCCACCAAGATCACTGTGAATCCTGGACTATGGTAGAAAAAGAGGCCCTTCAGTGTTCTCCTCCAAAAGTCTTCCACAAAGACTTAATGAACTTTCTGGCCAAGTTCACCTTTAATGCTGTGAGGATGTTCTAAATGGTCCCTGTTAGGTACAGAACTCATATATTTATATGTAACCCTGCCCATATGGATAGTGAGAGGCTAACCATGAATCAATAGCATTTATAAAGCTAAAATGGAAGTAATGAAGAAAATACAATTTGTGCCCCAGACTCTTATACTAAATGTCCCAAGGCCTTATAGTGTTTCTTCATACCCCTCAGGCTGTGGAATACAGGTTCCTCCCCACCTGTCTAGGAGATCAGCAGTGGGTAATAGTCAGCTGATCTCACCAGGTTAGGGAAAATCCTGGTGATATCCCTGATTCAGGCTCCAGGTAAAACGCAGACTTCCCTATGATGAGGGTCAACTCTGCACATTGGGCCCTCAGTTCCTTTCAGGAGTAAGTCTCCAATAACTAGACAATAACTTAGACAGCCATGAAAACTCAAGTAAGTGTTGCATTCCTGGCAGCCTGTCACCTGCAATGCCTCATCTTGTTGGGGAACCTCTGTTTGAGTTCCCACATCCATATGCACTGGTGACAGTAGCCTGGTCTTCCCTTGCTGCCGTTGTTACCAATTTTTTTGCCCCCTGGTGGCTCAAGTGGCTAGCCCTCTCACTGCTGTGTGCGGTCTGAATGCGACTTCTAGTTTTGCCTCCCTTAAAGAGGTCTGGGTCTGCACCCCCTGCAGTATTTGCTCAGTAATGCTACAAGAATACCCAAGCCTCAGCAGCTACCTCTTGGCTCCCCCAAGCTTTCCCATTCAGGGAACCCCCAGATCACCCAGAAACCTCAATAAAATAGCATTTGGGGACCAGCGCTCTGGCTGCTATGTGTGGTCTCAGTCGTGAGATAAACACATGGATGCTTTAAAGGCCCTGCTTTCTTTACAGCTGAGATACAGCCCCAACACCTGTAAAATTCAGAAGGTAGTACTAGTCCATGCAAAGTGTATTTTAAATGCAGGAGCATGACCATGGGTTCCACTCATAAAGGAACATCGATACCACAGTGTTTGAGACCACAAGAGCAAACACAGCAGGGATGAATGATCATCATTGCATGCAGAAAGGAAGCTGGCTTGCTCTGAGCAGAGAAGTTAACAGAATCATAGAATCATCAAGATTGGAAAAGACATTCAACATTGTCAAGTTCAACCCCTAACCACTAAACCTTCTCACCAAATACCATGTCTAGCCATTTGGACAGGCTGTACCAAGGCCTCACCACACTTATCTAATTTCCAGTCTGAACCTCCTCTGGCACAACCTGACTCCATTTCCTCTTGTCCTATCACTAGTCAGTAGGGAGAAGAAGCCAAAACTTGCCTCACAAAAACCTCCCTTCAAGTAGTTGTAGAGAGCAATGAGGTCTCCCCTCAGACTCCTCTTCTCCAGTCTGAACAGTCCCAGCTGCCTCAGCCTCTCCTTGTCAGATCAGTTCTCCAGACCCCTAATCTGCCCAGCTGCCCTTCTTTGCACCCTCTCCAGCACCTCGATGTCCTTGCTATACTGCAATGAACCTTTTCTCTCCAGCAGCAGTCTGCCCACCTGAAAGCATCTCCTGAGGCAGTGCTGTGTTTATCAGAGTAGGGTATCGCATCCCACTTGTATTAAGCGTCCTGCTCCAGGATAAGACGGTAGTTAATCCAAATGCCAGCTACAAGAGTCATTTGCTAAAAAATAAGCCTTGGACAACTGTGTTGCAATTTTAGTAATTTGGGGGCAGAGAGGCATGCAGAGCATCATATATGAATATAGCTGAATTTAAAAGAGGAGCTTCAGAACTGATACTTTCTTTGCTTCCCGTGGAATCTGGATATTTAATAAGAACTAGATCTTGAATGACAGTAACAAAGCAAAGACTTAGCCCAGAGAACATTGGCTCCATCACAGTGATCCACCAGAGTAAGGATAAAACCAGCAGCAACAGGAGTGGGGAAAAGGTGGAAGAATTACAAAGATCTGTGGTAGTAGAACAGGAACTTGGGTTGTTTCCTAAAGGTTTCTTCTCCCCATCCCAATATATTTCAGTCCCAATCAATGGCAACTGATCCAATCGCCAGCAGTAGAAATATGAGAACCTTTGCATTAAGACATGGCATTAGTGAATTAATCACAGGACCATCAGCTGCTCTGGCTGTTCCCCAGTGAAGTCCTCCTAACATCCTGTCTTCTTCCATTAGTAGAAGATTAGCTTCCTCTGCCAGCAAAAGTGTGTAGGCAGTAGGTTCCTGTCCTGGCCAGTAGGGAAGACAAAACAGTATGGAAAGGGTTTAAACTAAGCCAGACCCTACTGAGAGAACCAAGCAGCTTTGCAGCTGTACTTGCAGATCTCAGCGACCCTGAGAGCGTGAGACAGCCTCCTCACCTGCTTCCCTTCCAGCCAAGTGAACCAGAAAGCACCTCACCAACAGCAATACAAATGTGTGTAGGAGCAAAGCTCCAGCAGTGACCAAGGGTACCTGTTCTGCCAGCAAACGCCTTGTACCTCATGGCGAAACAGGATTACCATGGAGGGACAAGACCTAAAACTCTGCTGCTCATTCCTTGCAGTGTACGCATACAGCTTCTCCTGTCTGGTTCTGAAGTTCTCCTGTAGAAACTTGGAGTAAGGATAGAAAAGGATAAACCTATTAGATCAGGTTGGACACACCTTCCCTTACCTTTTTTCCCAAGGGCTTAGAAGAGGGGCAGTGTCTAATGGTCATGCATTTGTCTCCTAAAGTAGAAAAGCAAATGCAAAGCTGATAGGACACTTGGTGGAAATTGGTGCTGGTCAACTGTGAGGCCAGGAGCTCCCTGGATATCCAACATTTCAGTGGTAGCCGTTCACTAGCCTCTTCTCTCAGGTCTCTGTTGTGTCTCATGTTACCATCTCTGCAATAACACAGTGACAGAAGATCTAAAAAGAAAAAAAGGGGGAAAAAAAGAAAGGGGTTAATATCACATACCACCGCCCATACAACTTTCATATCCACTTCCGTTAATGGATCCAACTTGTTTGCTCCTTCCAGAGCTGAAACTGTCTGCACTTGAGGGAGGACTTCTGCTGTTCGTGAAGCGGGTGAGAGCATTTTGGTGTGTTTGGGGGGTTTTAGTATTGCTTTTATATGCTTTAAACTATGGGAGTTGCAGGGCCACTCGCTCTGTGGACATACCCAAACAATTCCTCACCAACAGCTGAGGGCAGATCACACAAGGTCATTGGCTCAGATGCTGGAGTGCTAACACCTGGTGTGCCTGGGCACCTTTTACGTGTATCACACACACATCTACTTGCCTGGAAGCAAATCAATAATTCTCTCCACCAAAGCCTGCATTTGTCTGCTTTTATTAGAGGTGGGATGATGCCCTGAGGGAGGCCCACAGGCATTCCATTACTTAGGATCAGGGCCTGAACAAAATGGAATGGCTGCTAAAAATAATCAACATTTGCTCATTGGTATAAATAACAAAAGCAAGAGAGAGGGAGAGAAAAACAAAAAGAGACCAAGACGAAAATGAAAACTGGCCCGAGACCAGACCTTGCAGAACGACTAGTTACCTCCTCATTGCCAATTCTGTCACCATCTCCAGTATGGGTAAGAGACTTTCAACTGCCAAGTGCCCTCACTTTCTCTCCTGAGAGGACTATTACTCACAAAGTTGCAGTGAGCCAGAGTGTCAGAGGTGGCTCCCACAGCACACGTGTCCTTCCCTAGAAGATCCAAGGCTTGGGTGATTGAAACAAGGATGCAGCACTTCACAAGCCAGCAGAAAATGTCAGTGTGATACTTGCTGCAGCTTATAAAGAGAGGATTTGTTTTGTCTCTGCTTTGTTTATGAAGGCTATTATAGGAGAGGGGAGAGGGTTGCAGATCCGCAAAGCTAGTATCATTAAAAACTTTATCCTTTCTTTATTAAAACTGAAAGAACCTTTGCATTCCCTAATAGATTTCCCTAGCAAATGGTTCCCAGCACGCACTTGGCTGCCTGCTCCCAAGTACTAAAGATGAGAAAGCCAACAAGTGCCTATACCTATACTGGCAGGGAAAAAAGAAGACTAATTAAAATTCACCCTTGCCCTTTATTCCTAAAAGCACTACTCACCCCACAGCACCAGACAGTTCAGGGTGGGCTCCCTTCTGATCCTGCTGCAAGGTCTGAAGCCAAGTACTACTTCTAGTTATTTTCATTGTGAGCTTTTCTTCATAAAAAGGAATAATAATTGGGAACTAGCTCCCAAGTGGAGCGCTCAGTTTTTCCTCTGCTGCTATTTCACATATTCTATTGTAATAAAGTGCACAAATAACAAAAAAAAATCTCTTAGCCCTACAATTAAACAAATAATGGTATTAACAGCTCCCACTTGCTGCCTTAAGCAGGTTTATCTGGGAGAGCTGGAGCAGCTGTCTCTTTCCTGTGTCTCTGCCAGAGGTCACCATCCTGCAGCAGGATCAGCTGATCCTCCTGGATAAACTCCTAAGCAAGAGCTGGCTACAGGCTACAGCGTTAACATCAGCCACCTCCAATTTCAGTTTACTCTGGCAGTAACCACCAAGAAAAATAAAAAAGAGGAAACTTGAAGCTAGTAACTATTTCACCTTTTTGTATCAGATAAATCTACCTTTGATTACATTTCAGAGCCCTAAAAAACAGAACAGTCAAGAGGTTTACAATAACATTCTGGCTTGCCATGAATTAACGTGGATTCACGTAATCAGAAAGGTCACTAGCACAACAGAGAAACAGGCTGCGAAAGCAAGACCTGTGGAAGGTCCTCTAAAGTTTATCCAGATATGCATAGACTTGAAATGTTTGCAAATGAAGGGAGACCTTATTGCCCTTTACAACTACCTGAAAAGAGGTTAGTGAGAGGTGGAAGTCCATCTCTTCTCACAAGTAACAAATTATAGGGCAAGAGGAAAAGACCTCCAATTGTGCCGGGGAGGTTTAGATTGAACATCAGGAAAAATTTCTTTACTGACAAAGTGGTCAGGAGTTGGAACAGGCCGCTCAGGGAGGTGGTGAAGTCACCGACCCTAAAGGGGTTCAAAAAACATGTAAGTGTAGTACTAGGGAAACATGGTTTAGTGGGCATGGTGGGGTTGGGTTGACAGTTGGAATGGATAATCTTGGAGGTCTGTTACAACCTTAATGATTCCATGATTCTGTGATTCTATGAAAAGTAGCTATAGCTGGTAACTCCATGAAATGATGCTATTCCCCAACCTTGTACTAGGACAAACCTGGGATCTCCATGTGGCTCTGTCAGTGTTGCAATATCCAAACTACCACAGCTATAAGATTAATTCTCAAACAATAGAAAGAAAAGGGAAGGATGAGGTTCTTACTCCATTGAGAAGGTTATTTTCTGTGTCAGCCCAACAGATAATTAGCTCAGAGCTATCTGTGTCTCTTTGACACCCAAAGTGCAGATACAATCTCTTATAATGGATTTGCTTATGGGTAACTATAGACAAGAGAGCAAGCGATTACAGTTACAGTTCAGTTTCTGGTGCACACATCTCACACCATTAAATCATAGAATCTAGAATCACTAAGGTCAGAAGTCCAACCGTCAACCCAATGCCGCCATGCCCACTAGATGAAAATGTTGTTCTGGAGTAACAGTGTGAGCAAAGAGAGTGCTAAATCCTAACTACACCTTGAAAGATGGAAAATAACACAAAAGCAGTGCCATGGTCTCAACAGTGCATGGAATGTGTGTGACAATAAAAGGTTAAAACATGAGGGCAAGATTTGTTGTGGTTAGTCTAGAATTTGATGCAAGGGTGATTGAGTTCAGAATGTGGGGGGAAGACCAAAACAATGAAGAATTTTCAAATGGAGGACAATTTGTGATATCTGCAAGGGTCTTATTTTATGATGCTTGGATTACATGTAGCTGCAGTACCACAAAGTGCTGGTTATAGGTACATCACACTGAAATGGGAGGATCTTAGCATCATGGAATCATAAAGGTTGAAGAGACCTCCAAGATTATCTAGTCCAACCATCAAAATCTTATGTTGTGGCTTTCACCAGCCTTGTCCCATTCTCCAAAATACAATGCCAGCTAACCCCAACACATCAAACCCCAACACAACCACACCAAGCTGGTATATCATAGAATCATGGAATCTTAGACTGTTATGGGTTGGCAGTGACTTAAAAAGATCATCTAGTCCAACAGATATCTGTACAGAGATGAGCAGGATGTGGTGTCTAACATGCAATCCCTGACCACAGCCAGCCTCTACAACTGCCACATGGTCTCTTAAGGGTTATCTTATTTAAATCATTCAGAAACACTGCACTGCACGGAGGAAAGGCAGAAGAAAGGAGAGGGAGAAGAAAGGAGAAGAAGAGAGATAAAGGAGAGAGAGAGGAAGAGAGAGAGAGGGGGAGAGAGGGGGAGAGAGAGAGGAGAGGTACAACACTGGCTTGAGGCACATGTAGCAAGGGCAGGCATGGAGCCAGCCAGCTCTCCTCAGGCACAGAAGCCAGCCCTGCTCATGTCCAAGGCAGCTCTCTCTGCTATTCCCGTCACAGGCTGCTCCCCAGAGCTCTGCCAGCCCACAGAGGACGGCACAGGCACATGATAAGGATAAGCGAGAACTGAAACAAGATGGCACTAATTTAATTTCCCTTTGCATGAACTATGCACTAGATTTTCTGACATATCAAGATAAGCGAAGAGAAACTCAATGGAGTAAGCAAAGAACTTCCATTTCTCACCAAAAAGGCTTGGACTGATGGACCTGCAAAGGTGAAGGTTACTCAGTTTCCAACAAGTACTACATGTTTAAGAGCTGACTACAAAAGGGGAACGAGAGTAGTCGTCTCAATTTCCTTTCTACCTTTTTTAAAATCAGTTAGAGTAGAATCATAGAATCATTAGGGATTGGAAGGGACCCCAAAAGATCATCTAGTCCAATCCCCCTGCCACAGCGGGATCACTTCACTGGAGAAGTTATGGAATCAGAATCACTCAGGGTTGGAAGGGACCACCTGATCATCCAGTTCCAACCCCCCCACCAGGCTGGGACACCTCACCCTAGACCAGGCTGGCCAGAGCCCCATCCAGCCTGGCCTTAAACACCTCCAGGGATGGGACACAATGAAGATATGAAAGATGCCATTTCTGCTCTCAAAAAACTGAGTTCGGGGAGAGGGAGTCCACAGGTTTATTACCAGACAATGCTTCTACACCATCTACTACATCTACTATATCCAGACAATGACCTTCAAGTATCTTAAGGTTGCTACAAGAAAGCTTTTGGAAGGTCTTGTAGTGATAAGATGAAAGGTAATAGCTTTAAAGAAAAGATATTCAAATTAGACATAAAGATGAAGTTCTTCACAGAGAGTGGTGAGACACTGGAATAAGTTGCCCAAGTTGTAGATGCTCCATCCCTGCAAGTGTACAAGGCCAGGCTGGATGGTGCAGTTTCCTTGCCCATGGCAGAAGGTTGGAACTGGATGATCTCTGAGGTCCTTTACAACCCAAACCATTTTATCATTCTGTGACCAAAAAGCAAATACAATGACGCCATCAAAAGCATGAAGAAACTAAAAACTGAACATGAAAAGGATTTATCTTCAACTTCTCTGATGTCAGAAGTTCCAGGAAGCAAAGCAAAGAAAATCTTGATAACTGTATTCAGTTAAGAACTGAGGAAGACCTGAAAATAGATTTAAAGCTGAAGGTCATCCAGTCTGTCCTCCTGTATTGTTCAGCCAATGAAATTTCCTCCACTGTAGCCCACGGCTCTTGCCTGCTGCCACTTTATGAAATATTTCTGCAAACAAAAGAAAATAGCAAAAGCAGAAAGGAAACATGACTTTTTTTTCAGGGAAACTGGGAACTACTTCAGCAAAGTGGGTCAAAGGAAATGCTGAAAAACATATATCTGTCCTATGGTTCAGCTTCTAAGTGCCTGAAGTACTGGTCTGCACACAGCTCATGCAGCACTTACAGATGGCTGAACTGTGGGTTAGAAATCAAAGGAGAAAAAGCAGAACTGCCACTCCAAGTGGACAAACATTGGCCAGCATTTGAGACTCGGGAAAAGGTCAGGCTAATAAAATAATGTAGTGGCAAAGACATATTGTCAAAGATCAGAAGGGACCACTTCCACCTGTTTTGAGGAACATGGGAACACATTGTATGTTCCAAAACTGTTACACATTCTGCACTAAAAGTGCAGGTTACAGAGAGGTACATAACAGAGTAAGGACAGGAGGGGACTGGGGGTCAAGAATCACAGAATAAGAGAACATTAGGAATTGGAAAGGACTTTGAAAGATCATCTAGTCCAATCCCCCAGCAACAGCAGGATGCCTAGGTAAAGATGCACAGGAACATGTCCAGGCAGGTTTTAAACATCTCCAGAGAAGGAAACTCAACAACCCCCTTGGGGCAGCCCATTCCAGTGCTCCATCAGCCTCACCATGAAGAAATTCCTTCTCGTATTGATGTGGAACCTCTTATGTTCCAGCTTACAACCATTGCCCCTTGTCCTATCATGAGCAGAGCCTGGTTCTGTTCTCCTGACACCCATCCTTCACCTATGTATAAACATTAATGAGGTCACCCATCAATCTCCTTTTTTCCAAGCTAGAGAGACCCAGCTCCCTCAGTCTTTCCTCATCAGGGAGATGTTCCACTACCTTTATCATCTTCATGGCTGAAGGTTTTGTGTCCTTCTGGAACTGAGTGGCCCAGAACTGGACACAATATTCCAGACGTGGTCTCACTAGGGCAGAGTAGAGGAGGAGAAGAATCTCTCTTGATGTATTAACCACCCCACTTCTGATCCACCCCAGGATGCCATTGGCTTTCATGGCTACAGGGGCACATTGCTCGCTCATGGCCATCCTGCTGCCCACCAGGACCCCCAAGTCTCTTTCTCCTATACTGATCTCCAACAGGTCAGTCCCCAACCTATACTGCAGATGCAAGACTCTACACTTACCCTTGTTATAGTTTATTACATTTCTCCCTGCCCAGCTCTCCAGCCTGTCCAGGTCACACAGAACAGCAGCATAGCCATTCCTCCCAGCTTCGTGTCACCAGCAAACTTGCTGATCGTACTTTCTAATCCCTCATTCAAGTCATTAATGAATATATTGAATAGGACTGATCCCAGTACTGATCCCTTTGGGTTCTGTACTAGATACAGGCCTCCAACTAGACTCTGTCCCATTCATCAATACTCTCTGGCTTCTATCCAGTCACATCACTACCCTATCGTACAGACCACACTGCTTCAGTTTGGCTATGAGGATGCTATGGAAGACTGTGTCAAATACTTTACTGAAGTCAAGGTAGACCACATTCACTGCTCTGCCATAATCTATTCACCTGATTGTGCTCCAATAAAAGGCTATCAACGCTTCTGAGGCCTCAGCAGTCTGGGGCTCGACAGCCCGCAGTAGCATAGAAAGAGTCAAAGAAGATGTTGAGTATCTCTGCTTTCTCTGTATCCTCTGTCTCCAGGGTGCCCACCTCATTCAGCAGGGGGCCCACATTGCCTCTAGGTTTAGTTTTACCTGCAATGTATTTGAAGAAGCTCTTTTTGTTGCCCTTGACCTCTCTTGCAAGGTGTAATTTGATGGAAGCCTTGGCTTTCCTAGTTGCATCACTACATTCTCTCACCAGAGTCTTAGAATCATCCCAAGTAGCCAACCCTTCCTTCCATGACCTATGGACCTGCTTCTTCCTTTTCAGTTTGCCCAGCAGCTCCCTGTATAACCATGCAGGTCTTCTGGCTCCCTTCCTTTACTTCCTACCTGTTGGAATGCTCTTATCTTGGGTTTCAAATAAGTGGTCTTTGAATATTAACCAACTATCTTGGATCCCTTTATGTGCCAGTACCCCGTCCCATGGGATTTACCCTAGCAATTGCTTAGAAAGGCCAAAGTTGGCCCTACTGAAGTCCAGGGTTGTGATTCTGCTATGCTAGCTATTCTATTCCTGCCACATGAGATCCTGAACATCATCATCTCATGGTCACTGCTTCAGCCATGCCCTCCTTCTTGGTGAGTAGGTCTTCCAGCAAATATCAGGATAGTTAAAATTTCCCACGAGAACCAGGACCTGTAGCTGTGAGGCTGCTGTCAGTTGCCTGTAGAAGGCCTCATCAACTTCCTCATTCTGAACAGGTGGCCTGTAATAGACACCCACAACTGTGTCACCCATGCCAGCCTGCCCCTTGATCTACACCCATAAACTCTATTCTCTCTCTTCATCCACCCCCAGACAGGACTCAATACATTCCAGTTGGTCTTCCACATAAAGAGCTACTCAACCATCTCACCTTGCTGGCCTCTTCTGAAAAGGACAATCTGTCCATGACCACATTCCACTCATGCAAAGTGTCCCACCATATCTCTGTAATTGTCACCAGTCCATAATCTCCTGACTGAACACACAGACTTCTAACTTCCTGCTTACGTCCCATGCTCCATGCATTGGTGTACAAGCATTTCAGGGAGTGAGCTGGGTGCTCCAATTTCACCCTAGGAAGGTAGGAGGCCTCCTCATCTTCATCAATATTAGAGCGCTGGTGCCCACCCAGCAACAATCCCACCCTACTTTCAATCTAGTTTAAAGCTCTCTGAATGAGCCCTGCTAATTCCTGCTCCAGAACACTTTTTCCTTGCTGAGATAAACCTTTCCCATGTGTAACTGTCGAGTCTGGTGTCTTATAAATCCAGTCATTATCAAAGAAAGCAAAGTCCTGTCTGTAGCACCAGTCTCATCGCTATTTATGGACTGAATTCTTCTAATCCAGCCTGTGTTCTCACCCTAAAATGGAAGTAATGAAGAAAATACAATTTGTGCCCCAGACTCTTATACTAAATGTCCCAAGGCCTTATAGTGTTTCTTCATACCCCTCAGGCTGTGGAATACAGGTTCCTCCCCACCTGTCTAGGAGATCAGCAGTGGGTAATAGTCAGCTGATCTCACCAGGTTAGGGAAAATCCTGGTGATATCCCTGATTCAGGCTCCAGGTAAAATGCAGGCTTCCCTACGATGAGGGTCAGCTCTGCACATTGGGCCCTCAGTTCCCTTCAGGAGCAAGCCTACAATAACTAGTACCCTTCTCTTCTTTGTGGAGGAGGCTGTCATATTGCTAGAAGATCTATCCGATTAATTCAATTGTGATAAGACCTCCAGAATAGGTTGCCTACCAACTATATACCTATTAGAGTGACTGTCTTCCAGGAGGAGCTCATATCTATTTCTAAGAGGCACCCGAGGAGGTGAGGCAGGCAAGGGGGGTGGCTTGCCTTCTGCCACAGCCTTGAACATGCCTCCACTCACTCCTTCTGTCTCCATCTGAGAACTGCAGGATACAGAAGTCCCTTGATTCTCGCTGTTATTTGGCTGTTGCCTAGACTGCATAGCCTGACTACCAGTTTATGTCTATTTCAGCCTCCCTTATGTTCAGCCTTTCTACTTCAGCTTGTAGCCTTTCAACCTTGTCTTGCAACTGTGCCGCTCTCCCTACTCACACCACACACAGCCGTCCTCAGAGCTGTCCCCTGAGATCAGTGAGAGGCTGTGGCATTCACTGGAGCCTGCACAGCCTCACCATGCTGGGGAGCTCTGTTTGGGTTTTACTTGCAGGTGGCTGTTTTGAGCCAGGATCTTCTAGGGAGCACCACTTCTAGGCACCAGAGAAGCAGGAAAACCCCATCATGGACTGCTTTATCAGACACCACAACCATCTCCATGGCCATAAGTTACACCAGCTTTCTTCCTCACAGCACATTGCAAGGAGAAAATGTTTTACAGCACCTAAAACCTGCAAAGGGTAAACACGGGTAGTGAGGATGATCATCTGCAGCCACTAGCCTTGTGCCCTATTTTATGCCTACAAAAGTGAATTAAATAAGAGGTGATTTGGCAATTATATGAAGAGGCTGCTCCTCTGAAACTCCAACCTTTCCCTCAGTTTCAGGCCAGGCCAGACCTCCTATTTTACTTGCAAACCGCTAAGTGGCAGAGGAATAAATCCATGACGTAATCTACATAAAATTAGCTCTAAACCAACTGTGAATTCATTTGTTCTTTCTATTGCAGTCGCTCCTTTGCTGAAATATAAAACTTGGTAAGAGTCAGCAGATTTCACCACTTTTTAAATTATAACAACAACAAGGGCAAAGGCACAAATTAAAAATAACACTGATGCAAAAGGTGAACAAAAATGCAGCCTGGGGTCAACCATGGCAGCAATTTAGTTCACCTGAACTACTTTAGTGTTGTCTTTCAATTTTTAGTTCTAGTCTAGACCTTTGAACCTAAAAAAGAAAATAAAATTTAAAAATTATAATCTCTTTCTATGGATGTAAAACAAACTAAAAGAAAAGCCAAAGCTGATGAAAAACACACCAAACTGATCATTCTTGATGCTGATTTGTGAAATAAGGGGTTCCCCCCCCCCAAGCTGTAAGTACCTCTGTATAATTAATAGCAAAATAAACATCACTCGCCAAATAAATCTGCACTAATCTAATCTAACAGCATCTAACCACTCTCCGTTTCCCCATTGTTATACCCCTATGGAATTATTTTGCTAGCCCTCCCCTAATCCTTGTTGCTTCCTGTACCTCCTGCATCTCAAAGGCATGCAAATAAATCCTTAACAGCTTTTCCCCCTTCTTTGACACGTAGGGGGTTTTTTTCCCTTCCTTTTCTTTTTTTTTAACAGGCTAGAAACAAACACACATTTATTTACATTGTGATAGTCTCCAAAGGCTCCAACCAGAGCAAACAATTCCTTCAGCAGAGCAAGTCCAGAGTTCAACAGCAGGGATTATGCTCTGAGCTCAAGCACTGTCACACTTCTGCATGTGGATACTCACAAAGCAGAGACAAACTCACTGGTCATAAATTCTAATCGCTCTCTCCACTAAACTATCTGTATTTTGAAGTGGAAACATGTTTCTTCTTCAAGTAGTGTTTCTGCTCTTTATGTTGTCATAAAAACAGGGATTGATCAATGTATAGGGGCTACTGCAATAAACACACACAAATCCTCCTCCCAGTTGTCAGATGGACATGGGTAGGTCAAGCATTGCTAGAACAAAGCCAGAAAACACCCAGCCAAATAGAACAGGGTTTCTTGACTTAGATAAGAGTAAAAAAAATAAAGTCAAGGGTAGCATTTTTAAACATAAGTGCTCCTAAATCTGGATTTAGGCATGCTACTGAAAGCCTCGTCTCTCTTCTAATAATCTATTTCAGTTCAATAGGATCATTTTGGGTTCATCAGCACTATTAAATCCCTGACAACATACCTATGAAGCAGTCTATAAAATTTTAGCAGCAGAGGAGAACACTTAGTCCCACTAGGACTGCCCACAACAACTATGGAGCTCTCACCGTTGGCAGAAATATTATTGTCTCTCCTTTTTCTTCCAGTGATCCAGCTTCTGAAAATACACTTCTTCACAGTGGAATAAAGAAAGTACAGGCTGGCTGTAGCACAAGAAGGAGACTGTCCCCTCTGACCCCCACATCACCACCTTAGCTGTGAAAGGTGATGGTCAAAACAGCAAAAGCTGTCAAGGGTTAGTCTTTCCATGGGGCTTACCTAGTGGGAATCTCTAAGAAAATAAATCCAGGCTTGAGGTGAGGATGCCAAGACTGTCAGTGATATTAGGCAGAGGTCAGTGAAGTGCCCTGTTCACACTTGAAAGAATTTAAGCAGTTGCATTGGAGGAGGGAGAAGGCAGGAAACTTACATTTGAAAACAGATTGTTCCTGAATTTTGGGGCCAGGAGATGTCTGCAAAAGACCTCTCCCCTTCCACAATCCATCAAAACAGACATTTCAGGAAAAGTGGGGACCTCCAGATGTTCTCCTGAACCACCTGCAAGGAGCCAAGAGTATTTAGGCTGAGCTTTAGTTGGATAGCTGGCAGAGAGAACCATCCCACTCTTGGATTTAAGCTGTAGGGCCTTAAATAAATCACTTGCATACAACTGGCACTAGAGGAGAAGAATATTTCCTGCTTCTTTTCATATACAGAAAGGCATTCTATGAGAACAGGGCAGAAGTACTGGCTGTTAGCTAGGGGGAAAATAAGAAAGGGGGGGAAAAGCTGATGCTTCTCTACTATTTATAGGGAATCTTCACTTTGTTAGTTTTGAAAGAGATTTTAAAACGAGATCATTGTACCAGAAAAGACCCCTGCAAGCTAAAAAAGGGCAACTTTCAGTTAGACCTGGCAATGGGTATTAGGTTATAATTCCAAGATAACACAAATATCTGAGAAAATATGTGAAGAAAAGCTTTCCTTAGAGAAAACTAGGGATTGTCAGAGCTCAGAAAGAAGAGGAACAGCCATCTTAAAGCTTGACAGACAATGTAATGCTCCTCTCCACTGCCTTTGAAGGTAATCTTTGTTCTTGGAGAGAGTGTTTCTGCAGAAGGGGTGAGCAAACAGAAATACATCACATGTGCCTGCTGATCTTCTGAATTGACCTAAGTTTCCTGTGAGGGTCTCTGGCTTTTCTTCCCACTAACCAGCTATTGATACTTCTCTGCACATCCAGAAACCTGTTAATTCTTATCAGTACAAGGGGTACAAGTCTATAATCTGATCTGACTTGTAAAATATCATAGAATCATAGAATGGTTTAGGCTGGAAGGTACTCCATCTAGTTCCAACCCCGTGCCACAGGCAGAGACATGTCTCACCAGAGCAGGTTGTCCAGAGCCCCAACCAACCTGGCCTTGAACACTTCCAGGAACTCAGCAGCTGCAACCTCCCTGGGCAACCTGTCCCAGTGCCTCAGCACCCTCACAGGGAGGAATTTCTTCCTAAGATCTGGCACTGCCTCTCTGTCAGTAGATCCACTGTCAGGAACTGCCACGGTTGAACCAGGTGGCTTTAAGAAAACCCAAATCCAAACCAAAGCCTTTGGTGAAGCATGAGGTACAGCTGGATCTCAAAGATGAAGCTGGGTTTTCTGAGGCCCCTTTCCCCTCACCCCAGGCGTTGTGCTCATGCCCCACAGATAAGCTGGAGCTGCAGTACAAAGCACAGTTGGCAGCTAATTTGGATTTAGCCATTTCACACTAGCAAGACAAGAATTCAAAGCCAAACACCCTGCCCCCCACCCCCAATCCCTCTCCTACTTTCCAACACAGAGACAATTTAAAACAGATCTGACACCTACGTAGTACTGATTTGGTTATCTCCAGAATCCCCATTGTTGTGTTTAAAGAGCATATCCTCCTAGAATAGCCTCCTTTTGATAAACAACTCCTTGTGCATGTCAGCCAAGCCCCAGGTTTGGTCTTTATCACAAGTGGACCAGCAGCAGAGACAGTGTGCTGTGAAGTGGGGGAGGAGGGAGTTTTTGCTGAAAATAGAGTTCACTGTCAGCTGGACTTTAGGCTCAGGTTTTTAAATAGGTTTTGGAATGTGGATATGAAGCAGTTAAAAGTAGCTAACCTCCAGCCCCGATGGGAAGAAACATCTAATCACCTGCTTAAAAGCACAGGGTAACCTCTTGTGTGCAAAAGTTTCTGTACAAGGTCAAAACATGGAGAAAACAAGACAATGACTCTTCAGGAAACAAACTACATTTCTTGAGTAGACCTGCACAACGCCCAAGAGACAAGTTAAAAAAATAAAATTTAAACAAAGGAGTCATTAAATGTAAATATCTGCTAAAATATTTTTAGACTATTTTAAAACATTTATAAAATTTAAATATTAAAGATGTGTTCTAAAACATATGTCATTTTTATAAGTTGTGCCAGCCAGAGGCTTCTGTACCCTCTACACAGAATCACAGACTGGTGGGGTTGGAAAGATCATCTAGTCCAGCCCTACTGCTAGAAGTTTTTAATGTCCCCAGAGAAAGAAACTGTAGGAAATTAATTAAATTGCTACAAATTACTGATTTTTTTTCTATTTTTTTTCCACATTCCAGGTATCTCTTGGTGACTATTTCTGAAGGATTTATTTTATGAAAAACATTAACTCCTTTCAGTAAACACTACAGGGAAGAATCTATAATGACATTACACTGTTTGATTCTACTTGAAATATCCCCTCAGTGTGGCTGAAAATAGTTTTATTCCAATTCTTAGGGTTAGTTGGTATATGTGTGCAATATTCACACCCTAAATTCTGCCACAGAAATATAAAATTAATCTTGGTTCTTGTGTTCCATTAAAGCGATCTACCCTATGAAAGTGTATGAAAGGTCATACCCTGTGAAAAATCATCTTCAACAAGCTTATGTGACTGGCTCTAGGAATCTAAATTTAGGACTGAATTCAGTTTGTAGGTGTGGAAAATAGTGAAATGGAACACCCAAACACCAAAAGTTATGACGAAACTGAAATAGAGATTAAATATTATTTCTAGTCCAGTTCCTGGGAATCACGCAATGACTACACTACCCCTGTGTTTTGTTAGTGATGGCAAGAAATGTTCCTGTAGCTAGCAAAGAGGCAGCAGCACTCCTCCTGTAGCCTCGTGTTAAAAAAAAAATGCTCTTTGGTTCAAAAGCTGCCAAGGAGACCTCATCACTTTGTTCTAAAATGTTTGTTGAAAAGCTGTAAGTGGCCTAACCAACAGAAACTTCAACATCTCCAATGGTGCTATCTCCTGTGAGGGCTAGCCGACAGCCCAGCCAGGCTCAGGGCTGACCCCAGCTTGCACCAACAGGCAAGACCTCGGATAGGACAGTGGACTTTGGAAAACACTATCGGTTCTGGGTTTCCCACAGACAGAGCATCTGGGCAACGTTACCAGTGGCATCCTGTAAACACCGGCTGGCTACAGAGTGGAGCAGAGGCAGCAAAGTGACTGTGCAGGAGTGTTTCCTTTGTCTCCTTGGTAATCAGATGGCATGACCAAATGTTGTGCCTGTGGAAATGAGCTCTGGAAGTAGCTAAAGGAGTGTTTACAGCACTATCTGCAACAGATAAGGAGACAAGATGCTCTTCAGAAGTCAGGAAAATCTGAGCATGAAGGTTTTATAAGTCCTGCTCAACACCAAGAGTCACAGATACTTCCAATGCAGCTTCATCCAGGAAATCAGACTGGCTTTATGGCAAATTTTCAGTAACACTAGCAACACTGGGCTGAGTCTCGGTCCACTAATACATGGCAAAGGTCAAAGAGGTGACAGAAGTTCTCCCAAAGAATCTCACAGATAAGGCAATAAACTTTTCAGGTCTTGCCATTACTGTTTAAATAAGGCAACCAGCCTCTATACATGAAGGAACAACATGTGGCCAGTCTCAGGACGACCTATCTGGACTGACGATGAGCATTCATCCTCAATATGAGAACCTTGTCTATGCAGCTCACTGAAGATGTCATAAGGTCTAAGAAAGATGCAGCAAATGGAAATGAGCAACTCCTTTCAATGTCAAGTGCTTGCACCTGTAAACATCTGTACATGTGCCATTTTAATGAGGATAGTTGGAATTCTATTTCCATTTGAATTATTTATTTTTGTACACATTATTATTTTCAGTAGACAGAATTATTTATTTCAGCTCAGATTCAACCACGAGAAGAGATATAAACCATTACTTTTTGTGGCAAATTTGTTTTCTCATGTCTGGAGTTTGGTCTGTCTGTTTATTTTTAAAACTGAAATAACCTACATCTAAAGAAATCACATGGATGTTCTCCATGTAAAGAAAATTCATCTTTTAAAGTCACCTACAACCAAAGAAGGAGAAAAACAATAGACTTTTTTGTTTTAATGAAAAATAATCCATTTACGTAGTAAAACAAAGATGTAAATGTAAGGAAAAGTTGAGTCCAGTTCCCTGTTCTCTATGTCCCTTGATGCAGCTTCTACAAAACAAATATCTTCCTCCCACTTGCCCTTACCTTTCCTTTTTCTAACAAATTTGCAAATGCTTATGAAAAGCAAACAGAGTCCAGGATTGCATCTGCTTTGTCAATGGCACCATTTGTTGCTATAGGGAGGCTGCTTGGGAAGGGTGATGAGTGGTAAGTCAGTGAGTGACACTAATAGAGAAACAAAAATTGCTCTCCATATCATGGTTAACCCTTTAGCGGTCCTTCCAAGCACAGGAGAATGATCACATCTCCCTGCACAAGCTACTAAGTGTTCTTTCTTCCAAAACGTCCATGTTTCCTTTCACTTCCATGAGCACTGTATATGTAAAAATACTTCTGGAAGTGGGGGAGGGAAAGCAACTCACTGAAATCTTTGGTGGTTTTGCCTTATTCAGGTCCTTAAGCAGAACTGAGTATTTCATACTTGAATAAAAAGGATTATTTGTACCTTCGACACAAGTCAAACACCACCAAACGCATTTTTGCCTGAAGGTGTATGTGGAGAACGCAGATTTAAAGGGAAAACCTCACCCCGATACCCACTGAGCAGTGAGCTGAAACACACAAACCACTAATCACTTATTGTATAGACACAACTTTGTTGAATGCAATGAGCATCCCTTCAGGAGCCTTTCACAAAGGGGGAAAAAAGGCCACATAAAAAATGATTTGCAGTTTCCCAATAAGCACATCAATTTACTTAATTAAATATTGCTTTCAAAGTTGCAGTCACAATAGCCCTTGTCCCCTGCCAGTTGCAGTAAGAAAGATACATTGAACAAGGATGTCAGCTGAATACTCAGCATTGATGTCCATGCCAACTGCCCCAAGCTTTGCCAAGCCGCCGCTGACGTTCAGAGCAAGGACTCCCTCATTTTCATCTCTTTTTAGGGCTTTGTCAAAGGAGCTGAAATTCTAGAAGCCTGGTTTTGTGCATTTTGCAGAGACATACAAGACCTTGTCTTTTCAGACAGGACAAGATGCACCTCCTATGTTGTGAGTTGAGGGTTTTTTCAATGGAAAGTGTTTGTGTCACAGATTATTTTTATTTTCATTGCTGACTACCACATTTTGTTCCCATGTTTTGTTTCATTAGATCTTACTCACTTTGCAATGGCTTCATATTTTCATTCCAATATTTTTAAATCTCCCTTCCCAAAAAATTGCCACTTGAACTCTAAAATGAATCCCCCACATTCCCATCCCTATAGTTTGCACCTACATTGTTTTCTTGCTTTCTCAGTTTTGCACGGGACATGGAAACTCAGATGCATTCCATTGAGTAGATTTCTGTAGTTTTACTTGCACCCTCAGTTAACTCCATGTTACTGACTTTTAGTAAAAGAAATAGTTGTTTCCTCCTCTTAGAAGCTCTCTGTAAGAGAAAAATCCAAGAACAAAACCAGCTTTGTGCAATAGCATCACCCTGCAGCTTTCTGAGCATCAGAATTGAAAGGTAAGATGATAGAAAGAGCAGTTAAAATGGCGAAGACCCCTATGAAACATTAATAATATCACCTTCAATTCCTCTGGAATCTAAAATGTATTAATGATGCTTCTTATAAGTAGGTGCCTCTGTCTTGGTGGGGCTGTCTTGGTTCTTGTGGACTTTAAGGTGAGATGTATAATTGGTCACTGATATTGCTTAATCACCCTCTTTCTCAGCTTCATCCCAGAGGCAACTCTGTTTTAACTTGGACATCTGAGGACACACAGCCAAGACTCACGGATTTCCCAATGAAACTAACAGAATTTTGACACTTTCCTCTATTCTCAAAAATCTGCTTTTGCCCTGTTATTCCATCCAAAGTCAAATGTACAGGGAATGTATACAAAGCAGAAAACCCTTCTGAAGTTATATTCAAGGACTCCTCCAAGCAGAAAACCTTTCTGAAGTTATATTCAAGGACTCCTCCACCTTTAGCTAATCCTACTTAATTACTCCAAAAAGCTTATTATTTGCTTGGGCATAAATCAAATTCTTTTCTATTATAAAGACTAATCCATATTTATATTTTAGGATGTATCACATGTAACTTATTGAACAAAAGTTTTCTTTAAAGGAGTAGTGACCTCCTGAAAAGCACAATGTCAACATTCGTGCATAGTCAATCCTTTAGCGTAGCGCACACACAGATAGCGGATAATGCAGCAGTACTGAAAATACAGCAGTGATAAAAAGAAGTTTTAAAACCCCCAAATCTAGTCTTGAGTTCCTGTGACACACACACAAAGGTCTTTAAAACAGTCTTTCCACTCATCTCAAGCAGGAGCTTATCCTCACAGCCTTATTATCTGGCTTGGAGTTGGTCTTTTAAGCAGAGTTAGAGACTTCTAAACATTCCAGAAGTTGAATCTAAATGCCATCACAATAGGGGAATAAATGTCACTATAGCGTACAGCCATGAGAAGGGAGGGGAAAAAATTAATCTGAACCGTCACTCCTCAGACCTCCTTCAGAAGGAGCAGAGGGCGTTGAACACCTCATAAGCCTGAGGACTGCATTTTAATTTAATTACCTCTGTAATTTTACTCAGAAAACAAAAAAACAATAACTGAATGTCTTCATGATTCCCTAGTGCATAAGTTGCACGTTGCATGTTCTCTCCATTGCTTTGTCCAGGCCTCCAAAGCCTTAGAGAGGCTGTTGCACCATTTCTTGAGGCATTTGTCCCAACATTTCAATGGCAAACCAAGTAAGAGGCAAAGAATAAAAGGGACTATCACAGCAGAGGGTGATTCTCTCTGTGTTGTGTAACATCACAGCTTGAAATCGTAATGAAATTAATCATGCAGAAAAACGCCAACTTATAAATCATATTACATGTAAAAAGGCTTCATATTCTTAAAGAACATCTTGTATCCCAGTGAACTCTTGAGCCAGTTTGAAGTGACTCCCACCACAAAAATTTGCCCACAGAACCACAGAAGCTGGATGAATAAATGTGGGAGCCATGGACTATGTGCTATGTGTTTAAACTTACAGGTGTGAGCTCCATACCTTCATGCATTAAGAGCATTAGCTGGCAGGTATGGTGGGGTTCTCTTTACTGCTGTACTTTTCCCACCTTCCAGCAATTATTTTACAAGAAGCAGAAACTAGCCCCGTCCTGATGTCCTTCCTAACATATCCAGTGCTCAAATAATTCTTTTGCATCTGCAGTTCCTTCTGCTTTTTCTGCCAACATCTGAGAGACTATAAAGCCATCTCTATGATTTTCTTTTACAAGAAAGTCTTTCCCTAGGTCAGCAAATCTGCTTTTTTACCTCAAGATCTGGAAAACTGCCTTTTCCTGCACACTGTGGTAGAGAAAGACCAACAGCAACAGTTCAATACAGAGCAATGGGACACAATTCCTTACTGAAAGAGTCTCATGTGCTCTGACACTGCTCACATGCTCTACAACTGCTCAGTGTAAAGTGCTGGAAGACAGCAGCTACTGCACAGTTGTGGGCGAAGAAGAACGTAGTGACTCAGGACAAAAACCCAGCTCACCCAGAAAATGTTATGTGCTCCTGCATGTTTACAGACAGCTTTTTTTACAAAGGTTCTAAGACCATTTCTACTGGGTTGTTTCCAGGGTTACACTGGATGACCTCATGCCACAGGAGAAGCCAGAATTTTGTTTCTCTTCTTCCAAAGGGTAAAGAACTGAATCAACCATCGCTACAGGGCCTGAGGTCCCAACGACTCTGTAGTTTTTCTAACATAAAACTTCAAGTAGCAGCAAGCATCTTCACACACTTTTAAAAAATGAAAAATAGCAGCTTTTTCAACACAAGCTGCTCTGGAGAGCTTTACATTGTGGTCTGCTTTTTCATTCATCCCTGCTCTTATCAAGCTAGGATGACTCCTGCTATTGAGATGCACTTTCTCAGAAATGTGGCCAACAGAGTCTGCTTCCACCGGAGTTCCATGGGTGTTTAACATTAAAAAAGAGCCCTCAGCCAAGCAATGGGTAAGTCATTATCCTCAGCTTTAGAACAACAGGCCCTATACATAAACCATGGACTCATGCAAATCCGACCTACAGATTGGAGACATCTTCCAGTGTCAGGAAGATTTCACAAGTGATCCCAAGTGTCCCACAGCTGTAAAAGTCAGTGTTACTCGGTGTTACAAGGTTCAATTATACCTCGACCCTTTTGCTGCCCTTACAGTTTCTTATAGCTTGCCCAGGAAGTTTAGCTGGAACAAAGCTTTGGAAGGATTCATTCTGCGCCATGAACTGCTCTTCTGGCTCCACCTACACAGGATTTAACTGTCTGGGAAGGACTGTAACAATTCTTCATGACACCATAGAGGGTAGGGGAGGAAAACAAAAAAATAGGAAAACAGGAACACACTAGACTGTATCTGAGATCGACACAAAACCATTGAATTCAGGAGTTTTCTCCTTATGCCTGCAGAACCGATGAATATTCACTTGGGCCCTAACACACAAAGACCAAATGACATCCCAGAGCCTAAGCAGTAAGGAAGATTGTATTGTTGTGCACCGAGACTACCTGATTTCCAGAATCCTTGGAAACCAGACTCTTGAGCAGAGTGACCATCATGCCTGAGGTTAAGAAGATGGTGTAAAAGTATCTTAGACTGCTCCAGCAACTTTTACTGAATTTAAACACTCTAGTTTGAACAAAGACTCAATTTCTCTAGGCTGAAATCTGTTAACTCTTTGCTTTAACAGAAAATTTTAACAACTTTCAATGTTTTAAACCATTGGTCTGGAACACAAAGACATAACACAACATAGATTTTTAAAGTGAGCATCCATCCCAAATTCCATCCAACCTTTTCAACTGATCACATAGGTCAGTGAAGTTCGTTGTAGCACAAGGCATTAGCTCTAATTTCATATTTCAAGGCCTGCAATTTTTCACACTTATATTCTGTTCTGCAAATAAATATATCTGGAAATACTGAATTTGGGGTTGGTAGGCTTTTGCCTTTTAACTTTTGTTCTGACTATCACCTAATATTCTTATTTGGAAGAAGAAGGTGCAAAGGCACACAGAAGATGTTTCTGATGTGGTTCTAAGTTCAATTGTATTTCACTGAATTACCTTGTGGCAACAGGGAGAATGTTAAGAACAAATTATTTTATAAAGATACTATAAAAATTTGAAAAACTTACTGTGCTTGCTTTCATGGACTAACACTAGTCTGAAAGAGAATGTAGTTGGGCTAAGGAAAAATTTTTTAAAGAATCTAAAGCTTTTTGCTTTGTTCCCCAATATCATTTAATTCATGGGAATGAAATAATTCATCTCATGAAGATTCTTTTACAGAGCTTTTACAGAGGAAGAGATCCTATGTACAGCAGGTGAAAAGGTGAGCAATGTATTTGGCGGTGGAAAAACACTAATTGTCCTGGTTTTAATTTCTCCACAACTGACTTGGCACTAGGCAGGGATTTTCTAATGCTCTGGCTAACAACAGCAGACAGGAAGAGTGCAGTTCAGCCTAGTTTGTGTTTAAGAAGAGGAATAAGAAGAGTAACACTGGCTTCCCACAATCACTCCTTGAACACAGCACCAAGCCAAAGGAGCAGCAGAGGAAACAATAGAAGGCTTCCATGTGTGTTAGAATATTGTTTCTGGCCTTTGAAGAGCTCATCATTAGACAATCCCACGACATAAAGAAGATTGAGGACAAAAGAAAACACTGATCTGTATCTAGTGAAGAAAAGCAAAATTGCATAACAGTCATCCCACATTTATCACCGTGGAATAACAGTTCCTAGTTTCTAAAGACAAAATTAGGTAGTGAATAAGAAAAATAGAAAGGTTCACACAAAGGACATCCCTAGACCTTGAACTGCTCTTGGCATTTGTAGACCTTCTTACCTTAACACTTTGGCTCAGTAACTCACTAGAAACTACCCAGGACCCATCTTTGGCCACATCAGTGAACTCAGTGAGTGTCACAGGCTGCCTTAAGTCCAGGAGATAAGACAAGAGAGGGATGGACCCCTCTTCTCAAAGATGAGATAATATATCCACTCCAGAGGGACAACACCCAGCAGCTGCTGCCCTCTCTGCCACAATACGCACTGCTGGCAATAAAACGACCCAAAGAATTTACATTTCCTCACCGAATATTCCACATATTATCTTCATGCTATGCATTGGTATTGAGACTGTCACCACAAAGCTGGTACCTTTTCAGGTCAGGGTGTTCCTGCCACTAGATCTACATGGCAAGTGACCTTATCTTTAACATATAAAAGGTTGGGAGGAACAGCAGGGTTGGGAGAAAACATCAGAATTAAATTTTAACTCTACTGCTTTAGGTAGAAACATGCCCCTAAAATTTAATTCCATGCATGCAACTCTTATTTTGACTAACAAAACAAATAAAAAAACATTCAGTCTAGTCCGCACAACTTGTGTTAAGCAATCCCAATGCACACAAACACGAACATCGTTCCTCTAAAGCAACATATCTGTCCTCTTGCTGCACTCCCCATTCAACTAGATGATTCACTTTATGGAACCAGAGCACTAACGAAAACCAATATATTGACTCACATGATGCAAGCCCAAACAAATTGCACAGAGCAGAGTCGGACAGTGGTGACGCACAGACTGTACAACATGAGAAGGGAGGGTCAGACCACAAAATGCACATGTGTGCAGGGTCTGCAGATTAACTGTCAAACATTTACCTGGTTGTGCTTTAAGTTTTTGGACTCTGGACCTAAGCACTTTGATGTTTATCAGTTTATTTGGTTTATCAGGTATGAAAGGAACTCATCAGTCTGCAGAAGGTAGGGTCTATTACTGTAAGCAATCTGCATGGGAAGTGCAAATGGAAAATTCAAACTCCACTGCCAGTGCAATGGTGTTGTGTATAATTAAGCATGGAGACTCATCTGTGTGACAAACCACAGCACACATGCCAAAGTACATCAAAAAGCCAAGCTGTCCTCACAGGACATACCTGATTCCTCCAGACTTGGTGTTTCTCCAGCAGTGGATTTGAGTGAGCACCCTGGAACGAAATGAGACCCTGATTAAGAAATAGATGTGTGTTACATTGATTAACAGCAAATGACCAATATATGGTTGATAAACTCCAGACTCTCTGGCCTTTTGATGTGAATTGAAAGGATACATATATTTGTATGTTTAAAAGCACTAGACTTGCTTCTTCCAACACTTCTAAGAGCAGAAGGCTGCAAGGTTCAAAGTAACCAATTTTTCTTCCAGACTTTCAAGGTTAAGCAAATGAAGTTCCTCAAGTCTCAATAAGCTATTATCAGCCATAAAAAAACCCAACAACCATATAACAATAAATACAGCAGCATAAAGGTGACCAGGCTGAAGAAACTGGAAAAGCTGAAGAAGCTTTTTGAACTAAGGGAGGAAAGCAATACCTGCTCAACCGCTGCTGAGAAGCCTTCATCCATGGCTTTTCTTTCCTTGCCCTGTATTCCACCGACAACGATATAACTAATTCCAAGTAGAGGTAGAGAAAACTTGAAGATTTGTATTCAGATGATGGAATATTAGGGTTGACCTGCATTGGAACAGCCTGACTACTAGAGAGGTGGTTGGAGTCACCAATCCTGGAAGTGTTTAAGAGAAGAGTAGATGTTGCATTGGAAGACATAGTTTGGTGATGATGTTACGACTAGGAAAAGGTTTGACTTGATGATCTTGAAGACCTCTTACAGCCTAAACTGTTTTACAATTCCATGATTCAAAGATTCAGACACAATTATAGTATGAGACCATCACCAGCACTTTACTTTCTAAGGGCATTCTCCTGCCAGTATCTCAAAAACTGTTACAGACACTACTGCATGATTTCAGTGAGTAGGAAAGGTTTGGATTTAAGGCCAATCTCACCATAATTGAGACCACAGGTGGTTTTATAATTTTATTTTATTATTTATTTTGAAGGGGGAAAGAAATGGTTTCTATGTGTCTGTAATACTTTACAACTTGTTCAGTCTCGCAGACAATCCCTGTGCAGGCTGCAACACTGAGCTCTATCCACTGGGTATTTTAAAACAGTCTTCATTACCTTGTGAATAGTAGCAAAACGTCCACAACCCTTAATATTGGCTGAGGCATGAAAAGCAAGTTCATTATCCAGGTATAAAATGTGTCAGTTCTGCAAACTTCCAGAGGTTTCCTTCGTTCAGGAGGTGGCAGAACTCAGGATTACGGCATATGCTTGGTTCCCCACTGCTCCAAGAGTTAATCATTAGACTATCACCAGTAACGCTCAGGATACTGAGAACAGAGTTTTCTGTCAAAGGTCTGGGAAAACAGCACAATGCAAAATTCAAGCCTCGGTGGCACAAGGACATCAAAAACAATCTAGCCCACACCCACCGAGGTCGTCTCCAAACACACAAAACTGTTTCTAATCTGCCTAGGAAAGTACTTTAAGGTTCATTTTAATAGGTGCTAGGGATACACAACCAGAATTACTGTAATTAGGAGGATCAGTGTGTGAGGAGGAAAGCACATAAAAAGAACATGCCTACTTAAAAGAGTTAAGTAATAGTAATAGCAATTATTAGTTGAATTGCAATTATTAATTAGAACATAATAGATCTCTGGCTGTTCTTTAGGAAGGAGCTTAAAATTACCTCCAGGTACTATGTGAAGTTATCCAACAGAAGGGCATCCCTGAAACAGCTTTTGCACAGCAAAGCTGACTTCAAAGTGTCACAGGATGGGTGGGGTTAGAAGGGACCTCTGTAGATCCCAGAAAGCATTTAGCTGCCTCAAAGAGCTGCTAAAGTAAGTTATGACTGAACCTTAATTCTGGAGAAAAGGAAATACTTTCTGATAAAGATTTTGTTAAACAAGGTTTCACTATGAGTAAACTGGAGGTTAAATATATATATATTTTTACTTAGATATGTTATATGTTAATTTTGCATTAGAACACACACATATGTGCATAACTACATATGCAACATTTTATTTGGACATAAATTCGTTCATCTCACTATTTCTATCCTCAAAAACTCCCCAGCTGCAGTAGCCGGTTAAAGATGGGTAACTAAGAGCTGTATTTAGGAACTTGTCCAAGGAGCCAGTAGCAGCAGGGAGATCTCAGCCTGCCTCTAACTCTCCAGCTTGCTTTACTCTCAAATTGCAGGATCCCACAACGCAATCTGCTGCAATGTGTCTGAGATGGTGCATTTGTCACACTGACCTGGTGCTGTGCCCAGGGGCAAAGGGCAGTTGGGCAAAGGGTAGTTGGGCAAATGCAACCACATTGTTCCCCTGGGGCTGGGCTTCCTAAAAACTTGTGTTTCTACCATATATTACTTATTTTCTAAATTAAAATATATCACAGCAGAAAGCCGCGTGTCTGTTCTTTTAAAATGACTAAACAAAGTTGGTAATTTTGGAAGATACTTGGAAGAAAATTAACTTTACAGGGCTCAGATTCCACATTTAAACATTGTCAAGTAACAAAGCTGTTCTATATGTTTTATTTTATAGACTGATCATGTCTGAATCCAGGAAACTTGCCTCAGTAGATTAGACATGAATGCCTTCTCTGCTTGGTCCCTGGGATGGTCCTCAGAACATACAAGTTACACCCAGGAGGAGCTGCATCACAGGAATTTCCTCCACTTTATGCATTAAAGGGAAAAAACAGGAAAAAAACAATTTTTACATATCCATCTGCAGCTCCAGTTTTTTCTCTTGTGAAGCCATAAATATGCTTACATCACTGCCAGCATTTTTAAAACCCCTATAAATTGTCCCATAACTTTTCTGGTTCAAATTGGAAAGTAGGATATTATTCTGAAAGTACAGAAAGGAAAACGGAAAATGTCTTACTCAAAAAATAAACACGGTCCGTTCTACAGAGGCCCTGCAGCACATATGTTCAAGAGTGACGAAACTGATCTCAAAAAAACCCCTCCAAAAAAGAAAATAACTCAGAGAATTATGATTTTTGAGGGTGAGGATGTAAACAGCAGGAACAGAAGAGCATTTTAAAAATAAAGTGCCTATTACATTGAAATGAAACAAAGAATGAAGAGACTAAATAGTAAACTGTAAAAATCTGTCTGTCAGCAAAGCTCTTTTGGGACTGAACGTTTCCCCCACCCCCTTCTTGAGGTTCTCAGGAAGCACCAGGCACCCTCCAGGTTTAAAGCTTTCATCCCTGGGGTCTGGGCTATATGGGTTTCCTGTACAAAAGGAATCAAGAGGAGAAGAAAACATTTGACCGACTGCCCCAGCAATCATACAATGTTTTATACTTGGTGGAGCACTGCCTAACACAACAAAACCTAGTATTCTTTCAGAGGACTCAAAGAGTCCAACCAATTATGTCCCTTCATGGGGATGGCTACGCCAGCCTTTGATCACCAGATCTAACTACCAGCAGTAAAGCAAACACAAATCTGCAGACAGCATCAATAAACCTTGCAGTGGGAGGGAACTGGGATACTCTGCCCAGTTGGCTTTTCCTTTTTTCTTTCTGACTTTTTTTTTTTTTCTCCTCCTCTCTACATCCCCCTTAAAATTATCTACTGGTTTCTCTTCTCTAACTCACTTGATTCTTATCAAGTAAAGGGTAGCTTTGCTCACTTTTTAAAACCGGCTGTATGGCATCAAGAAATAAATATAAAATATAATATTCTATAAATTTAAAAGTTAAATAAATAAAAGCATTATTTTAATTTTTTAAAGTAAATAAGCACAATTCTTGAGCAGAATTTTCTAGCCAAGGCAAAAGCCTGTTAAGTACCTGCAATTCATCTGTGTTTTACTAAACTCTGTTTTCACAAATACACACACATGCAAACATGTACTGGTGATCAAAGACTCTCCACTTCATTGTTTCTTTACTCCTCTGACCCTTTCTTGAAGATTTTCTTGCTAAGCACAATCTAAATGCTCCCCCTTTTCTGACCATCTTTGCTGTTCTTTCCCCATGATTCCATAGCACAGGATGTAATTGGTGATGGGTCAGAGATAGGATTGGGTTTTCCTCACCCAGCACTATACTTGGCGGTGTTTTTGGAGCCAGAGCACAGACAATGATCTCCCATACCCAAGGAGTTCTGCTGGTGTCAACACACAGAGTCATACCAGCCTCACACCCAAAAATACGGTGGGGCTGAATACCCTTAGAAGCATTTAGTCAAAGTACTTTGTGCTGTAGTAACTGTCTGAAAAGAAAATCACATTTCCCTGTCTCACCAGTGCATGCCCAGTGTAAGGAAGACATCCAATGTACCTGCTACTGCTTCCGAAGAGGCATGAAAACAAAAATGAGGTTCCACATCAGCCTCCTGCTGCACTCCCCAGGCTGAAACAGGCACCATCTAAGGAAAAACACCGGGCTGTCACCTCACAGACCTGCAAAGAGCCAAACTCTTTGTGTTTGTGGTTAAGAATAAGTGGTGGATGCTAGCTGGGCTTTGCATTTGCTCTATGCTTTGTCTGGTCCACGGCTCAGCTCCTTCCACTGCATAAAGCGATCGATTTATGTAGCCCTATGTCCTTTCCCTCCTGGCTCTGCTGTTTTGGACACCTCCCAGTGCCTTTTTCTGGGAGAAGTGCTGCTGGCAGAAGGCCTGTCTGTCATGGCTAAGTAAAAGGAATATGATGCTTTTCTAACCACATTGCTCAGAAAATAAGGATGTGTTAAAAACCGACCATAGTCCCTTCAGATAAGAGTTCATATACTGTTACTTAATGTACACGATTACAACTCTATAACAATGTGGGAGGATCTGGAGAAAAAGGAGGTAATTCTTACTGGTAATACACTACAACATGACTTGGATTCAGTCTCCAACTTCCTATAAACTTCACATGTGTTCACACTGAATCTTCTCAACACCCCTGTGCCTTCTGCAAATGGATCCAGATGATAAGGTATCTCTTCTCTCATCATTTGTCTGTCTTATCTCTTACAAATACGATTTGGAGAATGACAAATACCTTTTTCTGGGAGGAGCTACAGACCTTAGCACAACAACCAAACCAGTATTTCCTTTTATTAATTTTTTTAGCAAAACCTAGCCACAGCTTTTTCACTTTAGTAGCACCATATACATCTGGATGAAAAAAGTAGGGCCTGCCAAATAGGCAGTAAAAGCCAAAAGAGACAACTCAAGCTTTATAATTTACAATCTGTTAAACTGCATGTTTCAGGAAAAAAAAAAAGTCTGCATAAAGTTCCAAGCAAACCCCTGTGAGAAAAGAAGCTCTGAGGGGAGAAAAGTCAAAGAAAAACAAAACCCAGAATCAAGCCTGAATAGAAAATAAAACCCAAGCCCTTATGTAGAAGTGGAGTAGGTAATACGGGATCTAAAGCAAGAAAAGGTCCACTGAAATAATTACAGCCCTATAATAAATTGGGAGCAGAGCAGATGTGTGAAGGAGACACAAGGTGAAATTTCATCTAATAGGGTGATTCATACTTACTGGGAAAATCTGGTTGCTCCTACAGGGGTTGATGCCAGCTGCATTTTATGCAAACCAATAAAATCTTTTGTGTGGTCTCTTGACCTCGCTAATTATCTAATTTACATATAAGACAATAATGTTGTTCACTAATTTTTAAAGGGAAGTGTTCCCACCCTGGGAGGGTTATTCCTGCATCTCCTCTGAAGAAACTTTAAAGTGGAGAATGCTGCAAGTGAATGGCAGTTCCCTGCAACCCAGTTCCAAATGATCTCCATTAATTGGGTGAATTCAGGAGTGTTTAAGGTTTTACATATCAATTCTATTGGGCAAGTTCAGAGGAGGCAAAATCTGGCCTTATCCTGATTGGGGTAACTATTCTGTGGAGGTTAGAGGAAAAGCCTCTCCTAAGTAGGCTCCCGGGCACCGTGGTGCAATGCAATGACCAAAGACACTTCACATCTTTTCATGGCTTTGCATTTGAAAGACCAAACCCATCTTGACACTCCGGTCATCAAATGTCAGCACAGAACTCAAACAGAGGCAAAGGGCGTATAAAACTCTGAAGTGATCCTCATAAAATGCCCCAATCTACTTTCTACTGCAGTGGGAATGGAGAATTTAGGCAACTAAACATACAGAGGTACAGTGTTGTTTTTTCAACTTCATATTTTTCTTCCAGACCCCTGGAAGAGTTGTATTGGATTTGGTTTTGTATACGATACAGTTGCTCCTATTCAAACGGTCTGTGAGAAACCACAGATCTATCTAAAACTATCTCACAATGAGGTAGATCCCCTGAACATTTGGTATTACCATATTGACAGGCAGCCCACTGGCTAGGGCCACTTCCATCTGGAGCCCCAGAAGCTGGCTCAGGCCACAGGGTGCATCAGGATTTACCAATATCACCGGTTTACACACTTCTGCTCAGTCTCCCCTTTTGCTACCCATTTTCCCTGAGTGCAAAGCCACCCCCTGCCACAGCCCAGTGCCACATGACTTATATCAGTGTGACATAAAGCAGACTGGGTCTGCAGATCTGAGCTGATTAAGAAAAAAATCACAGAAGTTTTTGCTGTTGGATATTTTTGTGTGTGAAGATGTTTAACCTGGATGGTTCCAGCACAGCCAGAGCAGCGACAAACTACAGAGCAGGAAGAGCTGCAAGCAGCAGGGGTGGGAAGTGGGAATTTCTTAGAGTTTTTCTTGTGTCAAGTCCAATTTATGTAACGTCTAATTACATCCTTAGAGTTACCAAAGGATGGGGGAAGGAAACCAGGTTTTAAGATCTGATGTAAATTACTTTATATTGCTTGTAGTTACACAGGAAACAGGTCTTAGACATTTCTCCTTTGCTTCCTAGTTCTGTTCTGAGTTCAGCTGTTCTCTGTATGACTGCTGGGAGCCAACTGATCGCAGCTGGTGACATCCTCTCAAACCTGCCCATTCCTGAAATATTCCCCATTTTTTTCCAAATTATGCTGTGTTCATGTAGCAGTAAGGAACACCAAGGCAGATATGACCATGACCCTCATGAAAACAGGGTAGCAGTAAACTCCTGGAAGTTTACTGGAAGTTTTCCCTGGAAGTTTACTGGAAGTTTTCAATATTGGGTGGTGCTCTGGGCAACTTGGTCTGGTGAGAGGTGTCCCTGCCAATGGGAGGGGGTTGAGACTAGAGGTCCCTTCCACCCCAAACCATTCCATGATTCCTTTAAGGCTTGTAGTTGACTCATTTTGCTTTTAAATGGTTCAATTAAAAAAAAGCAGGTTGGCACCAGTTACAAAAGATACCGCCCCCTGCTAGTCTTGCCCCCTCCACCTAGGGTTGCTGCCCTGCCATGGTGTTTACATACATCTGCCCCTCAACTTCAATTTACAGCCCAAGGCACCAGACGAGGGCGGGGGCAGGGGTAGGTGGGGCTGAAAAGCCAACAGACGCACTCATTACAGAAACCTCTACCTCAGAGCAATGGTTCAGCAACACACAATCACCCAATAACAGCTAAAACCATCAAAAAAATACTAAATCTGTCATCTCTCAGAATCAGGCCGTGGAGCTATGCCAGCACATGGAGCAATGCTTCCCTCAGTTTGCAGCACATTGCTGCTATGTACCTTGACTACAGAAGAGCTAAGAGCAGATTATGCCATAGGAGGAGTGATTCTATATCACTGAGGTGATATATGCAGATGACTCTTCTGACTAGAGCTAGACTTCTTGCCTCTCTCTGGGATGTCTGGGATGAGTGTTGCCATTCCCTCCCATGGACCAGCACTAACACTTAAGTGACGTCCTGGGGAACAGGTTCATGCAGTTCATCAGTTCTTTTTTCAGCTCCCTGAAGGAGTGCATCAGAGTTACATGAACATTGGTGCTGCTGCTGCAAAAATGGGGCAATTGTGTATTTCTGCTGATTGGAGGTAAGGAAAAGGTGAGACTGATTCATAACCTGACCTGGGCCATATGCCATATTCTGACTAAAGGCTGTGGCTATCATGAACCTAAGGGTCTGTTAAGCAACAGAATTGCACAGGGCCCACCTCAGTGATGCCACACTGACTTCCTCTGCAAAAAGCTCCATTAGGCTGTGGCAAGGTGGGCAGACCAGAGTGTCCTAGGGATTTGTGAAGACAACAGCAACTGCCAGAACTTCACAGGAGCATGACATCAACAGTGTAGACTGTGTTTGGTCCGTAAAGACTAGGTGAAGTTGATCATTCTCTGACAACTTGGTCATATCACATGCTTCTCCTTCACACAAGAGACTGCCTGTAGGTTCTACGGACCTACTAGCTGGCTGAAAGACCTCACTGTGCTGTTCAGAGGTTCACTCTACAAACCAAACTGGTCAGTTAGACATCAAGGGAAATCGATTTGTCTCAGACATCTTTGGCAATTCATATTATTCTAAATACAACTCTTGTCTGCAAAGCTTTCACGTGGCCTTAGCAAAGCAGCCCCCAAAAGGATAATTTGATATCATTGTATTGATAGGCTTATCTGCTCAGAGAACTTTTTCATTTCTCATATCTACATTTGGTTCTCCAAAACCACCTCTCAGCAGAAATAGCTGTCAAGAGTAGGCAGCAGTGAAAAGCTATAAGAATACCAGGCTACGATTTACATTCATCAAAACATTTGGAGCTATTTAAGGAAAGGCTCCAGCACAAAGAATTTCTCCTTCAAACAGAGCTGAGCCCAAGTAACACCTCAAGAGATTAGAATATTCTGCCCAAAATGTTGCCAAAGCAACCCCACAATCAGAAGAGGGAATAAATTAAATCTCTTGGGACAAAAGACTCATCTCTTTGCTCCAGACAGTGTAGCCAAGCAGTTTCCAATAATCTTCAGGAGCACCTCTGGAGATGGGGAACTAACTAAGGTCAAGAGCAAAGGGCTGGGACAGCTTCCTCCAGGGTATCTCTTGAACCATCCACCAAGTAAACCTTAACCCAGCTTTATATTTAAACAGTTTACATTTGTTTAACTTGCTAATGGGCCCACCCAAAGGGGTTTGTAAACCCTGGGAGGATTCTCTGCTGTATTGGGATCAGATCCTTTTCTGAGCACAGGGACATGAGACCCAGGATTTGGCCATCACTTGTCTTTCAACAGCTATTGAACACAAACTTTTTCCAAAGAGTTAAAAAAATCCCCCCTCAAACCACTCAAGTTTAATTTGTCTCACAGAAACAAAAATAATTAAAAATAATTTTAAAAAAATCCAAGAAACACTGGCATGTTTCTTCAAATCAAAACCTTGTCAGATCAAACACTGGCACAAGTTCAGACTTAGCATTTGTGGGGCTGGATCAAAGCAGAACCCTACACCTAAAATGCAAGGAATGAACGGGTCTTCATCTCCAGGCTTTGTTGTTTTTGGAAAACGGTGTCTTTCCTACAGTCTACATTTCTTCAGGGTAATGGGTTAGACATTTCCCAACATTACAGAAGAGTGCAGGAATAGCACCTGAGCAGAACACAGACTACTAGGCTGTGCAGCAACCAGGAAGACACAGGAGGGAGAAGGATAAAAAACCAGTGAAGGCTGAGAGCTGAAGAGACAACTGCAAGTATTGCAGCACCTTGGAACTGGTGTTGGGAGCCTCAGGCAATTTGCTGCTGTGTTGGCAGTAGACAACACCCTGGATTACTACTTAAAATGATGATTTGAAGAGATCTCACACTCCTATGGCCCTGAGGACTCTGATCAAGACTAGCTCTTGAAGTTATCCTTCTGCCCCTGCCACCTCGTGTGTGTAAGACCAGTGTATCCCCATGCAACATGGCACTGGGATGCGGCCTGTGGAGACGTGCCCAGGTGTTTTGAATCGCAGTGCTATCTGAAGCTGCTCAGAACACATTAAACATGCCAAAGGAGAAATGCCTGGGGAAAAATGCCATCCCTGTCACATTAACAGCACTGGTGTTCAAAGGCTCATGGAAGCTCTGCACAAAAAAAGACCCTGTATGCAGTTTTGGTTCTATACAGAGAAATGAGGAAATTATTTCTGCAGTCAGATTCCTGCCCTCTGGCTGAAACTATGCACAAAGAATATCCAGCAAAACATTAGGAGTTTGGGACACCCAGGTCTACAAGCTGGCCTCTACCAGAACAGCTGTAGGGTTCTGGGAAAGGTTGAGAGCAACCGAGACCCTGCTGACACTTGGTTGTCAGCTCCCCACTATCTTTTTTAACATCATGTGAACCTTGTTCCACACTGAAGGTGTGTGGAAATGTCAGACTGAGGACCTTGCTGCAAAGTCAAACTCACATACCTTGTGATGTTGACCAACAGAGTTATAGTCCAATAAGATGGAGCAATCTGTCACCCTTTCACAGCCTTGGAGACTGTCCAGCAGGACGTGTGGAAGCCTATGATGCTCAGGACCAACTTCTCCAGAGGCAACAGAATCAAGGATGATATTGAACTATCACTCAACCATAGTCCTGCTGACTTCAGGGATTTATTTCTTAAATCAGGACAAGAGGATGCAAGTTCTCTTGATCTGTGTGGAATAAATTTTTTTTTAAAAAAAGTAGGAAATCTGGTTTTCTCCTTCTTCTTGAATTTCAGTGACTATTTGTTCTACAGGAGTAGAGACCCAAGAGTGACAGCCTCAGCAGTGTCACTGGCTGGCCCAGGGGAAGGTGACTTTAAAGTCTCTACTTAAGGTTACTGAGCTCAAACTAAAGAGAAAACAGAAGGAACACATAGAACTGAATGGAGAACAGGTCCTTTTGATGTCTGTAAAGAGGTGTAAGTAAACGCCGAAGGGTTTATTCCTGTCTAACAAAACTCAATAAAAGCTTCAGGATATCAGTGTTTATCACACAGTTTTCAGCACACTTTGTGTAAACCCATCTACTAGACTCAATAGACCCATTGGGCCCTATGTTCAGATTGTGTGGATACTTGCAGTTCAGCACAGATTCATCCAATTTCCTGCTGTAAGACAGCAATCTCTTAGGAAGGCTTAAACGTGGAGACGATGTGGCCCATGGCTAGGTAACTCAGCCGGTTGTCAATCCCTTTGCAGAGATGCAAACACACCATATGTTTGCGGTGTGTTTGCTGTCCCCTGTACTGTCTGAAATCAAGGATGACCGCAGAAAGTATGCCAGGAATTTCCACCCAGCTGCTAAATCTGAACCATTTTGCTTAGAAAATCTGCCAATTATAAAAATAACATAATTCCAGGTGGTTAGCCTTGAGCGGGCAGGGGGAGCGGCAAGAGAACATTTGTACTGCTGTCCATACAAAAACTTCATGCTTTGATGAAGAACATCTGAAAAAATATGCAATCTGGATGACACATTAAGAACACCTACAACTTTCAGTGCATGATACATACTGCCTCAGCTGATCTGAATTATATCTTGCATTTGGAGATTTATTTCAAAAGGGATTTACATGTAAAAGAGGAAAAGCTGAAACAAAAGTGTTAACTTCCACTGAATCCTCCTCCTGTGAATGAATCTATTGCTTAAGGAAAGCAGAAATCTCAGTGCTAATACCAACAGCCTGTGAAAGCTAACAGCCAGCTCAGGTCAGCGCAGAATTCTTGCTAAGGCTTTATGGACTTTTCAAATGTGACTACACTGTGGCAAAGCCTGAGATTTCCTAAAGCCACAGCAGAATCTGAGGAGATACCTAAATCCTGAAGTTCCTACAAATGACTGTTCCAAGGACAACTGATTTCTATCTGGCTCTTCCTTATGTCTGTACCATAAACGCTCCGTTAGGCACTTATTCCAGTAAATGACACAAACCAGTTGAAAGACTATTGAAGGCTGGCTGGTTTATCACAATGAACTAAAATGTGTGTTTAGATTTTGAAGTTTAAGGGCTATTCCTTGAAGTGTGACCAAAGCAAAAACATGTGGTTCAGTCGTTCTCTGATACATCCTGGGCTGAGAGACTCCTGTGTGATGTTGTGCTTCAGCAGGAAAGCTACTAGCTCTTTGAAGGGCGATGCTGCAACTTTTTTATGTTCTCAACTGCCATTTCACGACCTTAGACAGCAAGTTAGTACCAACAGGCTTGGTTTATCCAGGCATAGCTAACCCCAGCCCACAGACTGCCACATCATTGTCAGGCTCCACTGTACCAGACTATTTCCAGAGAAGGGTAGATAGAGTCCTCCACCTCTCTGCACAGCCAACTCAAGGCTGAACCTCTTCTACCAAAGACCACAGAGTTGCAAAGCATAGACTCATTTGGATTGGAAAGGTCTTCAAGCTCATTGAGTCCAACCATTAACCCAGCTGTCCCAAGGCCACTGCTAAACCATGTCCCTAAGCTCCAAATCTCCACGACTTTGAAACACATGCAGAGATGGTGATTCAACTCCACACCTGGGAAGCCTGTTCCAAGGCCTGAAGACTCTTTCCATGAAGAAGTTTCTCCTAATGTCCAACCTAAACTTCCCCTGGTGCAACTTGAGGCCATTTCCTCTTGTCCATTACTCATTACCTGCGAGAAGAGACCATATGATGCACAGAGGTGTGGGAAACATGTCACTAACACCAGTTGCAAGATGTGAAGGTGGTGTCCCACAGTCACAAAAACATCTGAACTTCCACAATGCACTGTCTACAGAATATTACCACTCAGAAAATGGTTTGACCCTACAATGTGAGGATGTCCTGTGCTCCAGCCCTACTTTCTTCTCCCCATCCCAGTAACGCAACACAACCTTTCTCCTGCACTGTTCAGCAGAGCCATCACTAAGCCCATTCAGTTCATTAACCTAGAAACAAACAACTCACTTTTTTTGTCACATTATTTTTCTTCCACGCCAGTGAGCTGAACCCGTTCTACTCAGGGCCTGAAGAGCACTAGACTTGCTGCCAGCCAGGGGAAGAGGTAGCTAGGACCAGGAAGGTGATGAGAAGGTATCAGATATCCTCCATCCACTTTGCCTCCTCCTGCATGGAGACCCTCCTTAAATGCCTAAATACAGCTGCCACAGCCCATTCTTCTGACAAAACTTCTACAAGCATTCCTCTACCACACAAATTTACAATAAGTCAGCTACTAATGAATAGTTGGGAAGCTAAAAGCTGATGTGTTTGGACTTTCACATGCATACATATCAAACATATATATTTAAATACATCCAACATATTTAAAGCATTGTTTTCCACTTCCTGCAATCACTGCATGCCAGATCATCTATCTCAATTGCACCCAAGCTTAACTCCTATGACTCACTGGGAAATCTCATTTTAAGGTGCAATGCTCTAACACACTTGAGGTTCAGCTAATTCCATCCAGTTTTATTCACATCAAAAAAACCCCACACACACACATCACTTACTCTGCCTCAGTGTGAACCCACACTGTCTTCCAACAAAGAAAGTCATTTGTGACTTCTCCCCTAACAACAGCTAGGAGGGAAAGGTTCCTTCTCCACAGCTGTTTCTTGAAAACCAACTGGTTGGCTGGAATGACTGAAAGACTTCTCAGCAGAGTATGTTGGACACTTATTCATTGTTAATTGATTCAAGCCCTTGCTAACCCAATAAAAGGATGCAGTTAGCTTTTTTGTAAACCAGCCAGGATTGCAAAGGGTGTCTAAAACAGTGGGTATTGCAGTCTTTCATTCATTTTCTCAAAAGCAGAGTTAATAGCTATATTTTTTTTAGTGATACTCATGTATGTATTGGCTTTGCACACACAATCTCACCTTCATTACATGTAAGGCTTCAGCTGAAATTTTTGGCATCTGTTACTACTGTGTTTCACATCCCAAACGTATTGCTTGTAACTTCCAGGCCAAGATAAATGGGTTAAATTCACAGAACAGTTAAAGCTTATGCAAGCAGCTCCTTTGAAACCTCTCTGTGCCACCGTCACAGCTTTGGTGATGCCATCAGAGCCAGCCGCGTAGAGCTGCAATCTACAGAAACCTTCCCAAAAGCCACTCATTGCTCCACAGTGAGCACTGCTGGTGTGTGGGGAAAACTCCTGCAGCTCTGAAAACTATAAAGGAGAAAGCATACAGGTCCCTTTAAGTGGTAAAAGGGGTTACAGTTTCCTTCCAACAGCAGTTACCGCATCCTTTGATATTCTATCTACTTTATCATTTTCCCCAGTTTGGGGAGAATAGCAGCTGTGATAACACAGAGCCCATCTCCTGCACTGCCTATCGCTGCATGGAGGGAAATCGGGGAGGGCTGAGGGAACACTTGTTGGGAGCCTTCATCTTGCTCCTCAGTGAGAAGGCAGAAGATGAGTCACCACCTGACCCAGGAGTCAGGGGTCACGGCATTGTTCAGTCACTTGCAGCTAATTCCCAGTGAGCAGCTCTTACTAAAAGATTTCTTTATCCCCTTGGCTGAAGAAAAAAAAAACCCAAAACAACAAAGTAAAAATCTATGACTTGGACAAATCCTCAGGATCAAATGGGGAGGGAATATAAACTAATCCCAGAGTCCAAAATGTCTTTTAAGAAGCCTTTTTTTAAAAAAACCCAACCAAATCTTCACTAGGGTCTCCTCGTTAGTGGTGATTATAGGGGAGGAGTTTTTTTCTTTCTTAACTAAGAGTCTCTTCTTATCACAAACAAGAGCACCCATTGATGTGTCCTGAGGTTTTCTAAGCCATCTGACCAGCTGGCTTTGTATGTCTTTCACGCAGAGAGCAGGAGAAAGAAAGGCCGCTCAGGGAGAAAAGCCTCTGTTTCCTCAGCGGAAATATTGGGATTGCTTCTAGATGGCCCGTGGTGTTCTGGGGGATGCACACGTCTTCCTTTGATAGGCACAGCTTCAGTACGTCGTTGGAGTATCAGCAGTGACACATAGAAGTTATAAGTGATCACTTCCTACCTTCCCCCCCTCAATTACAAACACTTCAGGTGGTGGTTCTGCCACTAGTTTTCAAAACTGAAAACATCACCTGCACTTCCTATGGTTAAAAAAAGCATCAGTGATGTCACTGGGTTTCAGTATATCATAGAATCACAGAATGGCCAGGGTTGGTATGGACTTTAAAGATTATCTAGTTTCAAACCTCCTGCATAGGCAGGGACACCTTCACTAGATCAGGTTACTCAGGACCTGGTCTTGAACAATTCCAGCGATGGGGCAGCCACAACTTCCTTGGGCAACCTGTTCCAGCATCTCAGCATCCTCATAGGAAATAATTTGTTCCCAATGTCCAACCTAAATCTCTCCTCTTCAGGTCTATAATCATTCCCCTTGTCCTCTCACTACGCATCCATGTAAAAAGCCCTACCCCAGCTTTCCTGTAGCCCCTTTCAGCTATTGGACAGCTGCTATAGTCATCTCAGAGCTTCCTCTTCTCCAGGCTGAACAACCCCAATGTGCTCAGCTTGTCCTCATAAGGGACGTGCTCCAGCCCTCTGTTTATTTGAGTTGCTCTCCTCTGGACATGTTCCAGCAGCTCTATGTGCTTCTTACATTGGAGACTGAAGAACTGGACACAGTGCTCCAAGTGGGGTCTCACAAGCACAGCGTAGAGGGGGAAAGTATCCTCCCTCGACCAACTGTCAATGTTTCTTTTGATGGAGCCCAGTACAAGGTTGGCTTTCTGGGCTGCAAGCACACACTGACAGCTTATGTTAAAATTGTGGTCCACCACCACCTCCAAGTCCTTCTCCTCAGGACCGTCCTCAATCCTTTCTGCTCCCAATCCATATTAGTGTATGAGATTGTTTTGACCCAGCTGCAGAAGCTTGCACTTGGGCCTACTTGCCCTTGTCAGACTTCATGCAGTTTCCACAAGCCCACTGCTCAAGCCTGTCAAGGTCCTTCTGCATAGCCCCCCCTTCCCTCCAGCGTGTAGATGCCTCACAAATGAACACGACGACAACATGAGGCAGCATGTACATAATGGAGTGCCATGGGTACATAGAAAGGACTTAGCTGGACCACAGTGCTTGTTTTTAATTTTCTGGGTTCAGATGTGGGAGAGATGATCCATCAGCTGCTGACACCCTTTTCAGTGGTATCTAGCTTGGGCAGCACCAAAGTAACAGCTCAGCACTGCAGAAAGGGAGATCTTCCCTCCGTCTTATCCCAGACATATGGAACAATCAGACATTCACAGAGCTAATAATTGCAAAAACACAACCAACCAGCCAAGAAATCAGAAGAGCTGCGAGTACCCCAACAGCTGAGAATGAACATTGATCATAGAATCATAGGGATTGGAAGGGACCTCAAAAGATCATCTAGTCCAATCCCCTAGATCACCTAGACCAAGTCATACAGTCAGTCTGGGTTAGAAGGGACCACAGGATCATCCAGTTCCAACTCCCCTGCCATGATCAGGGACACCCCACCCTAGATCAGACTGGCCAGAGCCTCATCCAGCCTGGCCTCAAACACCTCCAAGGATGGGACCTCCACCACCTTCCTGGGCAACCCATTGCAGGCTCTCACCACTCTTATGGTAAAGAACTTCCTCCTCACATCCACTCTAAATCTACCCATCTCCAGCTTTGCTCCATTACCTCTAGTCCTGTCGCTACCTGACATCCTAAAAAGTCCCTCTCCAGCCTTTTTGTAGGCCCCCTTCAGATACTGGAAGGCCACAATAAGGTCACCTCGGAGCCTCCTCTTCTCCAGACTGAACAGCCCCAACTCTCTCAGTCTGGCCTCATAGGAGAGGTCCTCCAGCCCTCTGGTCATCCTCAGGTCCCTCCTCATGTTGAGCTTTTCATCCACAAGCACCCCCAAGTCCCTCTCCTCAGGGCTACTCTCCAGCCAGTCACTGTCCAGCCTGTATTTGTGCTCAGTATTGCCCTTGCATGGTCTTCCCCTTTTTCTAGCATCACTGTTATGCTTTGGCTCAAGCTACCTTACACTATCATGTCCCAGGATGCATCTGTACCTTCCCACCCCAAGTCCTTTATCCATGATCAATCTCTGAAACCAGGGTCTCCAAAAAATACTTTGACTTGCCTTTCCAGCCCATATATGTTCTCCCTTTTCCCCCCTACACACACTTTAAAGAAATTAATTTGACATTTTACATTTGCCTATAGTTTTTCCTGACAAATCTTCAAAGCAGTTAGCTTCAGTTGTCTCAACTTTTGATGAGCTTAAATGTTTTTGTTGCTATTTAAGATTGACATCAAATACCACGATTGTGGTCTCCCTTGCACCTCATTTTATTTCACATACCATATTCTTTTAACCAAATAAATTATCTCAATCTTGCTTCAAATCTAATAGCAGAAAAGTTTCCAAACTATCATTTCCTCAGCAAAATCCATTCGAGGGTCTCAGGTGTAGGTGCTGTCAGGGGCAGCACCAGAAGGGCTGCAGCTGTTAGAGCAGCTGCAAGGTGAGGCTTGGAGTCATCAGTTCAATGTTTTGTTGGATGTCTTTGGGATGGCATAGCCATGTTTTCACCAGCTTCCATAACCTCATGCCTACATGGGAGCCCTCCTCAGGCTTCCAGTGAAGCCCCAAAGCAACACAAAGCCTTCAAGAGCACATATTTGGCAGGGCTAGCACAAGCACAGCCTCAGCGATCTCCGAAGATGAGTCAGAGTTCACCTGCTTCTGCAGACTCCTTCCTCTCTCTTCATGTCAGGGATATTTACCTCTGCCTGCCTGTGAGTGAAGGATGTCTTCTATAAGCAATATCTATTGAGATGTTTGTGCTACATCTGTAAAATTCAGGTGTTTGGGTTATATTCTGCCCTAACATGAAAAAGACACAGAAAAGTTGTTTGAGAAAACAATAGTAGAGGAAATTTCAGCTTAACAAACACACAGGGTTATCTATAACCAAACAATTGGGAGGCACAACTGAGAATCATAGAATCATTCACATTGGAAAAGGCCCTTGAGATCATGAAGTCTAACATATAACTCTACTCTAAGAAGTAGAATTTAATCCTAGAAACTTTGAAAAATAGTTCAGTCATAGTTCTGATGGTCCAAAATTTTTCCAGGGGGTTAAATCACATAATCTTGGGCAACACAAGCGTGAAACACGGGGAGAGGTTGCACCAGACAACCTGGACACTGACATAAATTTACAGGGAGCAATATGGCTCTTCCTTTCCTCTTAAGGCAGTTTCCACTCCAAGAAGTGAGTAAAAGGGTTGTATGTTGTCTACCTGGACTTCAGGCATTTGACACCATTTTGCACAGCATTCTGCTAGAGAAGCTGGCAGCTCATGGCTTAGAGAGGTGGACCCTTCACTGGGTTAAAAAATGTCTGATGGCTGAGCCCAGAGAGTTGTGATGAATGGGGTTAAATCCAGTTGGTGACCAGTCATAAGCGGTGTCCCTCAGGGCTCCGTTTTGTCATCAGTCTTGTTTAACATCCTTATCAATTACCTGGATGCGGGGATTGAATGCACCTTCAGTAAATTTGAAAATGACATAAAATTAAGCAGGACTGTTGACCTGCTTGCAGGTAGAGAGGCACTGCAGTGGGATTTGGACAGGCTGGAGTGATGGTCTGAGGCCAATAGGATGAGGTTTAGCAAAGCCAAGTGCTAGGTCATGCACTTTGGTCACAATAACCCCCAACAGCTACAGGCTTCGGGAAGAGTGGCTGCAGAGTTGCCTGGTAGAAAAGGATCTGCAGGCGTTGGTTGACAGCCAGCTGAGCATGAATCAGCAGTGTGCCCAGGTGGCCAAGGAGGCCAATGGCACCGTGGCTTGTATCAGGTATGGTGCAGCCAGCAGGAGTAGGGGGATGATGGTGCCCCTGTACTCCTCACTGCACCTTGTGAGACTGCACCTTGAGTACTGTGTCCAGTTTTGAACACCACTATATAAGAAGGACATTGAGGTGCTACTGCAGGTCCAGAGAAGGGCAATGAGGCTGGGGAGAGGTCTGGAAAATAGACCCTATGAAGAGCAGATCAGGGATCTGAGGTTATTTAGTCTAGAGAAGAGGAGGCTCTCTACAGTTACCTAAAAGGAAGTTGTGGTGAGGGTGGTGCTGGTCTCTTATTCCAAATTACTAGTGATAGGATGAGAGGAAATGGCCTCAGGTTGCATCAGGAGAGCTTTAGATTGGATCTTAGGAAGAAGTTCTTTGCTGAGAGAGTGGTTGAGCACTGGAACAGGCTGCCCAGGGAAGTGGTGGAGTTGCCAGAGTTGCTACCCCTGGAGGTGTTTAAAATACAGTAGATGTAGCACTTGAGGCCATCGTCTAGGGGTTAGGGAGATGTTGGGATGAGGGCTTGACTTGATGATCCTGTAGGTCCTTTAAAACCTTAATGATTCTATGATTTTATACACTTAAGACTTTTAAAACCAAACCAGGCTACTGCATTTTTCACATCTTCCATTTGCTGGAGCTTTGCAATTTGTCTCCAACCTCCCTACTGTGCAGTCCTCAGTCAAGTCAAACCTGTTTGCCATGTGTGTGAGTGAGTGCCCTTAGACCCAAACCCAGCCAACAGCCTAGAGTAAACAGACCTACCCAAGGAGGAGTGAGAACCTGAACTGCAAATCACTTGTGTTCCAAAGAATTACTCCCTCTCCAGGTGAGGGAATGCAGCAACATTTCTGGTGTCTAAGCAAATTTCTCTGCAGCGGTTTGAAAGATGGGAGATGAATCTTTTTTCACTGTGGACAGGGCAGCGCCTTGGAGAGACTCATCGACACAAAAACCTGCTTAGCTAACAGATCTACTCCTTTTGCTTACCTACTGCTGATTTGTTGAGCTAATGTTTTAAGAACAGTGGGTACATCCTGGAACCACCCTCCTAGCTCAGTGATTATGTCTAAATTGTACCTTACATAAGACTTGCATCAGTAATGAGCTCTGCTCCCAGTGAATTTGCTTGCTTTGGCTAATGAGGAGTTACCACACAGTGAACTTCCCACAGCACAGAGCTGCACAAGGACCAAGGATGCACTGCTCCACACAGTGCTCATGCATCCTTAGCACAAGACTCGCCTTTCAAAGCAGATTAAACCTAGGCAAACTACTGCAAAGCCTGAGCAAGCTGGGACCTGGCTACAAAGGCAAACACCAGCACTAAGGAACTGCAAAGAGGAGAGAAAACAGCAGAAATTAATAAGGGATTGTGGGCATTGTTGTCCATCTGAGAAAGCACGGACACGAGAGAAACCAGAGCATGAAGGGAATTTGGTATGCAGCACCAAGATCTCCACCCTTTAATTCCCTCTTTCACTACCACCACTACTAGTTCAGGATGCTCAGGTTTGGATCTGTGAACTCACTTTTGACATATGCATATTCTAATGACAACAGGCACTGCAGTCACCGCTTGATCACATTTGAGATGTTAACAACAGGTCTCAGATAAAGGCTGCCTATTTGTGGGAAGCACATGTCACATGCAAGACCTGCATGTCCTGCTCTCCATGAGACATCGTCTCTCCTCTGGGCTAACTTAGAAGAGTTCTCTGATGACAGGTCAGGGTGGTGGAGGTCAAGGAGGATGAGTTACATTATTGGTGTGGAAGGATATTGATTCCAGACTGCAAACTGGCAGAGTAACTTCAGACATCTCCATTAAAAAGGTAAGTGTTCCTCTGATTTCAGCTTTTCTGTCTTTTCCCAAAGCTGAACGATGCAGAGGAATGGAAGAAGGTAACAGGCACAAGGTACACAGCCCACATTTGTCACACTTACCCTGTTATTCATAAGTGTGAACCTCAGGAAAATTAAAATACCAGCCCATGGTACTTTGATAATCACATAGACAACACACATGTAATTCTACACCATGACCAAGTACATAACATAGTACAGTATTATTTAAAATTAAGCTAGATCTGTAAGAGAGGTGGCCAATGAGGCTAAAAGTGAAAACGTTTTATAAAAAACCCAAAAAAACCCACCAAACTCACAGCTGTTGGGAAATACACTCATGAAGGTGGATGGTGGAACCAGCATTTGCCTCTCTTGTCATTATGAGGGGGTCCTTATCACATGATCACACACTGGCTTTGCTTGGACTCTTGCCTCATTCTCTGCCTGATTAAAGTGAAAAAAGGAAGGGAAACACATTAAAGCTAAATATCTTGTCACTACAGATTCGCGGGAAAGACATGCAGCATCTGTTTCTGTCTACGCTGAAACCCAGCCAAAGCCAAGAAGTGTGTGCTAAGCACCAGTATGTCAGTTGGTGTGGGCAGGCTGGTTATATAAGAGAAGTCAGCCTGGGAGAGGAGTGAACTTTGGATCCTAGTTCGGTTCAGATTGGCAGGTGCCGCGTTGTGTTGTGACCTGTTCCAGCCACACCTATAATCACACAGTGAGCTTCAGGTAACTCCTGTGATTGCCTTTTATCTTTAATCGCTTCCTGTTCACACTTCACCCTGCCAACGTCTCTTGTCAGGATTATTGCTGTTTATTTCCCATGAATATCTAAGAATATCATTCATGCCCGCAATAAAAGTTTCCGTGGAGCGAGACTTCACAAATGACCTGCACTGTTTCCTAAAAGGTTCCTTGACTGACTCGTTTGTTGGGAAAGGAAACAGGAAGATCCACATTGTGTGTCATAAAAAGCAACAGCAGAGATCACTGAGGCAGTTACTCCAGCATGGTTCTGCAGAAATGAAAGTCTCATACACAGATGAAATCATCTAGTAGTAGCACCAGTAATATGGGTCTGATCTTGAAAGTTCTTAGTCAGGGTGAGCTGTTTCCTCTTACAAATACTGTGATGAGACATGACTGTACATTTTAGATAAAACAACACTGGTCACTAACTACTCAGATCCAAGTCTTCCACAATACGCTGTTTTTATTTTATTTTATTAAGTTTACTATCCTAACTGCACAGTACAAGAACCAAGTCATACTACAATCTCCTTACAGACCATATCTCCCTCTCCCAGGGACACACAATGATGCCTAAAACATCAACCATTTGAAATACAGACCTGAAGAGCCTAATAACTAACTTTTCTCTCATGAGGACCTGTAGGTATCATAGAATGGTTTGGGCTGGAAGGGACATCAGAGATCATCTAGTTCTAAACTCTTTCCATGGGCAGGAACACCTCTCACCAGACCAGGTTTCACAGAGCCCCATCCAGAGCTTGAACATTTCAAAGACCAGGAATCACTTCAGCAGTGATAAATCCTGTCATCCTTACTGCATGCAACCAACACAGCAGATGGACACCACTGACCATCTAGAAGTGCTGTTTGACAGACGCTTTAAAATACTAGTGCCTCTTTGGGAGTCCACATGGCAAATCCATATCAAGGTATTTGTACTTCTGAACACAAATAATTTTTACTGCGGAGTGAAATAATTCAAAGAAGTAAGGACACACCAGCTGAAACTGTCAGATTACTCTGAATCAAAGAAAAAGAACTGCTTTTTGGTCTAGTTATTGTTCAGGTGTGAAGCATATTGCCACAGGATTCTACAGACAACAAGGCTGAAACAGGTCCAAAACCAATTGCACAGAGTCATGTAGGAGAGATCCATCGAGGGCTATTAACCTTGCGGACACCTCCTTGGGTTCCAAAATGTAAACTGGGAGGACACACTAAAAAGAACATCGCTATGTCGTTCTGACTCTTTTAGCTCATTGCTGATCATTGTCTAAGGCAGGATGAAAGAACCTGTTCCTATATTGTTACTACGTTAAACAGAGGTTTTCAAGTGGAGCTTGCTTAGCACCATTCTTCATAGGCTGGAAGAGGTATGATCAGGATAACCTCAGCTTGGACATGCTGAGGACTTGGAACAAGTAGCAGCAACATGATACACACTGGACTCCAGCTTGCAAGCCGCTGCTTCACATTCCCATAGATCTCAGGGAGTCTGACCAGTGGGAATTATTCTGCACCTTCCACTTCACACACTCAGGTCACAAACCTGTCTCTCACCAGAGTCATCTGCTCCCTAGGATGACAAAACTAACATTTACCCTTCAATCAGTCATGGGCAGTTCTCAATGTCATCCTTTTCTCCTTCTGTTTAAAAGAAGCCTGCTCTAATTCCCTGTAAGCTAGAAGATGTCTCCCTGTTGCTTGGCACTTTCCCCATTGCTGTTACACACTTTTATAATTAAGAATTCTCTGCTTTAGTCAATTGAAAACTACTGAAATTGTCAAGTATGTAAAAACTAACTATTGCCAGAAATAGTCATGTTGCTTTCCCTTCTGGTAGGGCCCCCCTAAAGGCAGAAACTAAAGCAATTTTTAAGACTACATCCATCCTCCATCCTCATTAGCATTTGATAACACTGGTTTCTGCATAACTCAATAATGAGTTACAATTATAGCTTCAAGAGTCTCTCAAAGGGGTAGTCTTCTTCCTACAACGTTTGCGTATACTTTGAGTACATTCTGCCTGATCACTTGCAAAGATGTACTTGGCATTTTCTGTAATGACTCCAACTTCCTTATAGTCCTTCCAGTCTAGTTGGTGAAGATCACGATTCCACATGTGCTAGAAATGAGGCGAGTGGCAAAAGGGATCAAACCAGAGTCTGCCCCATTAGATGAATGCATTTGCCACAGGTTTCAGGGACCTTATTTATGACTGGCACTATTGATCCTTCTTCCTCTTCACCTATACATTGCGGCAACTAACCCTATGGGTGAAAACACCAGGATGCTCAGCTCTTCCCTCTTAAGAAAGATCTTCAGCAGCCTCTAGGAGGTGACTTCACAGTTTTAAGTAAAACAGTATTGATTTTTACAATGAGTCTATCAGCCTGAAGACACTTTATCACCCATTTATCCTTTTACCTCATGAATGACACCCTGGCGTTCTCTTTATTGCTACATCACGAACAAAAGGCACAACAAAGTCTGCCATATCCTGTAAATTACAAAATACTGTTTCCCAGTCAAACCATCTGTCTAGCTGAGATGCTGCTTTGTACACAAGGAAAGTATATCGGACATTGCTGGTACTTCAAGAAGCAGCAGAGAAGTGATGAGCAATTATTTTAGGAATCATTGCTCATTGATCACCGTGTGGTGGTTCCTCTGGATTGCTACAGAAGCAGACAGCTATCTGCAAACAAAGCATGGAGGACCAGGATGAATCAGCCTACACCAAATACCTTCTTTAACAGCAGTCAGTCAGCCAGAAGGGCACTAAACTGGAGTCCTTTTCTTAAACTTCCACTCTAGGAAGGATTTTATAAAACAACAGGAACTCAGTAAAGCTTGGACCTCTATCTAACACTTCACGGTGTAAGACACTCATAGACAATTTGTAGAGAACTCAAATATTTGAACTTACAGGGGAAAAAAAAGAACTGTCAGTAACAATATTATCTACTTTGGCCTGGCTGGTACCTTGTTAGACACATCTGGCTCCCTCAGTGTACTCTTGAGCTTGAAAATCCTGAATGTTTAATGGTTTATTTGAATTTACATCATGAAGATAAACAAACACTTCTTTAAAATAGTGCCCTGGGAACAGAATAACATCAATCTTTTGCACATGGACACTTGTTTCTTTAGAGCTCCCTTTTGAGCAGCATTGTCCTTGTGTCCCCTCCCTGCAACACACAGAAGGAAACACTCCAAGGTAGAGGCGCCATAGCCAGCACATTTCCCTTCATATGGGGCAAGTCCTTCCGACAAGCCTTTATATCTTCTGGAAAATATATGCTGTTATAACTTTGAAGCTGCTGTTGAGCACAGCAGACCCGTCTGAACTGGGTCCAGTGCAGGTCACCAAGAGTCGGTGCTAGAGCAAGCACTTCTTCACTGCTAGCAATTGCATCATTGCATCACTTCCCAGCATAGTGTCTTATTGCTAATCATCTGGGGACAAAGATTTTTGTTCATTTGCTAGATGGAGCTTGGTAGTGCACGTTCTTTCTACAATACCTGAAGGAGAGAAAAGCTCTCTCATTTGTATTTTTACTGAAAAGTGATTCCTGCTGGGCTTGCAAGAAGACTCACAGGGTTGTCCGCAAAACCAAAGAGCCCCAAGTAAGTAAATGTCCAAAATAAAACAAAACCTGGTTTTGCACAAATGCATTGTTTTGTCTTGCTTCTAACACAATATGTCTCACTAAGCTCCTAAACCAAATACAGAATGTATTTAATTGTGATCATACTGAACACAAGATTACCAGGGCCAGAAAATGCCTTGGACCTGCATCAACAATTGTTTTCCATTTTGAAAACTTCACAATGAACGTGACTGGAGACTTGCTTCCACTCCCTGAATGAAACCAAACATCAGCTTGAGATCCCCAGAGTCCTGAAACTCAAGAGACTCAGATGCTGCAAAGGTCAATGCAACCAAGAACCACCACTGGATTTACTATTTTTGCTATCCTAGTGCCCAAAGCCTTTCACCCTGAGCCAAGGCCCCCACTGCAACAAGAAATGTGCAACCAAATCTTCAAGAAGCAGCCCCTGTCCAAGGACCTTACAGCAAGCAGCAGATTTAACAGGCTCCACCAGCTACATTGAAGCAGTGATGGGGGTGGAGGGGGAAGGAGAGGTACCTGCTAACCCAAACCCAAGCATATATTGGCACAATGAGCATTAGTCACAACTTACCTCTAAATAATGTTGAAATAAAATATTTTTCAGTAACAGTTCTCACTTTTACCAATAAAAGACTTAACAAACTTTTTGTTTCCTCTCTGGAATCTCAGTACTGAGCCACCTACAACTAGAAAACCCTTCTCTTTTTTTTTTGGCTGCATCTTGTGCACTACAGCAAAGTGAAAAAAAATCAGCACCCGAATAAAAAGTAAAGCAGGAAAGCAGGACAAGCCAATCAATTAGATGCAAGTTGGCCTTTCTTTTCACAGTGAAAGGTTTTTCTTTTTATCTCCTAAGAGTTAGAAAACACCAAAACTTGGTCTTGCAAGGAGGTGTCAATGAGGCCCTTTATGTCAAAGCTGCATTTAGAGAGGGAGAACTCAAAAGCACACTGCTTTTTCCTCTGGTGGGCTTTGTTCTGAAGATGCTAATGCCCCAAATGCATTCACCAGACCAGCTTTTATTGTTTTGCGTGCCTTTTTCTGGATTGGAAAGGCATAAGCCCTGCACCTCTGATGGTACACGGTGCACTCTGGGTCCAGAGGAGGGGGCTGTAAACACACCATGACGGTTTGGTCCTGGTGGGATGTGACCATGGTGCTCAGTTCTGCTCAGCAGAAGATTGTCCCATCTGTCCCATCTTGTTGGGAGACATCACCACTGTGTGATTCAGTCCACTGCTTTTTATTTCCACCCTGGCTGGGAACTGCAGGAAGGAGCTGTCATTTAGCTGCTCTAGAACAGGGATGCAGGGCTATGGAATTCCTAGATCCTGAAGCACACTTCAAAAACACAGAAGAGGCTGGATTTGGCTTGCAAATCAGCACCACAACGCACACGAGCTTAGAATAGAATCACAGAATTATATTCAATATTATCACTGAATTCTAGTCAATAGACTCATAGGATTCTATTCTTATGTCCTATCTTGAAACAGAACGTGCTTCCTGCATCTCTCCCTAAGCTGAGCCATGCTAGGTGAGCCAAGAAAAGTGTTTGGATCGCTGGGCTCTAAGAACCTACCAACCAAACACACAGGAACCCTTTTCCCATTCAGAGCAAGGCATTCTTTATGAGTTAAGTATATATTCCCCCAAGAAAAACATTCATTCTCCTTCTGACATGATACTACAGTTCTCCAGGCTTCCTCAGGGTAGTGGGTTCAGGGTAAATTCTCCATTTGTCCTGCCTTTACAGCTCCAAACAAACGATCCTCGGAATGACAGACACCATTTTATTGAACTAACTAGGCTGCTCTTGGCTTTCTTCTCCTCTCTGCCCAATAACACAGAGCCTTTTATCTTGGGGCTGTCTCCTCCTGGGCATGCCTCCAGCCAGCCTCACTGCCTGCTGCACATGAGTTCTGTCTATGCAACATCATCGTTGCTTTAAAAACGTACCAAACGCAGGAAAAACAGTTTCTCTCTCTCCCTAGCTCCCCCACCCCCCACCATCCCTCCCTTTTTTTTTTTTTAAATAAGAATTATTCCATGTGGTTAGAGAAATAACATCTGGAATTACTGAAGGCTGCCAAAAGGAGAGAATGAAAACAATGAGTTGAGTCACACTGGAACCTGCCAGCTTCACATAATTTAGACCTTCTTGAGGCAGTTTGAAAAGAAAAGGAAAAAAAAAAAAAAAGATGGAAAATGTTTTAGTTTGCTGTTTATAATGCATTTTACTATTTTTTTAAACTGCCGATGTAAGTTGCAGAGTCAGCCAAGATATAGAAACATGACAAGGGCATTCATCCTTGCAGGGCTCTGATATTACAGTCTTCCTCTAATTTATCTGCATACGTGCAACAGCAGATTGAGTTCTCTTTCTGAGCAGAATCCTTCTAAGCTAGTGAAAATCTTCCCCAGAGCAGATCTGAGGCTGCACTGGACCTTTCTATGCCACACAGACAACTGGAAAGTTTCCTGAAAGCCCCTTCCTTTTTCATAGCCATGAGCAGTGCTGGCGTGCTTTAGGAAAGGTTAAAGTGCCTGCATATACTTTGGGGGAAAATCAGAAGAGATCTCTGGAAAAAAGTCTTAGCTAGGAAGAACAACAGTCAGCCAAGAAACTTGCTCATGCTGATTGATCAGGGGTTATTGGTATCGCTTGTCACCTGCCTGAACCCAAGTTACCAAACATTATCATCCATCCATCATTCTTTTTCCTTAAAGAAACCACTCAAAACACAGCCAGGTCAGGTAGTGTTGCATGGTTCATATCTAGGCAAAGCACATGAACTTATTATCAGTCCTGTAAAGCATCATCTGACACAGAAGAAAACATGATGTAGAGTAATGCTGCACTACCACAGTAGACACCACACTACCCACCACACTATCCTCATGAAGGCAAACACAAGCTAAACTTTTACAAGACTACTGGTCCTTCAGAACAGCCATATTAGGGTTTATACCCTAATGCCACCCTAGTCTGACATGATCCAACTACCTTTGCTACCATGACTTGCTGCAGGAGCAGGTGATGCTCGCAGGAGCTTTGTGTCACCGTGTCCCAACGTGATAATCCACCCTGGCTTCAGCAGGCCACTGGCTCAGGCAGAGACACTGACTCCCGCCACTTCACGTCACAGAAGTTGCCATTTCAACGGGTTCTGGCAAACCGCGTTCTGCCGGCTATCGTAGCTGCTTTCCCCACTCCCCATGCAAAGCTACTGGCAATTCTTATCAGGCTGGCCCACCCCATTGTTCCACACTATCACATGTTATCGGAGGAGTCACCACACGTTCAGCACATGTCTGCTTTTTGCTTTTCACTGAGTCTCTTGGCAACAGTTCCAGTAGCACTCTTTACCTCAAAGGCTTTAAAACAATCTTACCAAGATGGCTGAGAAGCTTGAGATGCATTAACACAACTCCCTCATGTGGAAAGACCTTTGTTCCAGAGCAAGAGCCTGGCTGGTTACTTTTCAAGCCTAAACACTAAGCTGAAATAACCCCACTAAGTTGAATGCCACAACAGGAACATTGGCAAGGTGTGGCTACACCAATTTAGTTTTTCTGTTTAAAATTCACTCCTTATCACACACCAAGAGCCTTCCCATTTAGACAAAGTGTCAGCCTGCTAAGTGGTACTTAACCACCCACTATTTTGTACTTATTAACTTACTGTTTAACGTAAAATGTTTAGGCAAAGCATGAGAGAGATCAGAATCCTGATCTTCATATTAAAAGGAAAAGGGCTGCAGGCATTAGATTGTGAAGTTTGATTTCCCAGAATATATTAAATTCTGGTTTAATATTCTTTTTGATATCACAGAAAGTCAAAACCTCCTTTCACAGGAGGGCGTCTCAGCACACTTTGCATACAGAACACTTTCCCTTCATAAAATCTCTGAGCTACAACAGCGAACTTGAAATTTGATCAGAACCTCCGAAGCATACAGCACTGGGACCTAAGGACAGGAAAACCCACACCATGAACCTCACCTCACAAATTTCTTAAATAATTTTACAGCAAACACAAACAAAAGAAGTGAGCGAAGGGGCTAAAACAAAAGCATCCCAGACTCAAATTATCCCATAGGACACTGAAGATACAGAGGCTGGCTGGCACGACCACACCAAACAGAGCTCACGTGATCTGTATCTGCATGGACCTCTACAAAAGTCACAGCAGAACAGACAGAAACTTTGTAGAATCAGTGAACCACAGAACAGTCCAGATTGGAAAAGACCTTCAAGATCATCAAGCCCAACCATTAATCCAACTGTCCCAAGCCCACCATTAAACCATGCATATCCTGGATGCAGCCACCTCCATCTGCAACTACAAGGGTCCTAAGGCTCTTTTGGTAACTGTCAGAACAACAATTACAGTTGAATGTTGAAGAAATTCTTCAACAATTACAATGTTGAAGAAAAACTCATGAAATAACCATGGCTGCAGTGTACCTGCCATGCCCCCAAGACTCTCACAGAGCATGAGAGGAATCCTCCAGTGTTCTCATGGTCTTGCAGAATTCTTTCAGATGTTCTGTTAGCTTTTGCTTCAACATGGAACAGTAGGTTGAAGCACAAAAATACACTGGGTTAGAGGCTGGACTTAATGATCTTGGAGGTCTCTTCCAACCTTAATGATTCTATGATTCTGTGAATTACTTACGAGAAAACCTACCACCACTGATGTCATCAGTGGAAATCAGCTACAGGGAAGTTGGAAATGAACTGGAAAGAGCACTATGATCATCTGGGGATGGACAATTTATTCCAAGATAAGCACAGTCACACTCAATTTGTTCTTCTCTGGCTGGGCACACAAGTCTCCAGAACTACAGATCAGTTTATATGCCTGTAGAAAACTCTCATGGTTAATATAGACAAAAAACAGTTATTATTTATATTTTATTACCAACAATTGTTATTTAACAAACCTCACTGTATTTCAGAACTGATTAAGACTCTTATATATTAATTCTTGCAAAAGAAGTTGCAAGTCTCATTTCCAGTGAAATTTTACCCCCCCCCCATCCTTCCTCCTCCCACACAGTAGGTGTTTTGTAATTTGCGATTACCTTTTATCACACACTCTTTTGTTTGCTATAACTCATTTTGATGGGTATCTTGGCTGAGGTGTCATTTGATACTATTTTTTTGCCTCTACAAAAAGGCAAAACACATCCAACGTCAGAAACCTGCTCCTATTCAGGCATTGCTCACTGCTTCTTCCTGTGTTTCATGCTTCCCCAAGACCCTCTCTCTAATTTAGGTGGGAAAAGGGAATATTTATGAATATCATCACAAAGAATACGTGACACAGCTTAAACCTGTCTTCCTCTTCACTGCTGAAAAATGTTTTCCATGGAGAAATCATCATTGCAGTTAAAGGAAGAGCACAGCTTTGTCAACTTTGCTGTAAATTGGGCTGATTTAGGACCACCAGCTTGAAGGTCTTTGATAGTTCTTGTTGTTTATTTTCCTACAAATATAAGAAAGAAAAATCGAGACAGGAATAGGCCTCTCTAGAAAGAAACAATGAACAGGCTTAATTAATGCACCTCCAACCTCAAACAGATGAAAAATAAAACAAAAATTGGTGTTTTTTCCTGCTAGTTAATTATATGGGGCTGACAACATGAGGGCGTAGGAAAAAGAAATCTGAGCGATGTGAGAGAATTTTTGGTGGGTAGAACACAGCAATAAACAAGAACCCCTCAAGCTCCATGAAGTGAAGCTTCTGCCTCCAAAGCTACACTTGAGCTCACACTGAACATACAAGAATACAGTTTGCAACAGTTTAGTCTGCATTAACCATCATCTTCATTTACCTGGAGTACAGTTTGGTTTTTTTAATAAAAGAAGAGGGCAGTGGAACCTCTTCCTATAAAATTCTTTATTCTCATCAATAAACAGTGTCTAAGGACAATTATGGATTTTTTTTCCCCAAGACATTAAAAATAATTTGGCAATTATCTCTGTATCACAGGCAGTGTTGTGTAATAATTACTGAAAGGTGACTCTGCATCACCCAGGTGAGAACATACAACAATGTCAGTTTGTGGACTGTCAGGTGCCTAATGTGTAGGGTCAGTAGCTGCTTTCCCAATAATGGAAGTAAGTGCAGCTGTCACTAGCCACTGAAATCAAAGCTCACAAACACATGCCAGTGTAAGATTCAAGTCAGATGCTGCTGCACCTCAGCTTCTTCCTCTACCCAGTAGTCAACATGGTCTTCCTGACTGACAAGAAGTTTGAAATATTTTGTAGAACCCATGAAAAAAGGTGTGTGGGAGGGTTAAAAGAGATTAGCAAGGACCTGCAAGGTGATGAATGGAGCCTGCTCCTGCAAGCCTCACAGGTTATCTTAATCTTCGTGCCCACTGGGAACTGACTCACAGGTGTTTTAGGAAGAAGCAGCTGCCTGCTTTGTGACACTTCAGCTTTTGCCTCCAGGTTGAGAAGAGCTTACAGTGTAAGATACACAATACAGGAGACAGTCTGCTGCAGATATCAAACTGCATTTGCTATAGCCAATGCAGAGCTTGCCTGGCAAGTGAGCAGAAATGTTTCCACATTTCAGACTCCAAAGGAGGTCGGTCCCATTCCACTGACAAAGGGCAGAGACTCTGAAAGAGGAAACCTGTTTAAACTAAATTAATGCCATTAGAAAATTAAGAGCTGCTGAAAGCTGCTCATCGCAGGCTGACATTTCTGGAGCCTCATATCCTCCAGCTGAAGGGCAGACAAAACAGGAGGAGGTATCACCCAGCTTCCCCTTCCACAGGTCCCAGGCAGGGTAGCAGGTGGGAACGTGCACATGAAGAAACTCTGTCTGGCAAAGGAGCAGGGCCTCCATGGTGAGTAGTTGTGCATCACATCACTTCCTTCTTGTTCCAAACCTTCAGCTCTGTAAGCTGGAACATAAGAGGTTCCACACAAATATGAGAAGGAACTTCCTCACAGTGAGTGTGACAGAGCATTGGGACAGGCTGCCCAGGGGTGTTGTAGAGTCTCCTTCTCTGGAGATATTTTAAACCTGCTTGGATATGTTCCTATGCATCTTGATTTAGGTGATCCCACTGTGGCAGTGGATTGGACTAGAAGATCTTTTGGGGTCCCTTCCAATACCTCACGTTCTGTGATTCTGTGTTCAAGAAAATTGCACAACCGAGAACTTATTTTCTCAGTGCAATTTGAATCCACAAATTTACATTTAAATGTATTTAAAGAAATGGATCAAGAACCAACAGAAGTTGAACTGAGCTCTAGGAGTTGCACAGGTTTCTGATAAAGAACAGTGTCACCAACAGAGTGGTGGCAGTATTTATATGGGTTACACCACACTTTTTGATGGAGTTTTCCTTTTTACAAACATCAAATAAACAGACTGTGTTAGTGAGAAGATAGGGATCTCTGAGGCTTTATCTCACTTTGCCTCAAACTCTTTAATAAGGTATTATCCTGTCTTCTAGAAATGACCAAGGGTTTATAAAGTATGTTAAAATTGTCATTATTCCTAACTGACACCTGGTGAGACTGAGGTATATGAAGGTTAACTGGAAAGGAAGAAAACCAGAAGCTGAGTTTTTTTAAGACTGGACCTGAAGTATTGACATCTGTGCATCTGTGCTCATAGTCCATCCACTGAATGCATAAAGTTGAGTTTTATGGTTTGCAGTTTTACTGTCACCTTTGTCCTAGGAAGATCATTTATCTGCAAGTCCACAGCAACACAAATGTTCATGAAGGAGACAAAATCTAAAGTTTTTTTCTCCCCAATGTGCAACTTCAAACTCCAAAGTCATGTTAAATTCAAACCTCATTAAACACACCCTGAAAAGTGTGAGAGCAAAGAAGAAAGGGTTGAATGAGTGGAAAAGGGGCGTTTCTCGGTTCAAAGAGTTCACCGAATCTATTTACAAAGGAGGCCAAGAGGTCGGAGCTGAATCGCGCAGACATCCCACGTTACTCCAGCCAGAACCAGACGCTGCATTTCTTTGCAGGGTGCAAACCTTGTACTATCAGGGAAACTATAGTAACTACATGGGCACTGGGGATTAGTGTAACCCCAGGTCATAAAACTTGATCAAGGTAGATTAGGAAAAGATGAGGTTGGCACTGGAGAGTGCCTCTCTCTTTCTCTGAAAAGAAAGAGCATCACCAGCAAGAGGCTAACTCAGCCTTGGTTCAGAGGCAAGAACACACAATATGATAAAACAAATGTGTGCTTACAAATATTTTGTCATATTTGATTAAATTATAGTGCGCAGACTAAACAGACAAATCTGAAATGCAGGGTCTTGTGTTTGGGATATCCTTGGAGCTTTTATACAAAGAAAAAGAAAAGTTTATACTTGGGCATTGCACAGTGCAGAGTCATCTCATACCTGCTGCCTGAGACAAACAAAGTTGGCTGTAGGATGGCTATGTATCTGTCAGAGCAAGAACCTAGCGGTTTAACTGCCAAAATCTCCCTCCTTGCCTCCCAGTCTGACTGTTGCGCCCTCTTGCTTGTCTTTTCCTGATAAAAGACCGCCTGCCCTCTGTTCCCTGAAGCTGTTTTAGATCCAGCTGCCCTTACTTCCACCCTGACTTCCTATTTCTTTCCTATTTTTGTCTCCTTTTAGCTCTACACATCCTTCAGAGACCTCAATAGGTGAAGGAGCCTCCCACCTTCTACCCACCTCCTTCTGCAAACACCACTCCTTTCTGGGAAGCTTTCTTATGCCAATGTCCTCATCACAAACATTTCCTTGCCTTCCTACCTTTCGTTATGTTGCTCACCAGCTTGGTCTGAGTCAAGGGGAAGCCTCTCAGGGCAGAAGGCTGGCATAGGCAGCAATTAGGTCAGACAGGGAGTTAGCCTGGCCAGGCAGCAGGAACAGGGAGAAAGAGTGACCAAGGCACAGAGCTGGGCTGGGTGTGCAGCAAAACAGCTGCTGGAGGCTGGAAGATAACAGAGTTACCTCTGTCAGGCAGAAGAAAGTGCAGGACAACACTGGCCTAATCACAACTGGATGTTGGGGTTTGGTTTGGGGTTGGTTTGGTTTTTTGGCTACAACTGATAAGAAAAGTCTTCTCAGTCACCAGGCTGGTCCAATAGCTTCCCTGTAGAGTTCTGGCTCAAAATACCCACTATGCCTGGCTTTTAGAAAAAGCCTCATGGATTTAAGAAAGGGATTGTGCAAATGCAAGGTGTTTGCTGAGACAGGAGTGCCCAGACTCATTAACCGAAGAGGTCCTTTCCAGTTCTGCATGGCTTTGTTTTCCAGGAAGCAGAGGGTGACAAGCAGAGGAGCTTGTTGGACTGGTATGATCTTCACAAGCTACAAGGAGGAGGAGAGAGCAAAGCAGGGCATGAGCTTCAGGGCTTTTTTTGGAGAAGGAAGTTTCAACCTTTTCTTCCCCTTTTTTGAAATACCTCACGGTCTGGCTTTGCTTTTCCCCATATCCTGCAAAACTGTACACGTGATAGTCCTGAACAAGCCTTTTGCTCCAAGATCGCTTCTGTTCCTAGGACTGCTGAAGGATGAAGAGGAGTTCAGTGGGGCCAGCACATCCAAGGAAGTAAACTGGACAGTCATCCAGGCTGGCAGAACTGGAAGGACAGCATTTCTGAGATGCCTTCTGTGAAGCTGCTGACTGCTAAGCATGGCTTCCCATGCAAATATGGGGGGAACAGTCACAAAAGTTGATATTGCCAGCACTGAAAATTCATGCCCTGCAAAGAAGTTACCTAGATGTTAATTACTTCAAGAGAGGTCTGAAATCCTGCACTGAATGAACTCTGAACAGCATCAGCAAGAAGAACAGAGCTAAACCAGCCACTGGAGTCCTTTATATTTCTACCACCCCTCACCTGGAACACCCCAACTTTCTCCTCCAGGAGGCCTTCTCCTCAACTCCTAATCAACCCAGCCAGTTATTACACTTCCTCAGAAAAACACTGACCATGCTGATGGCATAGGGAGAGAAAATAATTGGCAGCCAGGAGGTCTCTGGTATCTTGTCTGGCCCCATGCTGCTGCCATGTTTGCTCAGCCACATTGATGTACTGGTGACAGCAACAAGCACAGGAGATGAACCCCAGTGAATCAGGGTCATGACAGCATCAAGTGCTTTTTTGGTGCCTCTTAACCCTTTGCCATCATGGTCTAAAGTGCTGATGCCCAGGACGGAGCAGGCAGTTATGTTAGCAAATATTATTTAAAAACTCAGCCTGCCACCATCACCCAGAATGGGGTCTGGGTCCTAATGACGCTGCTTCAAACCCCTTTGCTCCTGCAAACACAAGATGTCATCTCCCCGTTTACCCCAAATCCCCCTGGATGGCTGCCCTTACCTCTCCAGCACAGCCAGCATAAAATACCATATCTGCCAGGGTTTTGCTTTTGTTGCACTGGTTTCAGAACTGATCCTTGATATAATCTAAGAACCAAGGTGTTGAGATGCAGCCTGGTTTTTACTCTTTTGGTGTCCATTCATTACGTAAAATGCTGCTTGTAGAGGAGTCACACTCCTCTCTATGGAGATAAAAGGAATTAAAATTTACATTATCCCCTATTTCAGATAAGGGGGAGAGCTAGACTGTGAGCAGGAGACAAGTGGAAAAGGCTTTCCCCACAGCAGGACAATGCTACACAGCCGGGTCTGCACTGCTGACTGCAAAAATAAATAAATAAACCTAGTCTTGGTGTTTGTGGCTGAGAAAGGTCAGTGCCAAGTACCATTCATCTGGTAGTTATAGCTACATATATATTTATTGTTTGACTTGCACTTAACACCACGTGAACTGGTGAGAACAAAAGGACATTGGTCTCTGCCGCAGCACTTTGCTTCACGACAAAAGGTGTGGGCACAAGAGTTGGGCTCACCACAGAAGTCTCGTGGATGGCAATGTGGGCAGGAGCCGTTTGTAAACATCAGAAGAAACAGCAAAAATAAATAAATAAAGATTTGTGTTGCGAAGGAACTGCATGTGTCATTAGAAGACCGTTTACTTTGCAGTGCTCTACATTGTTCCCGTGCCTGAGAGAGGAAACGATGAGGGTTATTAGCACAGCAGTCCTCTTCTACAAAAACCAACTCCAGACACAGTTAATGTTTAAGAACAAATTAAATATTAACTCAAGGGAAAGCATAGGAGTCAAAGTGATTTCAGACCCATAAGCAAAGAAATAGTGCTGCAAAAGCAAATAAAGAAAAAAAAATAAAATAAAAAAGCAGGTCTGGTTCCCAAAGCTACCAAAAAATATAAATCAGAGTTCTCCTTTCTCAACCGCTTTAGGTTGCAGAGATGAAAGGACAGCACTGCCTCTCTGCTTTTCACCTCAGGACAGGTAATTTTCCCCCTGCCTTTGGTTTAGCAATGACTCCTGAACAATAGGAGGTGGATCACAGTGACTGAACCTGCTGAGAAGGGCTGCAACTTGATTCCCAGCCTGAGATTTGCAGGTGAGATAAAGTGCAAAGGTGACTAAACACCACAACAAGCAAGGTCTAGCCCTGTGGCTTTGCCTGGAAGAGAAAACGGATTATTATTGTTATTATTATTGTAGTAGCAAATCTACCAAGTTTTGCTCCTTTTCTCCTGTTCCAGCTCCAGAACATGAAAATCCTTGCAGATTTTTGAAGATGGTTTTGTAGTGGCAAAATGACTTGTTCTGTTAGTCCACAACTCATCCCACTCTGCTCTACATCAGTCCTTTACTCTCTTTCCCATCTTTGCATTCACTGCAAACTTAGGAGCTGATAACAAAGCCAGACATATTAACTAACTGCACCACTCTAAATGCCCTTTCCTATAGTGCATGTTATGCTGAACTTCCAGAGTAAGATTCTCATTAATATGCATGTTTGGTCCTAGACTGTATCTACACTGCACTTTTAATCTTCAAAGTGTTTTAAAGATAATAACTATTAACTCAAATCCCTTTGGGGGAAGCAAAGAAGCAAACTGTCCTCAGCAGTTTGTTCTTGTGTTTTTACAGCTAGAGAAACTGAGGCAGGGAAATTATTAAGTGCCTCAGAGGGAAGGAGTGCAAGAACGCTGTCAGAACTTGCTGCGTCCCTGTCCTGTTCTTACGTTTTATCTGAACCTTTGCAACCTACAATGGTGATTTAGTCTCACTGCTTGAATGATTGTAGAAAGACAGTAGCTGGTTATGACCGATTTCTCTTAGCCAAGTAAATTGCCCCAATTACAGCACTAGCACAGCAGAGTCCACCAGTGGAAACTGCAGAGTCTGGAGCATGTTTACCTGGAAGCATCATAAAATTAATGTTGGTAAAGAATTTCATTGAGTCCAACCATGAAACCAACTGTCCCAAGGCCACCACTAATCCATATCCCTAAGCTCCAGATTGCCATGACTTTGAAGCATGTCCAAGGATGGAGATCCAATCCCTATCCTGGGCAGCCTGTGCCAAGGCCTGATGATCCTTTCCATTAAGTTTTTCCCTCCTGTCCAACCAAACTTCCCCTGGTGCAATTTGAGACAGTTTCCTCTTGTTCTATCACTTGTCACTTTGTCGACCAGATTGATCCCACCTCTCTCCAACCTCCTTTCAGATACTAGTAGAGAGTGAGGAGGTCTCCCCTCAGCCACTTTTTATTGTAATGATTCAACTAAGATCTCAAAATCCAAACAGCAATTTAGCACAATGAGGCAATTTGTTTGGCTTCAGGTGAAAAGGTCTCCAAGGACTTTCAGAACTGCTGTGTTATTTCTTTATCTTTTTTTTCTCCTTGGCTTCATTGCATCATGTTTTACAACTGCTCATCAAGTCTTGGCTAACCAGAGTTATTATGACAAGAAGATGATATCGCCAGCGTTTTTAATCCATTGCTTCACTATACTTCTCTTAACTATTTTCTGCTCTCAACAAACTGACCCAGCTGCTCACAGATGATGTTATTGTGGACTTTTTGCTCATTTTGATAACTCTGGGAGATAGGCACAACTCCTCCTCTACGTTCATCCCTTCTTACATGTCTCTCTACATTGAGCAGCTTGTTCCACGGTTCCTTCCAGCTGCAGCCCACACCCTGGCCCATATGTGGCTTAGCTTATTCTCTCTATCACACTGAGGATCTCAACATCTACAAGCAGTTGCATAACTCCTTGCTACAAACTCTTGTTAGTCATACACTCGGTCTCTTCCATAGTAACGTACTTTATATGAAACACTGCACTACAGGACTTTGGTTACTACCACAAGTTCTAGTGACACATTTTCATGTTGTTGGTCCTTTTTTGCTCAGATGTCTTCATTCCTTTCCTATGGCTTGGTAGATAACCAGATCTGCAGCTTAACTTGCCAGGGTAGGAGCCCACAGATATTTAGAGCCCTTCTACAAGACCACACTGACTACTACAACCAAGGGTGGGGACAGGCACGCTAGGCTGTTTCTCAGATACATTCCTACTCACAAGGGAAGTGCCAGATTGAGGCAGGAAATGGGCATTTCCCAGTATTTTCTGCACAAGTTGCCAGGTTCAGAGGCAGCATCTTCCTCATTAAGCTTCACAGGGCTTAATTTCAACACTTCCTCAGGTGCTTATATTTCTGATAGTCATGGTGTTTATGTTACACTAAACCATCTCCATACAAACCAATATAGCACTATAGTGGGCAGAGCTGCCAAAATGGAAACACGGGACGATCTAAAAGCCACAGCATGGAAATGGTCTGGCAGCCCTGTGCCCCAAATTCACATTTCTTTCTTACACAAATAAACCCCAAACTTATTACCAAAATCCCTTTTCAATGTGATTGAAATAAAAGCCACTAACTACCCTGCATAGAGAACATCTCACCAGTATCATTTTTGAGATAATTTCCACAGGGAATAGTGGAGTCACCAGCACATTTCAATGAGTAGCGGCTGTGCCACTGTCTGTGGTGGCCCAGGCCAGTGTATCAGGCCCACAATATATCACATGCCACGTGACTGCATTCAGATTCCAAGTAGAATTCCAAGACCTGGTATGTGAATATATATTGGCAATACAGATAAACTTCCTTTTAGCTTTGATCTTAAATGCAATCACCACCCTCAACCATCTCTGTTTACTCTCTAATCCCCAGAACATAGTGAGGTAGATGTTTTCCACACCCACTTGCCCATGCGCTCAATACTTACTGCCCAAGGTGTCTCCTTTTAATTTCTGCCACTGGTTCCTCAATCAGACACACTTTGCAGGGAGCTCCAAGGTACTCAGTCTGAAAAATCACAGCTTGACTGGATACCTTGATTCCCTGCATAGACTTCACAACAAGAACTGTTAACCTTTTTCCTCCCACCCTCAATTTTCCTACAGCTCACATTTTTTCATCCTCATACAGCTATTACTCTGCTACAGCTGCTGAATTCTTTCATTTTTTCCAGGTGCAGAGTACCTGGAAGAAATCCCAGAGCCCTCAAAAGCATTGTGATAATCTTTCAGGAGTTTTGCTGTAGGGATACCACAATATGTGGCTGCTCACACTAGATTTCTAGAGTTCCTTACATGGTTCACTTGCCTGTCTTATTCCCTGTGTCACAAGTGGTATGATTTTATTAGTATCGGTGATTAGAGATGACTTCGGCACCACCAGAACTAACTGCATCTTTGTCTTGAAAAGCTTCTCTTGATGTCTTCCCTGTGTTTTGTGTTGACATGGTGGAATAAGGATGGTCCATTTTGTACCACTGGTATTAACCAAGTGCTGCTCAGCAGCAGCTGATGGAAACTTTTTGCATGTGATACTTCCTAAGTGTTCTGCATTTTGAAGACGTTTTCTGGATTGTAGCTGGAACTTTACAAGGGTTTCTTCAAGATGCTGTCCCTGGTGCTTCTGAAATCTGTGGCAGCTATTGCTTACCAATGGTTCAACACGAGCTGCCCCCTCACTGGGGTTTTTTGTATCCTTAGAGAACCGTCACAGCCTTCTTGGGTTGTATTATTGACATTTGTGTTCTCTGCTAGAATGTATTATAATAACTGCCTGGACTTGATGGTCTTAAAGGTCTCTTCTAAGCAAAGAGATTCTGTAATCTAGAAATTTGTAGATATTACTCTATATTCACCCAGACAACACAAAGCTCCCCTAACAGTTCTCCAAGCATCAAAGATACCACTTTAATGCTGGGGCTGCTAAACGTTGATGTTAGATTTTCAACATTTCTGCTTTGACAGCACAGTCCTGTATGGTAACAACCCATGCAGGAGTCACTAAGATGTGGAAGAGCAAATTATATCACCCACAGCAGACAAATTTTAAATAGGCCCTTTCTGTGGTAATACAGGATGTGTCTTCTCTGCCTTGGATAACTTGACAGTTTTGTATGTAAAGGCTGCAAGTCTTGCTGTGAAATGTTATTGTAGTTCCTGTGTGCACAAGACGACGTGTGAGGGGCAGCAGCACATGTATCTCCTGAACCTTGTTTGGAAAACCGATAGCATCATGAGGAGCCATTGTCACAACCCCAGAATGTATTTCTTGATTCCTGTTTCAATTAATTTAATGGCAGATCTGTTTATCTGCCTTGAGTAGATAAGGAAGTGAAACCATTCCAGTAGAAAATGACCATAAACCACAAGAGAATGTACTGCATGAGTTATCAACAGCAACACCAAAACTTCTAGAGCCCCACACATACCACTTGTAGGTTCAGTTTTACTTCTATCAGTGCTAGTAGAAGTAACAGACAAAAAGGAAGAGACATGCAAAGTTCAAAGTCTATGCTATCAGATAAGGCCTGTCAGAACGAAAACCAAGGGGTACTGCCAGGATGAAGTTATTTCCTCAAGACATTCAGAATTAAGCAGCACAAGCTGAACAGATCAAGCCATTTGTATAACTTAAGAATGGATAGGTACATGCGTCGCCAAAAGAATAAAACCAGAAGCTCTCTGCAAACAGAGGGCAAAGCGACACACAGGGCAGGTGGCACAACATCTTTTCTGCTGGAGTCTGAACAGCAAGACACAAAGGCAAAAAGAAAAGGTACAAAGTGACTGACTGATAGATATGCATGTACTTTCTGAAAATTCTATACGTCTGGGGGAAAAAAAAGAGTCCAAGCTGTCTCCCCTCTTGCAAAAAGGGATTACACTTGCTCCAACATGAACTACCTTCAAAGACTACCCAAGAATGTCTAAAATACCAAGGCATGAAAAAAAACAAACCCCAAACCCAAAATATAGAGCCCTCCCCAAACAAACAAAAAAAGAATTACTTTTTTCCAGGTAAATGAGATTTAGTCAAAACAAACAAACAATTCAAGCAGAGACAGAGTCATATATGTGAGGAGACAAATTTGAAGAGATTAAGGTACTTAATATGCATACAGACTTCATTAATTACATCAAATTTTCCTATCTTGATGGAAACAAAAGGGGTGCTGTAGACATCCCCAAAGGTGGGCTTTATGAACAAACAGGGCTGCATGTAGGAACTTGGAACATTCTCATTTCAGAAAATGCCTTCTTGGGTGAACTGACTCCATTTAGGAGCATCAAGAAGTTACCAGCATGGCGAGACCACCACCATGACTCAGCTGAAAGGCTCTCACAGGCTTTGTCTGTCATTAACCAAGCCAGGTGTGATCAGCACCAACACTGGTCTCTGCTTTGGGACAACCACATACATTCCAGACTCTACTCCTCCTTAACCAACTTTCATGTCCAGTAAGTGATGGTGTAGAACAGGCAGAATTCACTCTACTTTTTACCCTTCTTCTCCCCACAAGTAACTGAGCTTAATGGTCCATGCTTGCCATAGAATGATTCTATAGTCAGCTCACAAAAATATAACCACTCCAGTAATAGGTGATGCTCTCATTTTTTAAAACATACAGATGCTGCTTTTCCTGTGCATGTTGGAGTAGATGCAGGAAAGGAGAAGTACTTACAGGTATTTGTTCAAGAAGACACTGCAAAATCATAGTGTTCAAGGTTCGTTCTCACTAGCTTATTGCAAACATTCAGAGCAATTTGGTTCCATCTTCAGGAAGGTTCACAAACATGGATAACACAGCAGGTTCTTGTGCAAACATACATCCATTAAGGAAGATATGCTAAGAGGAATGGCACAACTATTTGCATCAAGAGCCTTTGCAGAGTTAAATGTAAAAAAGCTTCTTGTGGTTTGGAAATTCCCAAGGCAGATACTAAAAAACAAAAAGTAAAGTAAAATTAAAAAAAACCACAGTGAGCAGCCAACAAAGGTAAAGCAAACAGCAAACAGTCAAATCATGGTCAATCCCCCTCCAGACTCAGCTCTGCTCCCTCTAAACATTCACTGAACAAGATGAAAAGTGGATTAACAAAAAATGAAAATAAAATAAAAAATAAATCGCTGAATGTTTGCATAGTATTTGTAAGCATAAAGGATTTCTCTGCCAAATGCTTTTTTGCTGCAGTTAGTTCCCTGTTCATAGCCAGACTCTTCATACTTCTGCCTACAAGAGCCTCTGCTAATTGTTTTTTTGCTCAGCTTCACACTGGATCCAGATGTGTTCCAGGTAACAGGAAGCAAGGCTGGGCTAATGGCACAGGGTCAGCAGATGCAGGGTAGCACCACCAATACGTCCTTCAGCACTTCACTCCCGCAATTGTTTATTCTGCTCTGATTGACTTTTCACAAAATGTCACTGGCAGCAAAAAGGAAGTCAGATAGAGCTGGAGATCGCCGCTGCCTACACAGAGCTTGGCAGACCTCCTGGGAGTCCAGGAACCCTTCGCTATCTATAGTGAGGACAAGACTTTGCAAACACTCATTTCACATCCATTGGGGTGGGCCAGTTCCCCTTCTACATGGCAGGTCCTCACATTCTCTCCTCATCCCACAGACCTGGGTGCCAGGGATGATTTAACTCAGGGTGCTTCTGAGCAGTCCTCTGCCCACCATCACCTTGCAGTCTGCTGGCCACCATGGCTGCAGGAGCAGCAAAGGCTGGCACAGGAGGAGAACAGTAAAGCTGGGAAGAGTTTTCACCCAAGTCTACTGTTGAAGCCAACACATTGTGCAACCTCATCTTGCAAGGCTGAGGCAGTTCTGGGTTCCCAGAGAAACAATCTCTTGCTGCCAAGACAAGCATCTAGCAATGATAGGGAATTTCTGTTTCCTCGGAACAAGTGAAGCTCACTAAGACTGTTCTTATGACCTGTAGTAGAACACTAGTTCTTCTAAGAGAAGTACCCATTTCTATCAGCCATTCAACTTGAAATCAGGGGTCTTTTTCTTTAAAATTAAAGTAAATAAATAGAAGAGCCAACTCAGTCATTTTTATTTGTCTTCAGATTAAGCTAAATGCCAACCCCACTTGTTTAACCCCAGGCTTTGGTGGGTGGACATGCCTGAACAGACTTTAACCAGGGCCGCAGATGCTGAGGTAAGAAGAGAAGAGCAGAGAGCTGCAGCCTGTTGCTAAGACTGGGCAGCTTCCAACTCCTCACCATGACCACAACAGACATCCAGGTTTAAAGGAGAAGCACTCACAAATGAGACAACGACTGAGTTTATGCAGGATTCTTCACCAGTCCCTCTAAATGGATGGAGAAAAAGAGGATGGAGAAAGAATGGAGACAACAGGGTCACAGGCAAAGCTCTGGAGAAATTTCATTTTGGCCTTTAGCTTGCAAAAGAACACAAACATATTCACCTACAGCAACTTGTGTTGAAAATCACACAAGCAGATAAAATTGGATAAAAACACCAAGAGTTTCAAACAATGGTCAAAACTCCCAATTCACTTATAGTTTTACGGGCTGTTAGTTATTTCCCTAAGAGTCTAACAGCAAAAATATTTGCAGGAGCCAAGCACAATCCTAAACACTGAACAATAAAAATAAGAATAGGGGTTGGGATGAAGGGGTGTGAATTACAGAATTTGTGATCACCAGCCTCTACTGTGGGACCAGGACAGGAATACAGACAACATATTGGCCTTTCAAAACTTGTGGCTTCTGCCAACAAGGGAATGAAGAAACATGTGCTTGGCTAAGCTGAACTCAAATCTTCTCCTAACTCAACTAAAACTTTATAAATATTTAAGCCAGACTGGACATGATTTCTTTCTTTTTTTTTATAACTCCCCAGCCCTCCACCTGTATGTGCACAACCCTTTCCTCAACATTGGTTATCCAGATAATAGGTAACACTCTCCTAGATATCTGCCCAAAATAAAAATCACATTATTGTTTGCTCTTACCTGGGATATGACATAGTTACACCAATAACCAGCCTTTCTGCCTCGCTTCCCCTCTTCAGTGTACTAAACTTTACCAGGTAAAAAAATGTTGATGTTTAAAGGCACAACAAACCCCAAAAATTCATTAGACAAACTGAAGTAGCAATATCTGTCCCCAGACCGCCCACACAGCTGGCAAGAGTGGGGACAGGATGGACCCTGACTGTACCAGAGCAGAGATTTTGCTGGATCACTCATGACAAGTTGTGTACAAGCTAAAAATCATAGAATCACAGACTTGTGTGTTGGAGTGACCTCAGAGATCACCTAGTTCCAACCCCTGCCATGGACAGGAACTCCTCTCACAAGACCAAGTGCCCAAAGCCCTATCCAACCTGGCCTTGAACACTTCCAGGGATGGAGCAACCTGTTCCAGTGCCTCAGCACCCTCACAGGGAAGAATTTCTTTCTCAGATCTCATCTCAACCTCCCCTCTTTTAGCTTGAAATCATATCCCACTCATCCTATCACAAGGATATTACGTATCCTCGTAACAAGTCCCTCTCTAGATTTCCTGTAGCCCCTTCAGGTACTGGAAGGCTGCTATAAGGTCCTCCTGGAGCCCTCTCTTCTCCAGGTTGAAGAATTCCAGATCCATCTGCCTGTTTTCACAGGAGAGATACTCTAGCCTCATGGCCCAGTGTGCTGGTGCCCGGTGCCTGCAGTTGCAGCCACTGGCATTGCCTTGCACATGGCCCTGCCAGGAGCTGCCCATGGAAGGCAGAATATTGCCAGCACCAAGGGATGGACGCGGAGCATGATTCACTCCTAAAGCTCAAAGTGTCACACAATTAAATACTGGAGCCCAGTTAGCTGCTCATTAAAATGCACAGTTGTGCAACCCCAACACCGGGCCAGCACTGCTGGGCTTGGCCCAGTTAATTCTGCATGACACCTTCCCAGCTTTAATTCTGGGTTCTCTAGCCTTCTAGAGAACCCAGGCTACACCCATCACTAGGTCATTAGCAAGTTCACTAAATCAGGCACATCCTATCCATCACAACAAAAATAGGCTTGAAAATGGTTAAGAGGACAATTAAATTCTTCTGCCATTATTAAAATATCAACAATCTCTTTATGGTTTAAGCCAGAGCTACAATGGGAAAATTCCTTTAATTTTCACTCATCTGTGTTTTGTAAGAAGCAAAGTTTTGAATATATATTAGACATTTTATCAAGAGGAACTAATCATATTCAATAAGCTCAAAGATGCATATGTACACACATGGGTTTGCATATTTAGATAGACTGAGCCTTTTAAATCCACATTAAATTAAGCAAGGCCTATTAAAAAGTCCTGTTTTCATGGTCTAAACATGACCTGCAGGAGAACAAGTCTTAAAGATGCTTTTCGGTGGCAGTGAAGCCCTGGTTGAGATCAAATCTGAGGAAGATTTGTTCCAGGAACTGGGGGATCTTCTGCTCTACTACCTCAGCTATCGGTTCTTGCAAGCAGGGGGTCACCACATTTGCTGTTTTCTCCTCTAACATTGCTGGAGTTACGGAGGTGGCTCAGCAGGTTCTGCTAACATCATATCTCATCCCTCCGACTCACCCACAATTTCAACAAGCTTTTCATATGCTAAATGAAAATCTAAATGCTAAATAAAATCTAATCTTTCTACCAGTGTATCCCAGCATCATCCTGTACCACAGGCACTGTCACCATGGTCCAGATGAGGAGCCTGAACACGGGGCTCAGCAGGCAGGGCTACCAGACTTTCTTTTCTGCTTTTATTGCAAAAATGGTTCACTTTCAGAGATCTCATTGCACATAGATTAGTGTGAACTTTTCTCTCCTTTCTCATGCTAATCTGTGGACAGGTCAGCAGCAGACACAGGTCATTTCCCTACCTGTGGCCCACGGTCTCCTCACAGCAATAAATAGATGTGTTGGTGTCTCCAGGTAGCTGCTAAACCTGTGTCTCTTCATGATGGCTCTGACTCATCCAGAGAAAGAGCTTACCCTGCAACTTCTGCAGTAGTTCCCCAGTTTTCCCCTCCCACATTAACACCAGAGGTTTTCACCTTTCTGCCAGGTCAGCTCTGTGGCGCCTCAAACAACAGCTGATGTGCCACAGCTCTCAGGACAGCAAAGCAGTGCTGGCAGAGATTCTGTGTCAGGAGCTGCAAGCTAAGCTGTCCTCTTTCTCCATCTAACCCCACCAGGATGTGCGGCCTCTCTCAGGAGAGGGTTTACTACAGGAGGTTACTACAGCCAAAACCCCCTAACTTGGAAGGTAAAAACATCACAGCTGCAAACCAGAATTCCTATGGCTTTTTCTTTTCTTTTTTTTCTTTTTTTTTTTTTTTTGACCAAAGAGCAAAGATACAAATCTCTCTCCAACTGTGTCACCCGGACACTCAGACCTCTGTATGCAGGATGCTGTCTGCGCCATGGAAGCCATGCAGCAGCGTACAAAGATCTCAGTCACCTCGGTCTTGACTGACCCCAGGCAGTTGGCCAAAAAACTGTTTCCATTAAGTAGAAAAATTGATGACAGGGTCTGTTCTCTCACTGATGCAACAGCATTTCTGTAAAATAAAACATTTCAGAGTCATACTTTTTCCTGAACAACTCGAGACACAGTTGCTTTGCCAAGATTCAAGCACCTGCTGCACAAGGCTTAATGTAAAAAAAGCCCCTTTTTCTCATTTTTTTTCTTCCTTTAGCATAAGTTAAACAGGCCATAGTAGCTACAAGTGGCTGGCATTTACTGTTTGTCTCAGTTTCCCTGAGCAAAACTCCACATGATGTTACGCCCACCCAAGCACTTCTTGGTTGTTCCTACAAGTAGGTTAAAAACTGAAGGTGGCTGTTACTCATCTGGCCAGGAGCCAGCCAACAAAATGAGTTGCTTCTCATCCTGCTTTCCAGTTCTGGTCTCCAAAGTTGGTGTCCCTACCCGCTTTGTCGTGGCTGTGAGGAGCAGAGCTTTATAGCAGTGCCCTGGGATGGTCACTCCTGAGTGTCCAGAAATCACAAAAGGACCATGAAGTTAAAATATCCAAATACCAGTAAGACAGGTAGATCAACTCTGTTAGCACCTTTCAAGCTTTGAAGAGTCCAGACACCAACCAGGAAAATAAGTTTGCCATCCTATACCGTAAGAAGGAACTGTGGCTAGTTGGGACTATCATTCTTCCCTTCATTTTAATGAGGCTGACTGAGACAAAGAAAGTCACAGGGAGAGAGAAGCTCAGAGTTGGAGTTGCTGGAGCAGCTGGCCACCACACAAGGCTGAGCTCACACCAAAATACCTCAGTGGTCTGACTATGAACATACAGAGTTGGGTGCTGTGGAGATCCTGTCACCCAGCATCAGCTACTGCTGTAGGTACCATTGTACAAGATTTTTACCACTTTTTTCATAATTTTTTCCCTTCAGGTTACTTTTGCTCAACAACCCTCTTATAATTGACTCGCATACTGTGTTTTTCCCCTTTGTGGGAATAGCCAGCATTTTAAAAAAAGAAATCAAACACCACTAATGACCAAATCTATTCTGAAGGCAAAAGCTAAACAGAAATTGAAGCTCCCAGCCAATCAAACATTTCCAAATGGACTGCATAATATCAAAGACAATGCCAAAGTAATTCCAGCCCTTCAAAGAGAGACTGTAATGTTATGGAAATTGTTTTCAATCCCTCCACCTCAATAAAGTTTATTTGAAATTAACACCTTTTTGCAAATGGCTACGTGAATCAGCACTTTCCACTGGAAAAACCTTTCACCTCACGACTTTCAGCTCATTCAACAGCTTTCACTGAGCTCAACTTTCTCGCCTTTCCTGTACCATGTTTATTTTAGCGTTGTTACGTCATATTTTGTCTCCTTCTCACAGGTCTGCTTCTTCCCACTTTGACAGGGCCAATATTTAAATAAGGGTTAGCCAATATAAGAGTGAAAGACTACTGTGAATAGCAGACAGCAAGGCACAGGGCTCAACGCATTCCCCAGTTATGTGGGTGTAAATCCCATAAGAAGTGAGGAATGGCCACAACTGTCCTACTGCAGTAATTTGCCTTCTGCTGTTGACTCAACAAGCAGTTAAGTTATTTCACTAAAAACTGCTTCCTTTGAATTAACTTTTTGTATTTGCCATGGCAATCGAGTAGTATTCTTGATTTATATTACAATGAGATCAACTGGAGTACTGTTGGGTACCACACAGCCGTTGTCCAGACTGAAACATAGGTAGGTTAAAGTACTACAGGCTGGTAAAGGAAGGTGGAGAAATGAAAAACCAAGCAGGCAGGGATGAAAGACGAGTGTGACGGGACAGTACCTTCTCCACAAAGCTATGTATTTTCTTATTCATCTGCTTGCATACAAGGGAGTGTGCGTCTTTCTAGGATCCTGCTAAATGACATCTTGAGGTGCATTCATTTGTTGTGAGATCTCCAGCTCTGTGAGATAACTTGGAATCAGTGGTAGCCAGCCCTGAGCAAGCTCAGGTCAAACTGAGCTCTTCCAAGTACTATCAAGTCAGAAGCATCAGGCACAAGCAAGGAAGAATGATGACCCTGGAGACTGCTCAGGTGGAAAGAATTTCTGCGTCAGGCAGAACATTGCAATAACCCTGTAATAATGGCAGTGCAAGATTTTAGACATGATGTATGAAATAAGAAACTGGATGTGTGAGCTCTGTCTTAGAGGTGATTTCACAAGGTGCTTCACAAAGTCTCATAAAAACCAGTTTTTTCTCATAATACCTCCCTCTGGCTCACGCAGACTGGCAGAGGTTGAGTTTCTAGTGAAATTGTACAGAGGTCCAGGTCATGCTTAATACATTCATATTAACAACCCAAAGAAATAAGACGGTGACACAGATAACTCTTGAAAATGACAAAAACATGATAAAAAATTGTTCTCCAGCAGCATCTACAATAAATTTGTCTGAATAACATGATGTTAAAGCAGTTATTAATTCAAGAACACTGCTAAAAACATTCCCACATCTAATAAGGACCATTACTGGCCAAGTGCAAGGCTGGAGGTGCAGCGAAGCTTGACATTGATAGATGTAAGAGGATCAACATAGCATGTCAAAATGACAGGTAAATACATTTCATAATTTCCACTTACCACCAGGGAACATAAAGAGTCATAGAAGTCATACAGATCTGTAATTTGACAGAAAGAGACTGGCTGGAAGCCAAAACAAAAGTAGTATTCAGACCAAAAGAGGGCAACAAGTATCAATAGAACAGCTTAGCTAGGAGGGGATAACACTCCATCACCTGCACAACAACAGCCCTCTCCTCAACAAATACCAGCATTTTCCAAAAGTAAGAGAAGAGGAACCCCCAGTAGATGAGTATTAAATACAGTCAGAAGTGCTTTCCAGAAGTCTGGTTTGATACAACCACAATTTCTTCTTAAAATTCAATTAACGCCAGGGAAAGCCCCACAGGAAAAAGTATTTAAATTTTAATTTGAGAAAATTTAAGAGATGTCATTTAAAGTCCCATTATGTGACCTTCCACATTTCTTATTCCTACACTTTCACCTAAAAGATGAGCAAGGAATAGCTGGGATTACTCTAGGGCAGGGTGGGGTGGTTGTTAGAAATGTTGTTACAACTTTAATTCACCTATTGACTGAAATATAAAAGTTGTGTAGATTTGGAGCTGAGGGACACGGTTTTGTGGTGGGTTTGGTGCAGCTGGGTTAATGTTTGGACTTGATCTTGAAGGTCTTTTCCAACCTAATGATCCTATGATTCTATGCTATGATTCTGTATTCACCTATTAATTTAAATATTCACCTATTACTGCCTGTCCCAAATCACAATATCATGTGTTTAGCACCAAAACACATTTTGAACCCCTAATAGACAAAAATTCAGAAATTAAAGCTTTTGGCCACCTTGCCTCAGGAAGATTGTTCAGATTCTACTTTCTACCAGAAGTCTGTGCTCACCCTTTTTGATCACCTATCTGTGAATCAGCAAGAAAACAGTGCCTGGTCAAAAGCCTCCTTTCTTATCTCTTTCTCTGTGACCCGATCAAAGCCCTTTTGTTGAAATAACATCAAGCAAACTGGCCAAGTCAGAAAATTCAGACACATCTCTTGTGTCTGCCCAGGAATGCAAAGCTGGTTACTGTCTGACCATAACCACAACCACACAAACACAACTTTCCATTTGAGGCTGTGCATGTGCTCAGCTCTCCCTTTTTACCTCAGTGTGCATGTTGGCAAGATGCTGGGGAGACATAATTGCACATAAAAGCACCAGGATTGGTGTTCAAGGGCCTCAGCTGTGATAGAATATCGACAATCATATGGAAGAGGGAAGACCATGAAGGCTGCTCCTGAGAGAAGAGATGAGAAATCCAGGTCTATGTGAGCAAGGAGGTGATAGAGGTGGGTCATCCTCATCAAGCTTATTTTCATATTTTGCACCCCACACCTACTGAAGAATGTGAAATACAGGGAGTTTCTTCATCTATACTGTCCCAGAGGATGATCCTTGACCTTAGCAAGGTCTTTGACGCTGTCTCCCATGAAATTTTAGGGAGCAAGCTGAGGAGGTGTGGGATGGAAGAGCAGACCGTGAGGTGGGTTAGGAACTGGTTGCAGGATAGAGTTCAGAGGGTGGTGATCAATGGTGCCAGGTCCAGCTGGAGAGCTGTGACTAGTGGTGTCCCTCAGGGATCGGTCTTGTTCAACATCTCCTATCCTCCCCATATATGGATTGCCACAGAATTTTTGACAACATCAAACCTCTCTGCTATGTAGATTGTGTTTCATTTCATACAAAAATGAAGTAGGTGACAAATAAAAAAAGGCATTTCTGTAACGTCCTGGTTGTCCTGAAACGTAGACATTTAGTTAATTACAGCTATGTAAGGGACATTTTCTCTGTGTGTCTGCATGCACGCCTTCCCTTAAATCCCCTACAGACATGTTTATAGAAGGAAGGATAAATATTTTTCCATAGCTTCACGGAAAATTACTACGAGAAACTTTGGAGGAACACAGCTGTGGGGTCCTTCCTTACCTCAGCACGAGCATAGCTTTCGACACACTGAAATGTCATTGTACTTTGCTGGGTTTGGGCTCTCAGCTGAAGGCTTCTAAAACACCACACCAAAGAGATTAAAGGGATTGATATTTTTCAACCTGGTGAGTATTTGAAAGAAAGCTGCAAGGCGGAGGATGACTTTGTGACCCAACACACTGTGTACTGTGTCCCAAACCCAAACCAAATTTTATACTGGGAGAAAACATGTCAGGGAGATGCCAAGTCTCAGATAAGCCCCAAGCTGGTATCTACAGACACAGAGCCCTTCTACAGCCTCATTTAACTCTGGAAACCTAACAACATCCTAACAATTCACCTCCCTGTGCTCCATGCTCTGACTTCAGGCAGATATTTTTGTCTTCCACCTTGTCCCAAACTGCAAAAATAACACCTTCCTCCTCAGAGGTAGTGATGTTTTTGCAGCGCATTAAAAAAAAGTTTGGTGCTTCTCAGTAAATCCACTCAAGCTGCCAGAGATTCTCTGCAATGAAGGGATCTTTACAGAAATAAAGAAATCAGAATAATTCCTATAAACAAAGCCATGCAGTAGGAAAAAAACCCAACAACCAACCACCCAGAAACTGGGCAGTTTTCACTGCCTCTGATCCCTATGATGAGACTGAACCAAGACTGGCATGAAGTTGATGGGCAAAGCTGTAGAAATAAGGAAACAGGAAAAAATAAAACAAAAAAATCAGGATAAGAAAATATTTACTACGAAAGGCTCACTGTCTCCTCAACAGTCACTGACACTGATAAAAACCACCCTTCATGCTAAAACACACTCGAGCCACTGTTTCTTCATACTGTCTCTGACAGGGCACATCCAAAGAACTGACTGAATAATTAAGAGAATAGCAAGGTTTATATGTTTAAAAATGTATGGTGTGAATATTTTCATTCTGTACAAATATCGGTTTAAAGGGAAAACCGGAAGCCTGAGTACACAAAAGTGACCAGCGATTCTTGGCGTGAATGAGACCTTGATATCTACCTGCAGCCTTCTTTAGCATCTTTGTATGTGTTCACTGATACACCAGCCCCCCTCACAGAAATAGACATCTTAATCCTGTTTCCCATTCAGGAATCTTCCAGTTCTCAACTGTCCTACTGACAGTGACCTGGGAGTTTGAAACACAGATACTAACAAATTGAGAACTTATTTTTTCACACATTTCAAATTAACTGGAGAACTGGACAGCTTGAAGCTCCTTTTTGTTGACACACCTGAGGAATGGAATCTATCCAGGGGGTCATGAAGAAGCTGGAGAAGTGGGACCATATGAGATATGCTCTATCATGAGATAGAACAAGGCCAAGTGCAAAGTCCAGAACCTGGGTAGGTTTCAACATAGGCTGAGGGATGAAGAGATGGAGAGCAGCCCTGCAGAGAAGGACTTTTGGGTGGTGGTGGCTAAGGAGCTGAACATGAGCCAACAACATGTGCTCACAGCCCAGAGTCAACCATGTCCCAGGCAGTGTGGGTAGCAGGACAAGGGATGGGAGACCTTAGTGTGGTCTTTCAGTACTTCAAGGCACCAAAAAAAAAGCTGGAGACAGTTTTTAGCAGGAGGTATTGTGACAGGATAAGGGCTGATGGTTTTAAACTAAACACATGAGATTCAGACAATGTAGAAGAAAGAAATGTTTTACAATGAGGCTGGTGAAATTCTGGCCCAGGCTGCTCAGAGGTGTGGGAGAAACCTCATCCCTGTAAACATCTCAGGTCATGCTGGACCTTGGGGCTCTGAGCAACCCGCTCTAGCTGGAGATGTTCTTACTCACTGCAGGGGGGTTAGTCCTTTAAATTTTCCTTGTAATCTAAATTATTTTATGATTCTTTCACCTCCTGGTTGACTGCCTAAAATTCCTGTGATGTCTACTTAAGCTAAAGATGTGTAAGGTCATAAGGAAGAAGCTGGTGACACACTGTATATTTTTTTTCTCTTTGGGACTTTCAAGATGCTCAGTTTCAAAAGCCTCTGCTTGAAAGAGAAGTTTATAATCACTCCTTTCATTCCTTCCCTTCTTAGCTTCTTAAAAGGGAGATATGAAAAAATAATAAATAAAAAATGTAAAACCACAGAAACTATCCGTATTGTTTTTTCAATGCAGACATTAAAAGTTGTCTAAAAAAGTAGAGGTTCTCTTGCAAAAATAAATGCTTTGGTTTTAAAAGACGATCATTTCTGAAAGAACAAAATTCCCATTGACCAAAAATAATTGCAAGAAAAGGAAGCAGGGTTGGCCAGTTGCCCCTCTACCACCACCCAAATTCTAAAATGTTTGTGGAAAAAATGTCTTGGCCCTAAATGGCACAATCCATTAAGTCAACGAGGTTCTGCTGATTTTACTCACACTCAGAGTAGATCCTATACAAGAAGAGGACAGTAATTAAGTACACAGCATATCATACCCACCACTCCAAAGTTATGGGCAAGTTCAGCAACCTGGTTTACCCATTCAAAAGCTACATACTTGATAAGTCAGCCCAAATGTAGCTACGGTGAGCTTCTGCCTTTCTCACCTGCCCTTCCCCGACATCCCTCCATCTCACAGTTGCTTCAGATGTCCCTTGGGGACACGTCCACAATTCCCATGCCCCAAGAGCCCAGCAAGGGCAGCACAAACCTTCCTACGCCTCTTCCCAGCCCCAAGGTGGGCAACTTTTACTGGGATTAGGCCATCAGGCCTCACCAGCAAGCTGACACTTCAACAGCAAGGGAGACCATTGGCTGCACTGAGGCAACAGGTACAGCTATAAGATTCCTCCTCATCTCATCACGTGAGTGACCACAGAACTGCTGCTGAATTTCCTCAGCTTTTGTTGCTCTAAGCCTGGGCCATAGTGCTCTATGCTGCCTTTCCCTCTTCTCCCTCCCATCCCGTACAAAAAACAGGCAGCATTAAAACGGTAAGATTGTCAGAGAGAAGAGGAAAAAAACCAAATGTTTTCCCTAGAGCTTTGCCTTTCAGGCCCATAACTGAGAAAAGCAAATGCATATTACATCTGTGTGGTTAGTATTGAGTGAAACAAGCTCCCATCTTCTGTTTCACTTAAGTCTTTTCATGGAAGACTTAAGCTGCTTTCTTCCTGCAGATCAGGCTGGGGCAGATTTTTTATGCACAACTAGTCAGTGCACACCTTAACAAGAGAGCAAATTAACATACTTTAAAAAAAAAAAATCTGGAAAAATTGCAGCAGAGCCCCACAAGACAGAGAATATAAATCCTGTCCCTTGCCCTGGCAGAATCCAGTTTAGAGGAACTACCCGTTATGCGGGTTGGGTTGTCTTGAGCACTTGGATGATGCAGAACTATTGCTACAGTAACTAAGCAAGTGTTTAAGGCCTGGACTCTGCTAACGAGCTCATTGCCCTAATTTATTACCAGCACATTTCTATTAGAGGCAATGGCAAAGGCTGTTACTCATTTGAGGCCAATGTGTGGAACAATGGGGTTGCAAATAGACAAAACAAACAGAACACCACACCTCTCCCCTTCTGTATAGGTGTTGATATCATTCCCTTGCCAAGCCTTCACAAATCGGTCATTTAAAACATGCCCCATTCTCCACTCCCTCTTAACCCTGTTTGTTACTGCAGAGCTGGGAAACCAAGTTTGTGTTGGTGTCTGTGGCTGCTTCCAAGTCTGGCAGCCCACATTAAACCCATCTTCTAGAGACACTCAAGCACTGCTACATAAACTGAGCATAAACTTTGATCTGTTTATGGGGACCTTTCTGACCATTTGGCTGCTTGTTTTACTGCCCTTTGCGTATGTGAAGGCAAGTCCAGCCCCCACATTTCCTACAGTGAAACCACTGAGAACATCTGCGAGCAGATCCCTAGTTGTCCTCATAGGGAAATTATTTCCACAAATCTTTTAAAATCAAGGAATTTCCACCTCCTTGGCCTGTGGGATCTGAAGTGGCTCTAAATTATCTACATGAATTCATTTATTTACTGACAAAAATAGTCACATGAACTGGCAATCTTTGCCCACTCTTTTTTTTTTAATCCTGGAAAGTTTTGTTTTCCTATGCGAATAAAAAAGAGAACAACTCAATTATTTTAGTCACATTAGTCACCAAGCATAAAAATTCATCTGTCAGGATCTTTTTTCAAACTTTTTTCTTCTGTGGCTAAGAGGAAAAAAAAAAAAAAAGGAGGACAAAAATGGAAAAGCACACACCAACAAAACTATAAAAGGTATTCTGCAAAAACAAAAGATAATTAGCAAGTTTCAAATTTGTGTACGGAGGTAGAGTTCTTCCTGGCACTGCAGATGTGCAGCTCTGTGGTGTTGAGAGCAGGGGAAATGCTGTTAAACGAGGCTGTGGTTGCTACTACAGCAGAGCTTGGGCTGACAGCTCCTGTTGGCTGAAGGGGTAATTCTGCCTTTTTGCCACTCCTACCACCTTTTCACGGGCTCCCTTGCCTGCCAATGTCCCCAAGCCAGCTCAGCTCACGAACACCAGAGGAAAAGAAAAGAAACCACAAAAGAACCAACCACAAAAAATAAACCAAACTCAGCTTCCCTCCCCCAACTGCAGTTTTTTTGTTGCTCATCAAGTGAGCTGAACTAAGAGACCAAACAGGTGCTGCTCTCTACGTGAGAAAGCCGGGCCACAACTGCAGGATGGGAGGGAAGAGAGGGGACATCCTTTTGGTGGTGAGAAGCTGCTGGGGTGACACAGCTGTATCACTGCTGAGAAATGCTCTGGTACAACCTGCTGACCAAGGCTGCCCAAGCCTCTGCTGCTTGCCTGGACGGAGCTCAGATGCATGTGCTCATCCTACTCCAACTCCAGTGGAAAAGCAGCAAGAAAGCGTTGCGACAGCAACTTCTTCCACTACCCCATGACATGTCTCAGTGTACTGTCTGCCTCAGCCCTACTGAGGGATGCCAGGCTTGTCTATCTATCATGTCAACAGGAGGTAGACCCCCAGGCTACCGACACACATTTTGTTTCATTGTTTCTGTCCAAGTTGCAGGTATTTTGGAGAAAGTCTTCAGAAAAAGAAAAAACAAACAACCACCAAGCCCACAGCTGGCTCCCTGCAATGCTTTAACCACTGCTTGCCAGAGGAAGAGGTTATGGCTGTGTGGTGTACCCGTCCTACGGGGTCAAACGGCAGCTCAGGAGTGGGGAAGGGCACTCACAACTTGGGTCTGACAAGGGAAGCCCTCACAGAGGATGACTGGCACAAACATCTGCAAGAAGCCCCAAGTTATAAACATCGCCAGCACCTTTCTCAGGGTAAAGTTTCTCCTGCTTTCTGTGGGGAGAGAAGGGGTGTAACGTCAGTCTTGACACTGTGCCAGCAAATACACCTGTCAGTGAGAGGAAAGGATGCCTCAAATGTTTTTTAAAAATATCAGAAAATAGGTACTTAGCCCCAAAGTGGACTTCAGGACTACCAGTAAGTTCCATGCCTCGGAAACCATTGCACAAACAACATCAGACATCTGAGTCTGTAGCTGAGCCTGACTGCTCCCTCTTCTTCAAAAGTTGCATTTTATCTTTTCTGCTAATACATAGTCAATAGTGTCTTCTCTTACCTGTAAAAGATGTGGGTGAAGCACTGCAATGGAATGGGATTGTCTTCTGTTCATGTCTAGGATAGAGCCTGTCTGAAGGGAAAGATGATATTTCTATGCTTTTCTTTCCCAAAGAATCCATAGTACACAAGATAACATTCACTGGGCCAGGGAAAGGGCAAGACTGAGCAATACTGTCTGCCCTCATGGCTGAGGTACATGGGGAGAAGGGGTCCCGCCCCTTTTCCAAGCAATCCTGCAGCATCCAGTTGTTTCACCCCACAAAGACCAAAGAAAATCTGGGTAGCAACATGTGTAGAAGAGAGATCTGGATGCCTGGGGAGCTCAGGCATGAGGTAAGCAGAAATTTTTATTATTACCATTCTAGCTCCCACCTAGGATTTCTTCTAGCTCTGGCCCAGACTCCCTAGACCTGCCTCACCACTTATTTTTCCCCAGATATCTTTTGGACATTCAGGGAAGGTAATGGTTATCTCACCCAACTATAAAACATATTCTAATATCCCAGGAGCTGGCCCTGGGACATGATTTTAAGGCCCAGTTTATGGTCAGCTTACCAGAAACATTTGCATGCTCAGGTAAAGTTGAGTACAACAATTAATCTTCAGTTCCAAATAATCAGAAACATTTAGTCAGAGGCTAAACTTAATGAAAGACAAAAGAGGCTCCAGGACAGTCAGCAAGCCCAGGATGAATTTCTGAAATATCATGTGTTTCATATTCTCCATGATGATTTAATTAAACTTGTAAAACAAGAATGAGCCCATTCATTACCAGGATAAAACCCATCCAGCTCTCATTTAACTGTAGCCAATTCTTCAGAACTCAGAAGCACATTCTGGACTGTTGTTACCTGGTATAGAAAAATATTTCTCTAACTATAGTTTATGCCCCTTTCAATGAAGTCCTTTGCTTCCTAAATGATGGAAGGGGAAATGAAGGAGGACTGATCAAGAGTAAAGATCTGAAGCATTTTGCTTATTGAAATCTGCCTCTTATTTTCTTGGGAATAGGTGAACTCAGAGAGTTTAAATCTCCAAAGACTCTCCAGGTCCTTCCTGCCAGCACAAAGAAGCCGTTTGCCAGGCTGCCTTTGGAACCAGTGACACCACCACAATCAAACATTTGGGAAGGAAATTGGCCCTTCTATAAAGGAATTGACCAGGACACAGAGAGCTGGACCTTGCAAACAGCCGCTCTCCTCCTTCTTACAATAGCAGTGAGGTGTGAAGCAGATACAGAGGAGGTCACAGCCCCATGAAGCGCAATGGTTCTCACACCTACTAGAGCTCACACTAACGTACACGCATCTCCTATCAGACTTCTGACTGTATAAGTAGTAAACATGGAAGTCATAGCATAAAGGAAACTGCCCTTTACGTTTTCTGAAGCTGTTTGGAATATAAGCCCTGAAAAACTTCACCACAGCAGGGTGAAAAACACATTCCCTACTGCGGTATAGAAGCCAAATGCCTTTTATCAGAGTAGCAATTGGGAAACTTCTATACTGTTCTGACAGTTGTAGTAACCCCTGAGGTCCCATGGTACAGAAAACATGACTTTTTGAAATGCAGTTGTTGAAATTTTCCCCTAAAAGTCACAAAGGGACAGATTTTCATCTGCCAGCAAGCGTGTAGCTCCTGCACAAAGCTACACCACTGTATCCAAAACAAGAACTTACTATGGTGTCTCCAGATCTGCCCACATTCATAAAGTACCCCGTTTTTCAAAAGAAATTCAATTATATTACCATAAAAAGTGAAATAATTCTCTCCCAGTACAACCAACATCTTCCCTAATAATCAAAACACTGCAAGTTCTCTCTTCCTTTTCAAATAAGAAAGCATCCCTTGACCTTTTTCCATGCCAAACATGTCCACATGTGTTTTACTGCACCCTCTATAGTGCTTTTTTGATTTTGAAGGGGTTAGCCCTGTGTTTATTGAAGCCTGTGATTGCATTGCAACTCTGACTGCGGCAGAGTTTAGGTCACATTTTTATTAGCCTGGATTATCCACTGGCCTCTTGGGAATCATCAGGTCTTGCACCAGAATCACATGAACTGGAAGAAGCTGCAGATGTCCTGTGTGAAAGCAGGTTACTGAGACCATCTATGATTGTTAATTTGAGCAATGGTGCTATTCAAGCATAGCATACATAAAAGTTCTGAAACCAGGCTATCATGAGATGATAACTTATGTCTCATGCCCCATGATTATGTTGCTTAATTTCACTAGTCTCTCTGTAGCCCTCTCTTTCTGTTTGACTTGTCCAGAACCCCTTCAGTGAAGCAGTCACTGACAGTTAAGCTGTTGGGTGCAATAGCCACATCCTATTCAGGGAAAAATAACAATAAATGAAGCATTGAAGGTACTTTATGGGATAGATAACCAAGAGTAGAGAAGACACTGCCCAAAACACAGGCCGCACACAGGGCTGGAGTGGGAGCAGACGTGCTGTGGTGTCTCAGGGGTGTTCTAGAGGGTTTGAGAGTTTATTGCTTAGAGCTGCATGTGTGTAAGAGATAAGCAGCAAAACAAACATAGAAGGAAGGCAGCAAGGACACATCAGATACAGACAGAGCAGCACTTGTCCTGGAATATTGAGGTGGAAACAACCTTTCCACTGGGAAGAGGGCAGAAACTGTGAGAAAAGTCATTTTCCCTGAACAGTGGGGCTCACACAGCAGAAGAAACTGGACTTTACTCATATTGTCTGCAAAAATAATCAGACCTCAAAGATACTTGTCTAAGTCACTAACAGACACAACCCACAGAAAACTCAAGGCTGAGAAAGAGCAGAGTCCAGGTCGGCTGGGCAGTTAGATTTTGGCTGGCAGCCTCACAGCTGTCTGTATTCTCCAGGCTCTTGAAAAGCACTTCCAGGAGTCTATGTGGTTACATTTGTCCATCACCACAGCCACAGCCCAGCCTGAGACACGCGTGTCTGGGCACCAGCACCTAATTTACCTGTAGACCAGGTGGGAAGAAAACTTAAGGAAAAGAGACTTTTAATGCGATTCTCTCCCAGCGCCTACAAGGAAAGAGGAGCCAAGGCATCACAAATAGGACCATCAGTCAAAGAGATTTCACTGAGAGCCTCTGCCTGTGCACTGGGGTAATGACGACAGGCCAGAAAGAGCTGTCAGAATTAGGGCAAAGTGGCTCTTGCCAGGAACTGAGGTTCTTGTAAGCAACACCCAGAATAAAAATCTGCAAGTTCAGGGCAGCTTCATCATCATGAGGATCCAGAGAAAGCAAGAAACCATGGGCAGGACCCAGGGTGACCCAGCGCCAAACATGGTTTCTGGTGCACCCTTTACCTGCCTACATCCACATGAGCTGCCTTTCATCTCCCTCCCCTTCTCCTCCTCCCATTTGCTTGCTTCAGTTCTTGTTCTATAAAACTGAAAGCTCAGCTTTATACTTTGGTCTCTCTACCATAGAGCACCCCCATTGCCTGTCTTCATTCCAAGGCACACTCTCCATTCTTTGACAGAAAGGACACTACCTGAAGCAGTGAGAATGAAAAGCTATTGTCCTACTGTTGTGTGACATGAACAATGAACTCCATAAGCCTTGTTCAGCCAGTGCTAGTGTTAAAGTGGGTTGTGAAGCAAAGATTAGATCAGTAGACTCTCTTACATTTATTAAGCATGAGCTGAAGCAAACAGCTGAAACAAGGATGGGGGTGCTATACTATGATCTAAAGAAGCTGTCTTTTCCCCCCCACACACTTTTTGTCCTTTGGAGAAAAGCAGTGTCATAGCTAGACGTCACGTGCTGCACGGTAATTGAAATTTTCATATAATTACAGAGTAAATTGTTAGTAAACCATACTGCCACAAACTTGTCAGCATTTTTTCTCCTCTTGATTTAAGTTTGGCTAAAATTTATGTTCCATCATCTTGTTTTGTAATTTTTTTGTGTCACAGACTCTGGTCATCTTGTGACCTTCTGATTTTGAGAAAAAGTTGAAAAAACCCCAACACAATGGTTATTTTTAAAGTAAACAGGATTTCCCCCCTTCACTATTCCAGGAAACAAATTCTTCCCAAACCCACACTTAAGAAAAAGTCAGAAAGAGTTCAGATTTTATGAGCAGAGTAAATACACTGTGACACCATTAAAAAACTTGTGGAAATCAGCTTATGAAGTTCTAGGTTTTGTAGAATGGAAACCACGGGCTGACAATGTTTCCTTCTCATGATAACATATTGTACTCAAAGCATTTCAGATGGTTTTGGAGTAGACTTACAAGTAAAGGAATGGAACAGAAGTCTTCAGTTGATTTTGCTCTTCCACCTGCCACCTGTAAGAATATCTGAAGGTAGGTAGAATCACAGACTGTGCTGGGTTGGGACTGACTATTAAAGGTCATCCAACCCCTCTATAACAAGCAGGTGCATCTTGATGTCACTTTCCTGGTTTATTGGTTCATGCTTACCAAAGTGGAGGCACAGTCTTCCCATTTTTGGGCTGTACCAACCCTTCCCATCACCATGTCTCATGTCCTTATTTTCCTCTTTTTGGGTCAATGCCTAAGCAAAGTCTTCTAAGGAAAATCAGGACACAGATCGAGAGCCAGCAGAGGGAGCATCACAATGGCATCCGTGTGCAATTGTTTCTTGCAGAAGAATCCAGAGACTTTGGCTACTCTCAGGATCCCTATTGTGTTAAGAAACACATATGTCCAGAGTAAACATACTTACATTGTTTCTCTGATTTTCCATGCAGGCAATGGATGCTTTGGTAAAGGTCACTGGCTCTAAGCTAGTCACCACTGGCAATATAAATGATGTATTCTTCATGTTGAGTCATGAGGAGAGGGGAAAGCAACAGGCAAATTTGCAACTTTCTTCTTTTAATTATTTACAATTAATACAGCTATTTATCATTATAACATCACTGTTGCTGATTCTATAATGCTGGACAGCCAGCAGTCTCAAAATATTTTAGAAGCACTGCTGTCCTAGGAGAAATCAAAGCCCCAGTACACCAAAGCACACCAAAGCACCCCAGCGCATTGTACCAGGAGGAAAAATAGTTTCAAGCACAAATGCTGAAATGGCTCCCAAACACCTGAAAGCACCTTTTGCCCTCTAGTACAATCAGGATGCCCTAGGGAGAAATTCAGAGCTTCACTACTGGACTTCCATAGTTACCACTTCATAATGGAGACTACTGGTTTTGTACATCTTTGCTGCCTTAGTAACAGAGTCTTTTCAATGGTTCTGTGAACTTTCTGAGCTTCATCTACCCATGGAGGTTTTACAGCCACAATTTCTCTTCAACTAGGGAAGTTAATGGCTCCAATGCCAAGACCAAGGCTGCCACTGGGAGTAATCTGTCCCCAAGAAGCATCACCACGAAGGAGCCTGTCTCACAATGGGATACAGAATCGTGATTCCACCACCCATTCAACAAACTGAAAGCCCAGCTCTTATACATCCATCAAAATCCATTTTAATTGGGAGCCTCAAGCTATTTTATTCATCAGTAATAAAAGAGCAATTAAGTTTGCAGCTGAAAATGAATTAATGAGATACTGCAAACAAGCTAATTAACTCCTTCTTGGGTATTCAGATAGAAACCACACAAAAAACCCCACAGGGCGCACTAATTACTTCAGGGGGCTGACTGAAATGAAACAGAAAAAAAGAAAATAGAAAACCACAACATTTGGAGCAGAAGCTAAAAGCCTGTCTTTAAGCCATCTCCTCTCGCATATAGGGAGCATAGGAAACCATATACGACACCGTTCACATAGGAACACCTCACATCCTTGTGTGGATGAAGGAGAGCTTTGGTAAAGCTTAATTTGGAACGATTCACTCCATTGCCCTTGGCAGAGAGTTTGGGTGGCAACTGTCTTCACCTTAAGCAGGAGGAGGGTTGGTCTGCTGAAGCACGTTCTGAGAGAAAGCAGAGGTTGTGCACAGCCACACAGTGAAAGCTGGAAGGAGGTGTGTGATGTTGTGCAGCACCTGGACAAGACTGACATATGCTGCACAGTTTGAGGAAGAACAAGAGGGTCTGTGTGTGTGTCTTAGGGAAGTTAAATTGCCATCCTTGACAATTTATGCTACCTGTACAATATTTTGTTGCCACCAGCTCAAGAATCCATAAAACGGGCCCTCTTTGCTCATCTCCGTGCTTTGCGCGTTTATGGCTGTGCAAAGGACAGGGCAAAATTCTACTGTTCAGGCAGAGAAGAGTCTTACTGAGGCTTTTTGTCCTCTGCTACAAACATTGGATTCAAGATTTGGAGAAGCAGAGAAACAAACCCTTTTCCACAAAGCCTTTGTGGTGGCAAAATACAGCTGCTTTTCAAATCCCAAGACCTGGGTCATTTTTAAAAGGAAAAGCCAAAAGTTCCCAGTGCTCACAGCAGAGTCTTGGGCTGCAGAATTCAATAACCAATCCAGGAAAGCTCTTTCCACATGGCTTTCAAAGAGGTTATTGTAAACAAAGAAGAAGCCCACAGAACAATATGATTCTTGATCCCCATTTAAGTAGTAAGAACACAGAAAAGCCTCAGAAGTGGAGACATCTGTATTTATGTAGAGTGTTTTCCTTGCCTCTTTGTACTCCATTAAATTGCAAATGGTGAAATGGAATTTCTTTTTTTGTGTAGATCACCCCTTGCATCTCAAAGCACCCAGCTACATCAAGGGCACCACTAAAATATGAGCTGGGACACACTGTAAGCTGCAGAAACATTACTGTTTGCTTATAATTAATATCCCAGTAATTAAGCCTGACCTCATGGCAGTTCACAGCAGCCACTATCAGCCTTATTGTAGTTTGTCTAAAGGTAGAGAGGAATGAGATGAGAATCAGGCTCCAAGGACAGTTTCCACAACCTGACATCATAACGATTTTAAGGATTTTGTTAACTTTTATTTTGTATTTACTTTTTCCCATTAAGGTAATTAAGGGCCATGTCAAGAAGCAACTCGACAATGAGCTTTGAGTTGGATTACAAAAAATATTTTTATTTCTCTCTACATGCTTAGCTACACAAAAGTTACCAAGCCTATAAAAGATTACTTTGCAAGAAACAGAACTTAAGATTCATCTTGTCATGATGATGGCTGAGTCTTCTACCTGCCTGTCAGCATATTATCTACAGGTTGGCACAAAGTATTTGTTAACCAACCTGGTTCAGTATAGAAAAAACCCAATTTAGTTCTACAGGAAATAAGTTGATGAAGTCACTAACCCAATATATCCAACACTAAGTAGGTTTCTCTGAGGAACAAAGTTACACCATTTTTTTTTATGCTGCAAATTACCTTAATTCCCAACTCAAAATTATTCTGCTTGCACGTATTTATTTTTCCTTTGAGTTTACTTTGGTGGGTTAAAGAGGGAGGCTCATGAAGTCACCAGCACACCCAAAGCATATAGATGTGTGTTTTGAATACCAGACTGTGACCCTACTGTTTGCACGTGTGTTACAGCTATAACTTTACTCTGTCTCAGACAGTGGCTTGCTGCAGTTTGCCTTGAAGATAAGACAGAGCATAATCTATGCATCCTGCAGGTTGCGAGGCTGCTAAAACGCACATGCTATCTCTTAGGAAAAACAAAATATCCCCCAAAACCACCTATGAGACTCCAAACTCTTAATCTGTATCAAAACAAAGTGAAGGAGGCAAAATAACTGTGAGAATAATAAAACCAAAAGCTCAAAGTTTCTTAGTGATACAAGAGGAGAAAAACAATAATGAGCACTTCTGGCTCATGTAAAAAGAACCTGTGATAGTTGTTTCTTTAACTTATCAAGTCACAAGCCTATCTAATGGTGGTGTCAAGACTTCTTATTAGTCTCCTTGGAAGCAGGACACAGGAGTAAGAAAGAGAAATATCCATGTAGCTTCCATCTCTGCCACTCGAAGAAGTGCAGTTATAAAAATACAATGCCTCAGTCACACTAAATACAGCCCAGTGGAAAAACTGGAAGTGGAAGAATGACATTCAGGGGCACCTAGATTTTATTCCATTTTGGTCACTGGCTTTTAGCAGGATGAAGTGACTGCCTCTTTGTCTGCTCCCCTCCTCCACCCTCTAGTAAATAAATTATAGTTGTAACTTATTATAAATAGCATTTGTACTGTGAGAATATTGCACTAACCTGCAAGGCTGCTGTCAGCTCTAACTACAGTGTAAAGCTCACGCTGAGAAGGGGAAAGTGCTGTGAACAGTCACCAAGTGCTGGGGTTGGAGCTGCCCCAATATGGCAGTGCTTTGGTCACATTTGGTTTCATGTTTTACAGCCACGTTCTTGTGCCCTTATCAAAATGTGGTGTGTAACTGCCAGCTCTGAGGAGTTCCTCCACACGAGCTCCCGCCAAGTTCGTGGCATGCACCCAGTGCTGCAGCGTTTTCTTCTAAGGTTTTGTTCTGTGGTGCTGGCTTTGACAAAGAAAGTCTTAAGGATTATTAAAGTCTGCAAAAGCACTTGGCTTTCCTGGCAGCAACTTGGGCCTGAACGTCACTTGCTTTCCTCTGAAAGCAGAAAAGATATTATTCTTAAATAAGTTAATTTTATTCCTCTGATCAATATATACATGCATTTTCAGATGAGTTTGTGTTTTCCCTTAAGAAGAGAATCAACATAGGAGGTATTGAGAGCAGAGAGGTGTAGGAAGAACTTGGGGTCTGCTTTCCTTTTGAATATGAATTTCAATAGAGCCATAGGAAGAAAGCTCTAAACTGAATTTATCATCTAGAGCAAACTTTCCAGCATAAGGAAAAAAAAAATCTCACTCCTTACAACCAGTTTAAAAAAAATGAGTAAGAGAGTGCAGACTCCCAAATTAGCATTTTTTCCTTTTAAAAACAAAAAAGTCTTTGGGGGTATTTTTTACTAAAAGGCCACATAATTCTGGATTTAAGCAAAACATTTTAAACATAACTGATATTCCAATGGGTAAACTTTAGATACTCTCTCCATTTTTATTGCTATACACACAGATTTTAGGCTTTGGGAATCAGGACCTGTATTTCAGCTGCTTCTAGGGACAGGCACCACAGTCACATCAAAACTTTGTCAACCTGGCTTATTCAGCATTTTCTTCTCCTGCATTGTCTCACTTGACCTCCTGTCAAAAGGAAAACGTTTCAGCACCATCCAAGGGAGATCTGTTACTTCTCACTTTGGTTCTGACAGCTCCTCGGAGCTTTTTTCACGTGTTGCAGCAGAGAGCTGTGAATCAATGATTCCCCCCCGCACTCCCTCAGTGGTCTCACACTCACAAGAGCTTAAAGACAAACCTCTCTCTGCCTCCCCTATAGCAAAGGTGTATTTACATTGACATCCTAACATGATTTAGACTGGATTAAACCACTGTGCAATCACATCTCCAACTGACTTGCACACCTACACAGCTCCCACTCCTTCCAGGGCTCCTGACCATACACAGAGCTGCTTCAACAGACTCACTAGCAAAAAGGTAATACTAAAATAATTGAAATAAAATGAAGCAGAAAGCTTTCAGCTGCCTTAGCGAATGAGAAAACTCCACGTATGGTCCTGGAGCAACAGTGAGGTGGGAAGGAGTGGGGAAGAGCCAGGTCAGCCTCAAGTGGGATCAGCTCAATTGGAGATGATTCTGCACATACCCTGAGGTTATTTTGAAGGCAGAACAGACTATAGATTTAAGTGCTGGTGTCAGGAGTGGCCAGGGGCACAGACACAAACCAGGTGCTCCCAGTAATGCATTACCCTGCCAGATCATCCATTGAGGCATCACCCACAGCATACACAAGGTAACCGAAGTTCTTCTAGCCTTAAGGGTTCTGGCTTAGCCTTGAGGTCTAAATGGTGTGTGTTTGACCCATTTGCTAATGTCAGAGCAAAGAGACCAGTGGACATGGTGGCCTGTGACATGCAGAATACATTTTGGATTATAGGAATGCTGACTATTAGATCTTCTCAATAGGTGACATAGACCCAACACTTGGAGCCTTCCACAGGGGGCTACAGGGCAGACATTGCACTGGTGTAACAGGAGCAGCTTGTCAAGTGAGACACATACCCAGAGACAAAACTTGGGGTTTTTAAAGCTGAATTGAAACCTTTGTAAGCACAGACATGTACTTAGGATGATTCAATTATTTCCACAAAAACAAATATAATAATAAAAATAATTACAAACATATATTTTGAGACAACTAAGCAATTCCATATAAAAATTCATAAGAACTTGATCTAAATATTCACAAATGAGCCATTATAAAGAGCTGAACCACTTTAATCATTGAAAGCTGCAGCAGAAAAAGAAGCCGAGCACTTTTTCGCTTGTTTCACTTGTCACTCCAGAATGAGCCTACAGTTTATTAAACTAAAAAAGAGATATAATTATTTTTTTCAAGAATACTTTGTAATCTCCTGAAGAAACAGACTGTTGCACTTCAACGTACCACTGGAAAAATAGACCCTTTTTTCACATGCTCCATTTTAAATAAGCTGCCACATTGCACCACCCTGTATTTTAAAGACTTTGAAAGAAATCTATCCATGCTGGAGCTCAAGCTGTCAGAGCTGCCCTTTTCTACAGTTTCCCCAGTGTCTTCCAGTGAGCTAAAAAATAAATCGTAAGTAAAACAAAACAAAATCCATAGAGTAGCCAACAGATGGGGATGAAATAAAGTAGGGAGAGAGATGTGAAAGGAAAAAAAAAAAAAGGAAAACATATCCCAGAGAGCATTACATCAGTTCTCCTCCCAGTTTTATTTAAAACACACATGCTATCACTCACAGCTCTGTGGTTAGCGGAAAATATGACTGCAGCTTCCATGGTGTGTGGGTTGCATATTAAAGAAAAAAAAAAGAGAGAGAGACCTTTCCTTGGCACAGCTGAATTTGGCTACTGATTGAGGAGGAAAGGGTGGCACACTGGTACAAACCCTTGGGTTTGGCAGGGAGAACAGTCCTGGGTGAGAGACTTTGCTATACTTCACTCTCCAGCAGAATGACATTGCAGCACAGAGGAGATTCATGGCATCATAGAAAGTTTTGGGTTGGAAGGGACATTTAGACCTCATTTAGTCCAACCTCCTGCAGTAAGCAGGGACATCTGTCAGCTTGAGCAGATTGCTCAGCCCCTTCCTACCTGACCTGGAACAGTTCCAGGGGTGGGGCTTCTTCCATCATTCTGGGCAACCTGGACTAGGGTTTCACCACACTCAGCATCAACAATTTGAGCCTTAGATCTAGTCTGAATCTCTCTTTTAAACTCATCATCCCTTGTCCTGTCACAAAAGCCCCTGCTCCAAAGTCCATCCCCATCTAATTGATCCCTTATTGAAAGGCCACACTAAGTTCTCCCCAGACCTTCTCTTCTCCAGGTGAATACCCCCAATTCTTCCAGCATGGCCATGCAGCAAAGGGGTTCTAGCCTTATGATAATTTCTGTGGCTTCCTCTGGCCCCGCTCCAACAGGTCCCAGGTCTCTGCTGTGCTGAGGAGCCCTGCAAGGCAGTCTCAACAGACCAGAGCAGAGGCACAATCCCCTCCTATGTAGCCCAGGACAAGGCTGGCTTCTGGAATGTGAATGCCCACAACACAGAAACAGCACACAACGTGCTTCTAGCCCACCCAAACAATAACTCATTAGGATTACTGATGAAAAAGCAGCCCTTAAATATAAACTATTTGGGTCAATGTGTATTTCAGCTTTGACTACCAGAGGAAGGGAGGTAGCATAAAATATTCACCCTGAAAGCAAAATACTACCTGGCTTTATGTTTTAAAGAGGAGTCAAAAATCCAAAGCAGCATTCAAAACGCCAAAGCCCAAGTGATACTCATTCATTAATGAATTACTTTTTTCATTTGTGTGCTTTGGTGCAAGGAGAGTAAAGACATAGGATGAAAGACATCCAAAATGGTTTTGTGGGCTTCTGAATAGCTCTGCACCAATTGACATTGCAATGACTCACCATGTCAGCAGAACTTTGACTTCTAGACAAGAGTATTTTCAGAAGAGCTCAGGATTGTCATTCAAAAAGCATTTGCCAACTATTCTGAGAAACTTTTAAAATAAGTTTTAAGACATTAAAAAAACCAGAATAAAAACACTGTTTCTTAATCTTGTAGAGCTTTAGGGCTCATGTTTCCTTCTTCTTCTCTAAAAAGTCATGGTTTTTAATCAAAAGGGAAATTTATTTGTAGGAAATCATCTTAAGAAAAGCATCAGACAGCAAGAAAAAGCAGCAACCTTGGCAGTCCTGATTCTAGTTACGAGCACAGTACACAGTCGCTGCTCTTGTAGGTACTCATGGGCCCTCTATGTCAGGAGTACAAGCCTGGCTCTGACACAAATGAAGTCACACTCACTAGCAGTTGAATAGTTTCTATGCTCTACTCACCACAGACTGAGTCATAGTGGCCAATGGAGCAACCACTAACATCAGGACTACACAACACACAGGGGAGAACACTCCCAAGGGGATGCTCCCTACTGGGTGGCCCTAGCCAACTGGCACACAACACTGAGGAGACGAGGAAGGTCATCCAGGTCTCAGCTGTGCTTCTTGTAGTAGTGACCCCCCCATCTCTGTAGCTGCACTTTGCTCTTTTTCATTCTCTTTTCAGGCCACACCTTAAGTGATGTAAGGACCAAGCAAGAGCTGCAGCCTATGATTAGCATTTTCTTCAGTGAATGGGTGGCAATGAAGTCTAACTAAAAGAACAGTAACAGCAACCAAGAGCGAAGCACACTGAAGCCATGTCTCAACCTCATAATGCTCTGCTAACTTGAAAACTCACAGAGAGATCACAAAGGGGCCTTAAATATGCAAATACCACACAAAGCATTAAAAATAACATGCTGCAGCTTCTTGCTAACTCTCTGCATCAGTGGTGGAAACTACACTAGAGCCCTGGTGACAAATTCTGAATCTGAAAAAAGCAAAAAAAAGATTTTAAAAGATGGTGCAAGGAAGCCTCATTGTTTTTAATTCGTATAAATCTAGGATGTCCATGTACTTCACACAACTTCTTTTATCATCATCGAAGGACATTGTGCCACAGACAAGAGACACGTGGACATTTCAAAACTCAATTTTTAAAATGTGGTTGTAAACCTCTCTAAAACTTAAAAAAAAGTACAACCATAAGAAGCATCAGGTCACACACTGCTTCTCAGTTGCAGATCTTTTAGTGTTTGCAAATATGATCAGATTTCAAGTCAAGACAATCCAATAACTACACCTGAACATATGATCAGACTTTGAAAACAGCTAATGAAAGATATGAAGTTCCAAGACACAAGGAGGTTTCCCTGTTTATTTATCTTTTTTGAATTCTCACCAAAAAAATTTTTAAAGCCTGTTCATTCAAGGCATTCTCCATTGGATGCTAAACCTCTGATAAGTGTCAAGAGAGCAATTATCTCTAAAATAAAGCATTTTGTATATCATGAATCCCATGTTCTAAATTCAGTCTGAGAAGCAAGGGGGAAAAACGATGCAGACATGAACAGTGAATTGGCCAAAGGTCTCGGTGTTACAGATCCACCACTGTTACGCTTTACATGGCATTAGGAAGCGTGGTAGTCATTTGACCTACCCAACAGCAAGCACTTTTGATGCAAAGCCTAATTGTCACTTACACTTTGTCACGCCACTTAGTTTCAATGATTTCCTAAGCTCTTCAAGGAACTATGCTAATGTTCCAATTTTACTTTTGTCAGGATCAATGTGATCCTCATTAAAAACAGAGCTGTCAAAATTGTTTTGATGCCACTTTCCTTGACAACATCTGCTCCATTTCCCTGGTGTCACCCTGACTATGGGAAATAACATTAAAACCCAAAAAATAAATCCATGCCAAAATCTCACAACTGTTTATCTGTAAGAGACATTATGCAGTGAGGGGAATTGAGGTTTAGAGTCCATTCTTCAGTAATGAGGATGAATAAAAGCTTATTCCTTAAAGAATGCTACTAGCTCTAAACTGGATTTCTAGATTTCCTCCACCTCCATGCTGATTGCAAGAATCCACAGGTAATTATCAGGGTGAAGTTTAAAAATCACATCCTTATTGACCTTGCTTTAGGGATGCAGAGTATTTTAGTTTACATTCTGCTTCTTGGTTTTCCCCAATCAGTTTGGGAAAATGGAAAATTGACTTGACAAAGCACTGACAAGTGCAGCAGAAGTTAACACATGTAGGTGTAAATTGTTGAGGAACAAGGGACATTTCATTCAGTCAGAGCACCCCAAGCTCTGCATCCTCAATGAGAAATACAGCTCATTGAGGGGGTAACAGCTTCTGCTATTCTGGCTAAATGCACCAGCAAACATGAGCTGGACTTCTAAGAAAGGGCAACTGGGAATAAGGCACTGTTTGCTTTTCCAGGAATGACATTCACCACCTTTTTTTTTTTAATAAGCTTCTACAGTCTCTTAGCATTGTTTTCAGCTGTGTAAATTTGAAGAATGCAAAGTGTCTCATTATTTTTACAAGAAGTTTGGTGTGCTATATGCTCAGTTCCTGGTTTCTGCATTACGTGCAACATGGATGTCTCTACTACATTTAAAAGAAAAAAAAAAGCAAAAAACAAAAAGCTTTATTGCTCAGCTAACAGAATCTTAAACGTGGTTCTATCAGTCATGATCTCAATTCAAATTCTCTTTAACTGTAAAACACCATACTGCTGTGTAGCACTGAGGGACGTGGTTTAAGCACTCATAATTTCCCCACTCTTTACAACTTACGTTGGCCCTGCGCTGTAACAAGGTGATAACACTGCAGCGCTGATGGGAGTTATTGGAGTTGCTCTGAGCAAAAGCACAAACTTTTGCAATGGCCTCTGGTGATGAGATTATTTCACACAAAAGCAATAACAGCGAGAAATAACTATGAAATGTAGTCAGGCCACTGCCTAAGCAAGGGAATGTGCCACTGGCAGTGCACATGTGCTCAGTCCTGGCATCCCCAGGTTAAGGAGGACATGGAATGTTGGAGCAAGTCCAGAGGAGGCCATGAGGATGATCAGAGGACTGAAGCCCCTCTGCTATAGGCACAGGCTGCGGAAATTGGGGCTGTTCAGCCTGGAGAAGAGAAAGCCCCAGGGGGTCTTTATATAGACACTTCCAATATCTGAAGGAAATACACAGAAAATGGAGAGGGACTTTTTGAGGGCCTCTAGTGATAAGACAAGGGGGATGATTTCAAGCAAAAAGGGAAGATTTAGATGAGATCTGAGGAAGAAAATCCTCCCTGTGAGGATGCTGAGGTACTGGAACAGGTTGCCCAGGGAGGTTGTGGCTGCTCCATCCCTGGAAGTGTCCAAGGCCACGTTGGATGGGGCTCTGGGCAATGTGGTGTGGTGAGAGGTGTCCCTGCCTATGATGGCGTTTGGAACTCTATGATCTCTGGAGGTCCCTTCCAACCTAAACCATTCTGTAATGCTGTGTACATGTCTCAGACAGCTGGGGCAAGGTGTCAATATCCTGCAGCAAAGCAAGAGCACACCCAGCACTTAGCAAGGAGAAGTCTACCAGACATGGTCCAGTCAAACAAGGAAAACACAGTGAGAGGTGAGAGGAGGAAAAGGGTTCATCATCACCTGGCTGTGCTGAGCTGCATAAAACTAATAAAGAGTGAAAAAAAGTTTTAATTGCCTTAGGACTTGGTAAACAAGTAGTTGGTTTGGAGTCTGGGAGTTAAAGTTAATCTTCAGAAGAGATTTACTAATTTAGCAACTTGTAATTAACACAAGGTCATCACTAAAAATTACCAGGCCAATTTGCTGTTAAACAGCTTCCTCCAGGGAAGCATGTCCCTGTTAGAGTATGGGCTCCTGCATTGTGTCCACAAAGACAAAGAGCCTGAGGAACCTCTCTTCACAAGGACACAGGGTCACCACACAGGGCTCCCCATGCCACCCACATCTATTCATGCCTAGGACTATGTGTCCTCTCACTGCTCCATAGATCAAAGTGACCTTCTGTTCCCTCCAGATCAATGTACTCCACTACCTACAGCATCCAAGCCTGCTGGAGGCTTTGAGTTGACATAGCAATGAGCCAACACAATCGGACAACAGCCTTTGGACTTGTTCCACTTGCTCAGGCATCACAGCCACAGCAGAGAAATGGAAATAGTAACACCTGTATCGCTCACACAGTTCCCTCCACTGTAGACTAAGGTCTTCCCAAACAACCTGATCTGTAAATAATTTTCTCCTGGAAAACGTCCTCTGTGGTGCAATCCATGTACATGGAAGTTCCAGGCAGCTGCTGGAGGGGAGCCTTTAATTTCTTGGCAGCAGTTTCTCCACTTCATTCAGATACAAAAATTTCTGTACCTAACTTCATGCAGAGGGATTGCCTACTAGGTGAGTACAACCACTTCTCATGCTGGTCCCTGCCCTTCCTTGGCACTCACTGCTCTCAGCATCCCAGCTGCTTGCCTAAAACCTTCCCAATCTTACCCCAGGTTTCAATGCACAGACTACACCGCTCAATTTGCCACTTGTGTTCCAGAACTCAGAAGAACCTTCTTGTGAACAGAGCTACACCTTTATCTGTGCCAAAGATGAGGCAGCTTGTGCTTATGAGTGTCTTTTGATTTCCATTGTCATTCTCCTATGCTTTGTTTGATGAGATTTCCAGCCCTCAAAAGACAACAAGACAGTTGTGGAGGCCACTGCTACATACCAAGATGAATGCCAATATCACCATTCCTTTGTGTAGGACAACAGCCTCTACAAGTGGTTCCTAGATGACTTCTGCTGCCAGATGATGTGGTGGGACCAGTACCTGCTGCTCAGCCTGGTCTGTGTGATGGCAGAAGGGGAGAGACAGGGCAGTGTGAAGCAGTTTCATCCTGCTATCGGGAGGCAGTTCCTACCTCCAGATTCCTACAAGGACTTTCACAATAGAAGGGATCATGTTAACACTTATGAGGCAAAGCAAAACTGAGAAGAAAAATACCAGATGAAAGGAAACGTAGAGGCTATTCATTAGTATCATATGCCAACAGTAACTAGAGAAAGACCTCAGCCTTGCCTCAGCATCTACCAGTATAATGACATATCAAGGTGGATGTCATTCCCTCTGTATACTCTTACAAAAAATGTGTTGTGTTATGCATAGTTATAATACACAAAATAATTTCATATCACCTAACCACCAGCTTGACTCATGCATTTTCCAACTTCTTCTCTTAAATGCATTTTAAAAAAAAGAAAGGGACAAGATAAGCAGTTCAGAACATAAAGTCTTTTATGGTAAAATAATGTATAAATCAGGGGAGGGACAAGGAACTTCAGACCAAATCCTGCCCTGTACCTTTCCTCAAGCAAGTCAGACTCATATCAAGGCCTTTGACTCTAGGGCAGCAGAGCTCTGTATTTTCCAGTTTCGCTACATACTTCAATTTAGGGGTAAAAAAGCTTCTTTTCAGTTTTCATTCAACAGGCAAAACCACAGTGATCTGGCTGAGCAGCCCTTCACAGGGCAAAGCAAATAAGCGATTCTTTTTGAAATGTTCATATTCTTGAACCTCTTACAAGTCTGGGAAGGTAGAACTTATTCGTAAACAAAGGCCCTGGGAAACACATGTGGCCACAGCTTGGCAAGACCCCAGCCCTGAATGAGCTCTTTCATTTGCAGCCTGTTTGGTAACTCAGGTTAAAGAGCAAATGGGGGTTTAGATAGAATATTTCAGACAGTAACTAGAGAGCTGCAGTTACCTTCAACTAAAAGGAGATTCATATCATAACAATAATAACTACTTTTTCCAATGCATTCCTCTCCATACCTCCTAAAGTAAGCAAATGTGCTCCAAAAACCCAGAGAGCAGCAGTACAATTTAGTCTAAGTGCAAAGTTGAAAACAAGTGGGGAAAGATAAAAACAAAACAGACGTTTTCTAGCAGATTAAGCAGAACAGAATTCACACGTGAAGCCGCAAGCGGAAAAGGGAAGTAATTTTCTGATTCCTCCCTGTAAATTACCTTAGAGCTGTGTCAACACTGGTGTCTACTCAAGATCGGCACCAGAGCTACACCTGTTTGTAGATATATGGCTTTTATAATGACACCTCCCCACACATCCAAGAGGTTTTTGTTTGGGTATCTGGCCTTAAGAATTCAGTTGTAGTACTGGTGTCTATTTGGAAAATTTTTTTGTAAAACAACAATGATATAATTTAAAGAAATATAAAAATAAGACCATATTGTTTACATTCTAAAAATCACAGTATACAAACTGTAAAAATAAAATTATCTAAATTATTAAAATTAAACATTCTAATAAAAAGTATTACAAGAAAATCATATTTCCTGAAAATTATCAGCACAAGCTGCTGCATGAAGTCGTTACAAATATCAGCATCAAGTGACTGGCTGGTTTGAAGATTCTGTTTCTTGTAGGATCATTTCTTGTAGGATATTTCTCTTCAAGCAATATTTTTATTCTAGTCTCAACTGTAATTCCACAATTTAACAAAAATTATTATTATCATTATTACATGGTATATTCAAGGTCAGCTGTTTAAACTAACATATATCTAACTAAAGTAAATGACAAAACCCAAGAAAATCAAGATGAATTTAACTTTTTCTGGCCATCTCAGTTAACTTTTTTTCTGCAATGTCAAAGCTAGAGAAGACCATTAATAAATATAGCACCAATATTCTGTCATTACTGTTTATCCTGGCCAGATAAAACCACATTTGGTGGAAAAAACATCTATTTCCTTTTGGCATTGTATGCTGGAACAGCAAAAGCTTTGTTTATAAAAGTCCAAATAGCTTTTTCTCTCCAACCTGTCTGGCTGGCTGACACAGAACAACTTAGGCTGTAAGGGGACAGAGTGACCATTTACACTCCATGCCATAGACCATCCAATTTGTGCAACCAAGCTACACTCCTAAAAGCTTCACTTAGACTGGATAAAGATTACCAAGGCTCTGGCAATCCTCCTTTCAACACCAACTTGACTTTAAAAAATATATATTTATGGGAAGATGTTTTCATGAGATAACCCAGAGAACCTATTTTTTTTTTTTGTACTCAAAAGGCAATTTATATACAAAAAAAGCCACTAGAGCTGGGTTAGGAGCAGCTGCCAGGCATCTGGCAGGTTTGTCAGCGTTGGCACAGGCGCTGCATATCTGGCAGTTCACTTCTGCATCTGTTTGCTTCAAGCAACAGCCATAGCTACATCAAACAGCCACAAAGGCATGTCCTGGTTATTTTTCATGGGGTCTGCACCGATCCAACACATTTGAGGTTCACTGCCCAGGCCTTTGTTGGCTTTTGGGGTTAGGTTTTTTTGCCCTAGAGAGGAAAAAGAGGGCAAATGCTGTGTGACAGCTGGAAGAGATCCACCACTAATACATTAGGGCCTCATCTATCAATACATATACACACACATACACACACATTTCTCAAGATCCTCTTGGCACCAGCTGTCTCATAGAGGTGGTGTTCCACAGCACCTTCCCATGCTGCACAAGCAATAAATAATTCATCTTATAAGAAATAGTTCCTCTTTTTTGAGGCAATTCCATGTGGTTTAGCTCAAACTTTTTAATTGATTTTGGGCAACATTCCCTTCCACTGGTGTTTAATAAACCTGTAGGCTTAGTGCTGGATTGAGTGGTTCTGGCTAGCCAAGTGTTACCAGAACTCTTCTCTAAATGCCAAAGAAGCCAACAATTGACTAAAAAATGGGAAACCACATTTTTAGCAAATCCAAAGTCTAGTTTCGTGAGGGCAGCACAAGGCCATATTGATCCTGAAGGCACAGCCCAACCCTGCCTGCCTGATTACCCCACAGCGAGACCAGCACAAATAACCAGGAGGCCACACAGCAAACTAGACCTGGGAAAATAATCTCAGCAAAAGCTGTGTTTGCTGAGCTGGTTTCACTTGGATCAGGTTCCTAAGCTGGCTTCCAGGTATGTCTGTGCAGGCACACACTGAGAATGTGTTTGGGACTGCTCCTGACAGTGAGTGCAGCTCAGGTGCTGATGCCGACACAAAAAAGACACAATAAGGAGGAAACTAAGCCCCCCGGGGTTTGCAGAATTAGTTGCTGGAGACCGCGATCATGCTGTTGAAATGAGGATTTTGGAGATTTTTACATCCTTACCACTCACCCTGCAAATTCTGTGATGTTTTACATTTACCTGCTACAGGCAACAATCTCCAGTACCAGAGATTATTTGATTATTGTGATACTGCACTGCTTATCCTGCTTATCATTGTTAAACTATATGGAAATATTTATGGTCACATCCATGGTAAGAGAAGTATAGCTGATTTTCTTTGCTGTTGGACCAGCAGGGAAAAAAAAACACCTCACAAACACAGCAATCTGACACCTACCCTGTCTCTTTTTAGGGTATTTCACACAGGTCCCAGCCTGGGTATCTCTGACACTTCACTCTTGGCACCCGTGGTGGGACACCAAACCTATTTTTCTCCTTTTCTCTCCTAGGAAACTGAAGTTCTTCAGTCTGTGAATCTCTTCCTCATTTCTCTCTCTTCATGACCACCTCCCAAAGAGTGGGAAGAGCTCATGGTGGTGCTCCCTCCAACAGCTCCTACTAGCAAGGAGGAATGTTTTTTGCCTCATCCTGATGGCTCTGCCACACACCTTCACCATCCTCCAGTATTTGTCAGCCTGGGAATTGAGGAAAAGCAGCTCAAACCTTAAGTCATATAACAGACAGCATTCAGGCATCTCTGTTTACACTAGCAAGAGCCTTTCAGCTGCAGGGGAATGAGTCTTGGACAAGCAAAACAAGGCTTTTAACACTAAGCCATGGTAGGATCACACTCAACAGCTCAGGTTTCAAAACCTGCTCCACAAAACTATATGTGCACAGGCATCCATTGCAGGTGTCCCACCGGTTAACACCTGAAGTGCTGCCACTGGTATCACTTTGCAAAAACAATCCTCACATTCGTTTTATGCTCAAGGCTGGAGGGGTTTCTCCATTCCTTAAGATACATCTCTAGAATACTAGGTACAACCTTAGTGTCCTCTGAGGAAAGATTTATACACCACCAGTTTGCACAAAACAGGTGTTTTTGGTGTCACAAAAAACAGCAAATAATCACAGAATCATTTAGGTTAGAAAAAACCTCCAAGGTAAATCCAACTGTGAACCCAACTGTCTCATCCCACCACTAAAGCACATCCCTAAGCTCCACATCACCACAACTTTTAAACACATCCAGGGACAGCAATTCAACCCCCTCGCTGGGCTGCCTGTTCCAAGGCCTAGAGACCCTTTCCATGAAGAAGTTTCTCCTTCTCTCCAATCTAAACCTTCCCTGGTGCAACCTCAGGCCATTTCCCCTTGTCCTATCACTTGTTACTTGTGAAGAGACCAGCCTCAATCTCTTTACAACCTCCTTTCAGGTAGTTGTGGAAAGCAATAAGGTCTCTCCTCAGCCTCCTTTTCTTCAGACTAACCAGCCATTTTGCCACCTTTCATCCATCTCTCCACCAGCCTATATTTAATCACACCAATGCCCACCCTGTGTTTCAAGCCTGGGAATGAAGCAGGCCTATACATCCTTCCTACTATTCTCTTGCAAATGGAGCCCAAGCAGAATTCAGGCCCAGCGAATTATGCATTTGGCTGTGCTCAAAAGGCAAGGAAAAAGCTCAAATGCCAGGTTTTCTTAAAAGCAAAACAACAGTGACTGTCTGTATACTGGGGGCAGTAGGCTTTTTGTTTTCAGAAATAGCATCCATTCATCTGTTATTTTTTTTAATTAGAAAAACTGATAAATATAAAGCCAACAGGGGAAAACAAACAGAAAAATAACAAAGGCACATTTATATGCTCACGGGAAGTGGCAAAGAGCAGCTGTCCTTTAATGATCATCAGGCACATGAAATTAATTCACATCTTCATTACAAATGCCAACCAACAAAAAATAAAATTAAAACTCCAGTCAGAGCAGGAACACAGGTGGGGAAAGGCATAAGCAAAGCTCAGTTTACCCTGAGCCCAGCCAGTCATCGCTGCAAAAATAAGTACCTTTGTCTGCTGCCACCACAATTATTCTCTCATCACCATGGCTGAAGATGAGATAGGAAAGCCACTGCCCCATCCTGAACAACGACTGCTTTACGCCAGGGCAGTAAATGAATAGCTCCAATTATTCATCAGGGCTAGAGATACATGTGGTGTACAAGTTCCATTTTTTAACATTTCCATGAAATACATGTGTTTAAATATAGCATTAGGGAACAATAGTGCATTGATCTAGTCCTTTCCCCCCAAGTCAGTCTTTTCCATTAGTGGGATCCAATCTTGCTGTGACAAAATTCCCAGAGTCCTGGGAGCTTTGTACAAGGGAATATTTCATTGTTTGGCTAATCACCCCTCTCTGTTAGATCCTGTGTGCTGAGAGGACATGGCTTAAAAAAAAGGAGTTGCTGCTGGAATTGAGCCTTAGAAGGCTGAGGGGAGAATTCTACAACTACCTGAAAGGAAACTGTGGAGAGAAGGTTGGTCTTCATTTCACAAGTAACAAGCGATAGGACATGAGGAAATGGTCTCAGGTTGCCCCAGGGTAAGTTTAGATTGGACATAAGGAAGAACTTCTTAATGGAAAGGGTCATCAGGCCTTGGAACAGGCTGCCTAGGGAGGAGTTTGAATCACTATCTCTGGACACGTTTCCAAGTCACAGAGATCTGGAGCTTAGGGACAGGTTTTAGTGGTGGCCCTGGGACAGCTGCGTTCATGGTTGGACTCGATGAGCTTACAAGTCTTTTCCAACCTAAACCTTTCCATTCCTCCTTGCCCCTAGTAGCCACATCCTACAGTTTGAGATCCCTTAGGGTACTCTAGGGCTAGAGCTGCTTCTATCGTCTACAGTCCAGCCTCCACTTCTACAAGCATCCACGCACACATCTAGGATCAGGGTATTTTACCCCGCCCCAAAGACTGAGAACACATGGAACCTCCACTTAGCTGAGTAGATTCCATCCTGAAGGCTACCACATGATTTTATTATTTACAAGTTCCTTATTTTTCAAACATTGGCAAAAGCAGCTTGCAGAAGTTTTTCTTACAGACTCTGCTTGTGTATAGAAGTCAGGCCAGCAGTTAAAAGTGCCCTACACATACCTCAGTGAGGAAAGGAAGAGGATTAGCTTTATTGTGCAAAAAAATTCCAAGAGAGAGTCACACAGAATCACAGAACATCAGGCATTGGAAGGGACATCGAAAGATCATCCAGATGTTTTTGTTCTTTGCAAAAATAAAATAGTAGGGTCACATTTCCTCTAAAATAGCCCTTTATGAAACTATAGAATGTACCAGGCACAAAAGGCAGTTCCATAGATCAGTCTTTTAAGAAAAAAACTAACCAAACACAGCAGTAGAAAACTCCTAAAACCTTTCCTGGTTTGAGTTCTCCTAAAATTTAAGAGTTAAGCTCAGGAGTTCTTACTTCATTACAAAACACTGAATTTTATGACAGTATAAATGTCATCTCTAACTTCCATCTGGTTTTTTTTTTCTGCATAAGCAGAGTTCAAGGCAGCAGGACTTTTGTAGTGTGGATGAAGCAATGAGAGGCAGCTTTCTGTCCCTCAATTTTCCTTGAACAGAAAATATCAACACACCATCCACCCCCACCACTCTAATTTTTTTTGTGCAGTCATATCCCTAGTTCCTAAAGAAAATCAAGACAAAACCCCAGCAATTAGAAGCCATTCTCTACTCCGGTGGGGTTGCAACCCAAGGCAAAGCCAGAAGATAACAACTCTACTCCATTTTACAGAAGCAGAGGTGAAAACTAGTAAGATTAAGGGTTTGTATAGGCAGAAACATTTCACGGCTGTGTGTTCCTCTGTGCTTTGTGCAGCTTATTTATTTAGATTGCAACTTATCAAAACAGGATTACCTTTCATTGCTGTTTATACACAGTCTAACAGAAAGCAGCCATGAATAACTGAAAAAGAACGGCTTTTCAGGCAGTGATAGCTACAGGTGATTAATAAGATGCAACTGCAAGCATGTAGCTGGCAATAAGGTGTCTTCCTTTCTGGGTTACTGAGATTAATAGTTCAATTCATGATCCACTGATGCTTACATAAGCAAGCTGCACCAGGGGGGAAGAGGAATGGTACATTTCTGCTCCCACAAGTAGAAGGAGGTTTGAACTACCCAACATACTGATTTTTGACAACGAATCATAGAACCACGAATTTTTTTAGGTTGGAAAAGACCTTCAAGATCAAGTTCAACCATGAACCCAGCTGTCCCAGGGTGACAGGTAAACTCTGTCCCTAAGCTGCAGATCTCCACAACTTTGAAACACATCCAGGGATGGTGATTCAACCACCTCCTTGAGCAGCCTGTTGCAAGGCCTGATGGCCCTTTCAATGAAGTTTTTCCTAACGTCCAACCTAAACTTCCCCTGGAGCAACTTGAGGCCATTTCCTCTGGTGCTATCACTTCTTCCTTGTGGCAAGAGACCAATCCCCATCTCCAACATCCTTTCAGTTAGTTACAGACAGTAAACGTGTCTCCCCTGAACCTCCTTTATTTGAGGCTAGCCAGCCCCATCTCCCTCAGCCGCTCCTCAAAAGGTTGGTTCTCCAGACCCTTCACCTCGTTGCCCTTCTTTTCACCCACTCCAGAACCTTGATGTGCCATATCAAAGATCAAAAGCATTTGTACCACATCAAATGCACAAAATAAACCCTCAGAAGGAGAATGATCCCTTCTGCAAAGCTCTTGGAGCACAAGAAAACTAGTGTTCAACAGGGAAAGTTGTATGAAAGCCATGTCAATAATCATATCTAAATGAACAACTGCTCAAAGTACAAAAACCCATGAGACACTCCATTTTGTAACTGGACTACAAAACACTGAAGCATCATTTCTAAGATTTGTGGCTGAAACCCCTGGTTTTCCCAAGCAAAAAACTTCAGAAAGAGTGATTTATATAAGAATTAAGATTACAGACAAAGGGAATGTATTGAAAAGAAAACTTTCTTATTTATGACTAAGAGATCATTTACTTGGAAATCAGGACGTGGGGCAGATCTTTCACCATGAGCACAGCCCCAAGGAATGCTGAAATCAGCCATCAATAACTCTTTTCACAAGACAAGTTCCCCGAGGGCACAAGGATAATACCAAGCTGGGTGGTAGTTTTTAAGCAGCTGGACACAAATTGGGACTTGTCAGTTGTTGTTCCCAGGCACTGCATGTCAAATTGGAATAACCTGTTGTGCTCTCCCTTATTTTTTTCCATGACTGAATGCAGAATGCAGAAGAGGCACCTGTTGATTCCTGGATTAGTTTCCTTGTGATGAACAGCTCTTATCAATCATCACTCAACGAGAGATTTCAAAATAATGGCTGCTTCTCATTTTTCCCCACAGCGAGACATTCACTGCAAATGGCAACCAAGCTGCACCCTGCTTCTGACACCAGAGGTGTGCTGGGAAAGTTTCTTCACCAGCTGAATTTGGAGATTTCTTGCAGTTCCCAGTGTGATTTACAAAAGTAGTTCCAGGAACCAAGCTGAAGAAGTTGCCTAGAAGGAGCAAACAGCTCCAGTACTACCAAACATGAGCTAACCTCAAGCTACCAAACACATTCCAGAAGTCAGTTTTCTAATTTACTTGTGCACACAGTAACCACTAAACCACAGTGGAAACCAACCCCACCATCCTCACCTGTTCAAAGCTTCAGTTTTTTATCTAGCAACTAAGAATGGACTTTCCTTTCTCTGTTTGCTACCTAAATCTGTTTTCAACTTGCTACTTTGTCTTGTTCAGTACTTTTCACTGAACACAGGCTTATTGTCCTCTTCCTCTCCCACCTCCATGGGGGTCCGAGACAGGTTAATGAGCAAATGCTAATATAGTTCTCTCACATCCACCAGTTTCTCCTTACTGTGTCATGTGGTTGGTGAGATAAACACCTTAAGAAATACTACAGAACGCAAGTTTCCCCAATAACTAATGAAGCTGCATTTAACAACCACCTTACAAGTGAGCAGCAGACACTCCTTCTCATGTCTTGAGCCCCAAGTCCTTAGAGAATGCTCTGTACTATAATTGTCCTCTTCGAAAACGTTATTTTTGTTGTTCTGTTTGTTGGCTGCAAAGCAATATGGGGCATAGATCAGCTTCAGGGGAGGCAAGTCAAATAATATCTTGTCTTCTGAGCTTTCTACACAACTAAACCATTGTCAAGAGAGCAAGACATGGCAGAATATGTGAAGTAGGCTTTAGCAGTCCATCCACCTCAAAGTATAATCCAGAACACATCTTTGAAAGCCCAGAATTCTCTAAATAGAGTGAAATCAAAAGAAATCATCCACAGACATTTTCTAACAGCAAAATATCTCCAAAAATGTGGATCCCTCATAGTTACATATATATCAAACAGGTATTTCTCTCAAGCTGAGAATTCCTCTCTAGTGACAAAATGGGAAGCTCTGCTTCTAACCAGAGCTAAATGACAGCAAAATTGCTACGTGAGGAGCCAACACATTGCTTGATGGATATTTTTTCAGTGTCAGCAGCCTGCTCCCACACACAGGCACACACTCTACTGTGTCCCCTCAGGTGCTGGGCTGTGCACCACATCAATAACACCCTGAGGACTCATCTAGTTCATTCCTTTGCCTTTTTTCATTTATTTTCTATTGGATGGGGTACACAACACCAGAGTGCTGGGTAGCTGTTCTAAGAGTGACATGGGAACTGTGGTATACCTAGCAGAGCTCTTGCTCTTGCTCTGCTAGGGTCACCCAAGCATCCCAAGAGCTCCTGTATGTATTTCTGGACAAGTCTATGTGGAAGACGTAAGCCAGAGACATGTGGGGTCTCCAGCATTGTGAGTTCCTGTTCCAGGTGTGACTTGGTCCAATTGCTGTTTCACTGCCTACTGCACCTCACCTCTAAATCCTTGAGATGCAGGAACAGCAGTTTACTCCAGTATATGATTTCAAAACTGAATTTAAACTGCCTCAAAACTAAAGCTGGAGAGACTCAAGAGTTTTGCTGCAGAAACAACACATAGGTGGAAACTGCCCAACAAGACAGAGAACACGTAACAAAAGCCACTGATGGATGCTCACAAATCAATCTCCAAGCACAAGCAAGTACATCTATTATTTGCATAGGTGCAGTCTATACCTCCTCAACTTTAGAGTAAGTGGTCAAATGTGTGGAGACCACATCTGGTATATTGTGACAAGTTCTGGGCCCCTCAGTTCAAAAAGGACACGGAACTGCTGGATAGAGTCCAGCATAGAGCCACAAGGATGATGAAGGTAGTGGAACATCTCCCTGATGAGGAAAGGCTGAGGGAGCTGAGTCTCTTTAGCTTGGAGAAAAGGAGATTGAGGGGTAACCACATTAATGTTTATAAATATGTGAAGGGTGGGTGTCAGGAGGATGGAGCCAGGCTCTGTTCAGGGTCATCTAATGATATGACAAGGGCAATGGGTGTAAGCTGGAACATAGCAGGTTCCATAAAAATGTGAGAAGGAAATTCCTCACAGTGAGGGTGACAGACCACTGCCCAGTGGTGTTGTGTTGTCTCCTCAGGAGACATTTAAAACCCTCCTGGATATGTTCCTGTGTGACTTGATCTAGGCAATCCTGTTCTGGCAGGGGAGTTGGACTAGATGATCTTTCAAGGTCCCTTCCAATCCCTAATGTTCTGTGATTCTGCAATGAGCTCAAATGACATCAGGCTGAATTCACAGAGTGGTCTGGGTCAGAAGACACCTTAGAGAATATCCAGTTGCACGCCCCTGCCATGAGCAGGGACACCTCTCACCAGAACAAGTTGTCCAGAGTCCCACCCGATCTGGTCACAAACACTTCCAGGCAACCAGCTCCACCATCTCGCCACATTGAAGAATCTCTGATTTATTTCTAACTTACAAATATCCTCTGTGGGTTTAGTGAATAGAACAGCTGCTCCCTTCCTTAATCCTCCAAAATCTCACAGGCAAAACACAAGCTTAATTAGAAAAAGTAAAAAGGACAAAATATTATCTGAAACTTTAAGAAGGCCCAATGACTAAATGTGTTGCAGTTCATACAGTTGTTCTGGGTGGTCTGCAAAGCACAAAGCTTGCTGTGCAGAAAGAAGTATTTTCAGAACAAACCAGTGGGGCACCAGCATGTTAGTAAAGATGAATTCATGTTAGAAAAACACTTTGTGAAGTCACACACAGAATGCAAATGTTGAAAAAATAAATACCAGCTTCCCTTACCTATTTATTTTCATTTCTTCTGCCAAGGCCATAATTCCTTTTTATGTATTTTGAGGATAAATATTAAGATTAATAGATAGTCAACACAAGTCTCTCGGACACCAGACCACAGGGAACCAAGGATCTGCAGTCACTAAACACACCACTAAACATAGTGGTAATAAAACCCAAGAACTCAACAAGACACTTCCATCACAAATTGGTTTTGAAGCCCAAATGTTCAAAGTCTTTGCTTGGTCTCAGCCTTTGAGATCCCAGAGGTCTGAAAGCCTGCTACCAGGGCTCTCTGTAGACTCAGTTTACTGGTACCTATATAGGCCAAAATCACAACACTGAATTAGAAAATAAAAATGGGTCCACACTGAGACATCTTCACCAAAGGGAAAAAAGTAATAAAGAAACTTAACAGCCTAGAGTCAGGGCACCTTGGTTTTAACACCCCTGTCCTCTCCTCTAGACACAGAACAAACAACTTTATCCAAACCAAGGCACTAGCACACAGGCTGCAGATGGGGTTGAATCAGAAAATTAGGGTTCCTCTTAGAGCAAGATCTCAATAACTGCAAGGAAGAGGCAGGCACGATGATCTCGTTTGTTTCTGACATCTACACATGCTAATAAAGGATTACATTCCCAAAACAGGTGAATAACCCCTTATTAGAACTGGCATCAATAATAGTATCCATAAGCAAGTAAATAATCATTGACAAACTACTCACCAGTTACAACCACCAAGTGTTACGTGTGTCCAAGACATTAACCAACCCCAGGTGGCAGGGCTGAGTCATTCTGGGTAGATGGAAGGAGAAGGAATGAGGGCAAACAGCACAATATCTTCTTAATTGTGTTTTCAGCACTTCAGACCAAGGTGAATATGGCAACCCCAGCAGTGGATACTGGATCCACCTAAGAGCTGCCATACAAGAGGCACTGCAACGTCTCCTCATCTTGAGGAATGATACAAGACAAATTTAATACTAACCACATCAACCATCCCTGCCTGTCCAAGTGCAAACACACCTACATGTAAGCCTACACCCAGTTTTCCCATTTCTTTCAACAGAGGTCAGAAAAAACAAGGATACAACCTATGTGATTGTCTCATAGCAAAACACCCTGCTGCCAAAACTCTGTCCTAATATAAAACGATAAATGGAGCTGCCTTCTTCTCAGGGAACCCTTCATATTTGTACAGAGCAGTTTCCAGCTTCCCACACTAAAGACAGAAGAAAGTCATGACTGAAATCCTTGAACTGCTGACACAAACCAGAACAGCAAGAGAAAACCGATTCCTTGAGAGCTATGCAATGCCAAGCAAATCCCAGCACCCCAGGTTAAGTAATTGGAAAACTGGGAAAATTAGTCATTTTGGGGCACAGCATAGGTATGTTGAACTAGCCAAGGAATAAATTACCTTAAGAACAGCATCACTGTCACTCTAAATGACATCTGGACAAACACATATGATGCTGTGGAGCACAGCTGAATCTTGGCTATTCCCAAATGGTTAATATGAGTTCTTTTGTATGAGAACCATAAAATCTGAGTAGTTTAGGTTGGAAAACACCTTTATGACCATCAAGTCCAACCATTAACCTAGTTGTCCCAAGGTCACTGTTAAACCACAAGCCTAAACTCCAGATTTCTGCAACTTTTAAACACTTCCAGGGATGGCAATTCAACTAATTGATTTGCATCATTATCATTAAACAGCATCAGAAGTCACCAGTCTATCCTCACACACAAAAACTTATCACTTGCATGTCATGACCAACCAATGTGCCCAGACTCAAGCCAAACGGAGGACAGGATCCATGCACTGCAGTTACAACATTCACATTTATAGATACACATTAAATAAATACATATATTTAAATATATAAACTATAGACACATATGCATGTGTAAGTTCACATAGCAAACTTCACCACCCACCAGCTCAGCCAAAGCACAGCCAGCTCTTTAATTTCTACAATCACAAGATCAATAAACAGCTTTGCACGACAGAGCACTGCTTGTCCCCTACCAAATCCTGCTGCTCCTGTGACCAACACTGAGCTGCACATTACCCACAAGAAAGTCAAAACATGTGAAGGAAACAGATAAATCTGAAGCGGGATGACAGACCAATAACCCTCCAAACTAGAGTAGCTGCACTCTGGATTTTATTAACCAGTTCCAAGTCTGGTTCAGTCAGAACACACACATAAGAGTCAGCTTGACTCCAAATAAAATGAAAAAAAAAAAATCCCCAACAAGCCAAAACGCTCCCAACCTTGGTTGTTCACACAGCAGAAGATCTTTAAGTAAAGGAGAATGTCCACAGGGCTACCCAGCATCTATTCTATGATCTTACTTCAGCCATTGTTGAAGCAGTTTTCATAGACCCGTGACAGAATTAAAGCCGTTTTGCTGTAATGCAGAGGGATTTACACAGTCCTTTGCAGATCACGTGTTTGAAAGTATGAAGGTCATAATCCAGTATCTTCAATGGAAGATTGAAGTAGCTGAACATCCAGCAGAAGATACAATTAATCTACCCCATAACCACATCTGGCTCAGAGTTGGCAGAACAATAACAATATGCAGGAACAGAACATACCGGCATATGTGAACGAAAGAAACCAGCCAGCACAGGACACCTTTAGGGTGTGGAACCAGCAGGGTGTGTACTGGATGGGAGGAAAGCTATACAGGTGCGGTGGCAAGCCATGAGTACCAACAGCTGGTTCCCCTCAAACCTGACCATGATCTAATTCCTCCAGGATTTACAGAATCTTCCAGGCCCCAAACCACCAAAACCCAGTGAGGCCTGTCCTATGCAGGTATAAGGCCAACTATTAATTCATTTCATTATAGGAAAGTTAACCAGATTAGACCTGAAAGACTCAATTTTAGAAGTTTGGGGTCTCTCAGTCTGAGTCCCAGTCCCTGCCAGCACTCTCAGACATGTGCAGAAACTTAGCATTTGCTTTTCCATCTGGACAACACTATCTGCTAAATCTCTGTGATTTCCACACAACTTGAGCAACTGCTCTTTCTAAGCAGTTTTTACAGTTGTAAGTTGAAAACACTCCATCTAATTGAGTACTAGTTAACCAAAAAAAAAAAGAACAAAAATCTCAGACAGGTCCTTCTGCCTTCACACCTCCTGCATTAGAACCAAAAGCTTAACTTTGTTGGTTTTGCTTAGTTTTGCACTATGCAACCCTGTTTAGATACCAAATTGCAGCTGATAGATACCAGAAAACAGCTGGATGCAAGGGGAACCAAGGGTCCCTCGTTTTAAGGCAGAGGGGTAAGTAGGACAAGCCCTGCACCCAGCAGTTTAACAACTAATCCAGGCTTTGAGATGCTCATTGGGAACTCCTGTAAAACTACAGCCAGCTGAGTTCCCAGAGTCAGTGCTAAGCACCTGAGACAATTTATTCTTCTTCTCAAAATGAAATAGTCAGTATTGGATAATGCATTGCAATACCCTTGCAGCAAACAGTTTAGCAGTAACTTGTGCTACATATCTTAAACTCCCATCTTAAATTATAAGATGCAGATTACCACAGGAAATATTTTGAGTAGACAGGAGAGGTCATGACTTAGTGTCCATGTTGACAGTAGCTCAGAGCTGTGCATCACTGCCAGGCTTTTCTACACTTTCCCTGCCTTCCCTTGGCTTCCCCTTTCTCAGCATCATCTTCTTAGTCTTCCCAGGTGTCTCAAAACACAGCCAAACTCAAGCAAAATGTTTAGGTTCAGCTCTAGAAAGCTCACAAGGCTTTGCCATCCGTGGCCCCTGAACATAATTTGGTACCTCCTTGTATTTCAACTACATACGCAGGAAAAAAACCCGGCGGGACATAACTTAGTTTGTGGCTCCACAGGCAGTTCAAGTCAATACAAGGTCACACTGATGCTGAAAGCAGAGGTCTGGGCCTCACATCACACACACACTCCTGCCCCATGCTTTTGTTCTAGAGCCACGAGGCCACAGGATGAGTCCAGATCAGAGCAGGAAAAAAAATCCTGCCTTTTTTCAGTGCTCACCTGGACTGGCAAATTGCTGCACTCCTTACCTAATCTGACCTTTAAAAAAAAGTATTTCTTAACACTGAACTCACCTCCTTAGACTACAGCAGCACTCTGTATCGACCCCTCCCTGGTAACACTGCTGTGCCACATCTGCACCTTGCAATCTTTCCTTGCCCCTGGTGTCAGAGCATGACAGGTACAACCTGACCTAGGATTCTGCTGCCCCAGAAGGAGGTATGTGGGCCTTCCCTCTGACACACGTCCACTGTGCTGCTGGCCAGCAGCAAGGCATCACACGAGCTCAGACCCTGCTGGCTGGAGGGGCCAGATTCCTCTCCCATATATATACATATTTTATATATATATGTGTGTGTGTATGTGTATGTGTGTGTATGTATGCAAGAAAGCATGTTGTCAGTTGTCAGTGCTCTCCTATGATGAAGTCATTGTTCTCCTGCTCCTATTCATCTCCCTTTGCAGCCGGCCCAGGGAATCCTTTTCCAACATTCAGGCTAATCAAGATCTCATATGTTACCAGATCTCTCACCATTACAGAATTCCTCTCAATTTCTTATCTCGGGGAGCTATTAGGAGCCCAGGTATTAAAGAGAACGTCATTTGGAAAAGATAAAGTAATAATCCATTGATATAGGACCCTCGTATTTCCATTTCAGCATATCCAGCCCCCTGATTATGTTATTAACTGTGGTAGAGAAGAAAACAGATTTAAATTACCCTGCACTTCCTTCTCGAGTGCTGTACACAATAGAAACTACTCAGCAGATTACTTCTACCCCTCTTCAGAACACAGCAGATTTGTCAGGGTAATTTTGCCTGCTGCCTTCAGGAATGCAAATTTGGGGAGGATTCATCCCAAAACACCTCTGTTAACACAGACATTACACCCGTTCGAAAGAACAGATTAAATTACTCGTATCTGTTTGACTTTTGAGACAAAAATATCTTTTTAGAGACAAGGTCCTCCAGACCTCAATGGAAGAATCTCATCCCTCCACCCTCCTCCCCAAAATGAAATTCTTGATATTAATAAAGGAATTAGACCTACAAATCAGTATTCTTCAGCAAATATGCTGCAGCAATGACACAACCTACTAAATCTATGCCTGCTGACTCCAACAGCTTTGCCACATGGCCATTATTTATTTGATTTTCTGGAAACTAGACAAAATAACTCTCTCAGGCCACTCACATTAATGACACGCTATCTTGATTTGACCTGTCCCTTAAATGCCGGTATCTTTTTGAACTGCACAAGAACTACTCAAGGTCTACATGAGTCACCAATATAAAAAGCTGATCTGAAACAGATGTACCAACAATATCCCAAAGAACTGTGGACAAAAATGTTCTTCAAACTGAACAAACTACCTAGTAGCTTGTTGTGGGAATCCCTTGCCACCCTCCTGCGTCCTCTCCCAGATGTGGGTTCTACCTCCTTCTTCTCCTCGCTTGCACCAGGTCTGAAACTCCTCGAGAAAACAGCATTTTCTCCTTTCTGCCTGGCTAACCAAAAGCATCAAGGTCCAAGAAGGACCTTTTGGTGGCAGCAGACCAAGTGTCCATCACCAGCCATGGGTGCAAGGCATGAACAGGATGCTGGATCAGCAACCTGAACCAGCTCAGGAGTCAGTAAGGGCCAAGGCCAGGGAGGAGAAACTGCTCTCCTCTGGTGAGGGCAACCTGCCATATCACTTCAAGTATATAATTGTCATCTCAACCCTCCACTTCTTTAGCAGATGAGCACTTATGGCTCGGCTCTGGCTGTGGTTATTCAGGATATTCCTGCCTGTCTTGGGGCAAGCACCAGCCAGCTGCAGTGTTGGCTAAAGGGACAATGTAAGATGCAGTAAGTAGGAAGTCCAGCCTCTTCACTTTAAACTACTAAGGAACAGAGTTAAAGCTGAAGGGTCAGAAGGTGAAGTTTCCATTTCCAGAGCTCAGGAGCTGGCCAAGGACTGTAGGTTCAGCAGGTAAACTCTGAGATGTCCCATCCAGTCTATGACTGAGCCCCACCACTTGAAAGTCCATCAAGACTCACACTCAAGGTCAGCAAAGACCTTGATGTGTAAGTCCCTTAGCTTTGATGCTACAGTAGTAGAAATCCAAACTGCTGATTAGACACATTTGAAAATCCTCTAATGATCACAACAGGCTATGTTACATCAGTTCCTATTTCAAAATCTATACCATTACACCTATTCCTACAAAATTAAGTCACTGCTGCACTTTTTTCCAGATCATGAACTAAAGTAACCACACAAGAGCCAGTCCTAAACTGTATGTAGTAAAATCTCCATTTTACAGATCCTTAAATAATTTTAAATGCCCCAACTATAAAGACAATTTTTACATCTCTAATGGGCAACAGCAGAGACCTGAGTTCCTTCACAACCCAAAGTTCTCATAGAAGACTCATTTATTTTTTATGTAGAGTCCATGGATTTACTGCAAGCTGCAAGAAAATTTCTGAATGGTCTGAGCAGAATTCCATGCTCCTGTGAAGTTTAAAATGAAAGCAAGAAGCCATTTGCTTAAAACAACAAGCTGAGTCGTTGGTTTAAAGGTTAACACTTGACTGTGCAGCACAAGAAAGACATTTATGTGACCAGTGCAAGGACTTGTGTTTTTCTGAACAGCAGCTTGTAAGGCTGCAAGAGGTTGTTTTGCAGGACACACTTGTGCAGCCATACACACTAAACAGGGCTCAGGACAGCAGTGTGTCACCCACTTAGACCAGGGTGTCTTGGGACCCGCTCTCCCTGCATCACTGGGAGACACCGATGAACTTTCACCCATCCTGTTCTGGCAGCCTTGTGACACAATCAGGATTGTGTTTTCACGTGGCGGGGAGGGGGGCGGGGTGCAGAGCAGGTCAGAGCTCCTTACAGTCAAGAGACACCAAAGCTACTAGTGACTACCAGAGAATGGCCGAGATGAAAGGACTGCGGTGACAGAGCACAGCTGTCCCATTGAAGTGAATTTCAGAGATAAATAAGGTCCTTAACTACTGGGGCAAGCAAAACGCAGGCTTGGTGGAAGAGGTGGGCAAGACAGAAAAGCAAAAAGCATACCTAGTGAAGAAGACTTGGAACTGAATGAGACACACACTCCTCATTAGCAACTTGATAATTAAAAATCCCAAGGGTTAAGACATGAGCTTAAGACAGCAGCCAGGCCAACACCTAATGTTCCTGCAAAACAGTGATGGCCTTCTGCTCAAGCCACTGTATCTGGACCAGAGATGCCTGGGGCCAAGTTACTCCAGATACTAGTTTGGGGATGAAAGGGAGCAATTCCAACCCAAATTGTCAAACCAATCCATAAAGCAAAATAAAACCTAGGGTGATGGCTGCAGTTAGGATCTGCTTTCATATGTTGCTTACATTTAGTTTTAATTTTAAACCTCAGTCAGTCCAAGGCTTGTTACACAAACATATGGCAGCAGTATTAACATTCTACCCAGTATTTATAGAAAGTACTGATGCGGTGCGGGAAGCATGAAGATGCCATCCCATTAACAACATTTATTATTAGTTTGACAAAAGAACAAAAGAAACTATGACTTCAGGTTTAAGGGCCTGACTGGAATAAGGGAGCAAGCTGTGAAGTTATTTACTGAAATTCCTCCAGTATTAACAAACTGCATGGTCCCCCCCTCAGGCTGCCAAGAGTTTCTGTTACATAGTCCCTCAGCAAGGTAATTTGTTTAAAACTCCAGCCTCGAAAACTGATTAACACGTTTAACAAGGCCAGCCCGATTAACACCGATAGTGACAGAAGCACTGAGGCAGAAGTCTGCATTCCTGCGAGAGAAGAGCAACAAAGCTTTTAGGACGAAGGGTAAACCTTAATTATGGTATTTTATTACTCAAAATGTCATTTCCTCTTTCTCCACCAAATCACCAGGGAAGGCTAATGGCACTCGCACAACTAACAGGGATTGATAAATGCCATTACTGACATTTCCAAGGAAACACAGGCTTGATGTTCTTGTTTAAAAAAAGTAATTAAACAGTATTTTAAAAGGAGGATATAGCACACCACCACTACTCCCGAACCTTCTAGAAATCTTTATTAGCTTTGGCTGCCAACCAGTGATTTGCCTCAGAAGTGGACTAGAGCCGTGGTGCAAACTGGTTAATAATCTGTGACATATTTGTGACTGAGAGGTGGTGGCAAGGGAAGGGGCTGAGTAGCAAGAAATACTCTGCCAGGCAGACAGGGATTCAGCAAGTTTAAGGGTTACTCTTCCTTTTTACGTTTGGGTTGTTTTGGCTTTGGGCTGCTTTTTTTTTTTCCAAAAAATTTTATTGGGAGAACTACAAAACATTTACAGTACAAAGTTTACAGTCTCACACAATTTGTAGTGAACTGACTCCCGAAAAATATATTACAACTCAAGTTGACTTAATATCCTTTAGTTTACATTCAAAAAACATACTTCTATTAAAGTAGTCCAAGAAGAGTACATAGTGCTCAGTCTGTACCTATGTACAACCAAAACTAAGGCTACTGCTCATTCATCTGCCGTCCAGCAAAGTTTTTTGGGGAAAACTCCTGTCTACATAAAAATAAAAATACAAATTTTTGCATTTGATATGTGTATAAAATTTTCAGATCCAAAGTTGGCCTCTCATAAAATAGGAAAAAAAAAGTGGCAAAATTTGTTAAAACCCTACATTCAAATTACCTCAGGCATTAAGAAAAAAATTAAACAAAAAATACTTATTTGGTTTACAGATTCTTTTTAAGGCAAGTGTGGACCCTCCAGAAGGCACTGTGAGACATAATACTGGGATCCCCCCACCCCAATTATTGCTACATACTTTTTGAGATCACAGTGTGATTGGTGGAGTTAGGCAACAAACACAACACTTTTTGGTTAAACACGTATGAATTACATTTGCCACTTTGAAGTCTGAATGCTAAGTCAGTCCTTGTTTTTGTTTTGTTGTTGGGGTTTTTTTCCCCTCTCTTTTAAAAAAAAGTTTTTAAACTTGGACGGGCTACAACCATTTACATTCTATTAAAAAAAAACCACAACACAAAAACCCCATAGAAATTCCTCAACCTACTTCCACAGCATCGTAGCGATTTCTCTGAAGAAACCACGCAAATCTTTCAGATTTCCGTAAACAAGGAAAGAAATTAATGAAATAAATATTACATACAATCTCTTAAATTAAGAATTTTACTCATTTACAATAAAATAACCAAGTGAAGTTACAAAAAAGGCATATATTACTGTGAAAAGAACACACTCCACGTTTCACCGATTAATAATGGCAATCATAATTTAAAACATAATAAAAGAATATATATCTATTGCTTTTCATCATACCCGATAAATACAGTATGAACAAAATTACCAATGTATACTTTTCACAAGATAATAAATAAGTTAAATAGTTTCATACTTTTGAGTTGTGTGCAGTGACTCGTTCATGCAGATCAACTCAAAAAAAAAAAAGCTAAAAAAATTTTTAAAAAAATCATCAGCAGTTATTCTCCAACGATTACAAACTAAACTTGAGTTGAGTGCTCCCAAATAAAGCAACAACAACAAAAATTGTTCTAAGCCAAACATCCACTAAGTGGTGGCAATGGAACCAATATTAAACTTTGGAATGAAGGTTTTTTAGCATTTGTTATAATAATAATAATATATAGATATATAAAAAAGAAGGTTGTTATCAAGGCATATTCTTGGCAGGATGTTGAATTTTTTTCGTTTTTTAATCTTTTTTTTCTACAAAAAAAAGCTTATAGGTTTAGTATGCTCTGTGTTTTGCATCCAAACTGGATTGAAAGGACAAAACTAGTTTGTCACTATTTGTGTGTGTTTGTGTGTGAAGGTTTGGAGGAGCTGGACAGGCTCCCCAGATTGTTTGTTGCTTTCTGGTGTCTTTTTTTCTCTCTAATGCTCTTTTGTCTCTTTTTTTTCTCTCAACACAGATGGAATGGCTGCTGTTGGTGCATATCACTTGTCTCCGAAGAACAACATGGAAAAAAATACAATAAACAACCCCCGAAACAACCAAAAAAAAAAATCCCCTTCTTCCAAGGTCTCTCTTTATAAAAATAGGTTTGTTCAGTTCGTGTGTCATTTGCCCTCTCACAAAACACTTTTTTTTTGCGGGTCTTTGTTTTGTTCAGCTCTCGGTGTATACAGAGATAAGATATATAAAAAAATACAGAAGAAGAGGATTCACTTTCTTCGCTCGTTCACTTACTTGCTCGGGGTGCGTGTGTATTTCTCCCCCCCATCCCAAACCCCTCCCCAGAACTTAATCATCAGAGATGGAGAGGCGGCTGAAGATGGGCAGGCGGCGGCCCGAGTCCAAGCTGGGCGACTCGGAGCCGCTGAGGGAGCCGGAGCTGAGGGAACCGCTCAGGTAACTCTCGCGGTCGGAGAGCGAGTCCGGGGGGCTGGGCGGCGCGTCGAACACGGGCGACTCGGAGAGGCGGCGGAGGGGCTGGAAACTGAAGGGCGGCGAGGCCGGAGGGGGCGGGGGAGGCGGCGGCGGCTGCTGGCACCGGTAATAGGCGGCAGCTGCCGCGGCTGCTGCAGCAGCAGCGGCGAAGTTGTGCGTGTGGAGAGCGAGCGGGGCGATGAGGCTGCCTAGCTCCTGGCCTGAGAAGGCGAAGGCGTTGTTGGCGCAGGGAGGAGAAAGCAGCTCCTCGCAGTACGACGAGGAGGAGGAGGAGGAAGGGGGCGGCGGCGTGCGGGACCCGCCGGGGCTCTCCAGCCGGGCGCGGGTCGCCGCTCGTCGGCGTTGTGGATGAAATGGCAGCGCGGTCCGTAAGGGCAGAAACCGATGGTGTGGAAGGTGCGGCACAGCTCGGTCTTGTACTTGGGGTGTCGAGTGAGGCTGCGCAGCTCGTGGAAGCCGTGGGCGAACTGGCACTTCTCGCCGTACTTGCAGGCCCCGCTCTCCTCGAAGGGGCGGCACAACTCCGTCTTGTAGCGAGTCGAGTTAATGGGGGCCCCGGACCCGCCGCTGCCGGAGCCGCCCCCTTTACCGGCCACGGCCACCGCCTGCTGCTGCTGGAGCTGCTGCATGAGGTGCTGGCTGCGCTCGCCGTTCTCGCTGAACGAGCGGTCCCGGAACTTGTTCTCCTTGTTGAGCAGGGCCGTGGGGCTGCTGCCGCCGCCGCTGGAGCCCGTCTCCTTCAGGCTGCCGAATGAAGACGAGGAGGAAGAGGAGGAAGAGGAGGAGCTGGAGGAAGAGCTGGAGCCGGTGGGGAACTTGGAGCCGCCGGCCAGAGCCGTCAGGTTGCTGGTGGAGTGCCGCCGCAGGAAACCCGGTGCGAAGGTAGAGCTGGGGGGAGTCACCGGGGTCCCCACAGCTTTCTTGTCCAGCATGGTGCTGAGGTTGGTCAGGGACTTCTCCGTCTGCCGGGGCGGGGGGAAGGAGGGAGGAAGGGGGGAAAGAGAAGAGGCTGTTGCAGGATGACCGCCAGCCCACCAACGCGTCTGACCCTCCGGGCTGAGGGTAGTATTAAGTACTCCCCAACCCAGCAGGTCACCGAAGCGATTCTGCTGCGGGGTCTGGGCGGGACCAAGCCCAGCGAAACCCCCGACAGGGTTTGTGCTGCGTCTGCAACTTTGTCAAAGTTCCTCCCGGGTAGCAACTTCGGACAGAACCCACCCCAGAACCGAACCAGAGCCCGCAGCAGGGGGTCCCGCACGGCTCCCCGGGGTGCGGGACGAACCTCGCTCCTCTCTTACCTTGCACAAGAAGTCGATGTCGTAGAAAGCGGATAAAAGCGTCGTCGACATTTCTAGATCCTGTAATGGTCGGAAATACAGGAAGGACCGAAAGATCCCGCTCTCCTCGGAGGGTTTGGAAAAGCCACGACTAGATAGGGAAGGGGCCGTTTAGCTTGAGATCCGAAATGGTCCCGTCTCCTTCCCAACGAGGCAGACGGGCGGGACGACGGCTGCACAGCAGCGGGCGAACTGCGGGAACTCCGCGCTGCCCCCCGCGCTGCCCCGATATAAACGCCGCGCGCCGCCGCCGCCTGCGGGGCGGGATCCAACTCCGACCGCCCCGTCGCACATTCGCCCCGCCCCGTCCGAAGCTCAGAGAGCAGCAGTTGCCACCTCCTCCCGCTTCCCACCCCGCACCCACGGGCGCCTTTTTTTTCAGCTCGCCCCACCGAAAATAAAACTTTTGCCACGTAAATTGGTTCTCAAACAAAAGGTCGGACCCACGCTGCCACGGTACGAACGGCGGGGCCCCGCAACTTCTCCCCTCCTCCCTCCCGGTTCTGGTTTTTGTGGTGGTGTGAATTTGTCTTTTGCTATTTTCGCCCGTTTTTTTATTCGCGGGGCTCTGTCCCCGGGTCGGGACGCATAAAGCAAAACACCGACACGACATGGGGAAAGGTGGAGGCGGCAACGGCTCCCTCCCCCGTGCGGGGACAAATGGGAAAATGGCCGGACGTGTCAGCTTTTATTGGTGCTAAAGCCAGCAGAGGCGTTTGATCCTTATTTGAGCATTCCAAAGGCTCTGGAAAGCCGAGGGTGTAGCCTTGAGCTCTCAGCAGGAGCCCTGCGCTGTGAAAACGCGTTTGCAAAGGAACTGGAGTCTGGAGGGAGTTGCTAGAGTTGCGGCTTCATACTGACACCCCCCCTCCATGGCCGTCTGGTTCCTCCCCAGCGCAGGGAGCAGGCGGGACCCAGGAGAAAAGTTGGGGCTGAGCATAGGAACAGCGAGAGGATAAACTCTCCAGGAATTCACCCACAGCTCGCTGCAGTCTACTGAGCTCCAGCCCAACGGCAGCTCCTCTACCAGCCCCGCTCCCAGCCCGTCTCCGTTTCCAGTCTGACCCACGCTGGGCGGGGCTGGGCCGGGCCGGGCCGGGCTAGAGCTTCGACGCGGCTGTGCGCGGCTCTGACACCCCCTGGTGCCCGCCTGGGCCGACAGCCGGGACTGGTTTCCTCGGAGGTCTTCCCAAAGGGAAGTTCAGATCCGCTTTCCTGTCCTTCCGCCAGCCTCTGACCCCAGAATGCGGGCCGACACCGGTGACTTTACAACGAGTCCACAACTTCCTATCGCGCAGTGTCTTTGCTATCCTACTGGTACTGACCCGAGACCAAACTCCTCTGTGATGGAAACATCCCCTTGTGAGGACACCCTGCCCACGAGCAAACCAAATCAACAGTATCTGGTGAATCACACCCTCATCACTTGGAGAAATACTCTGATAAAACTGACTTTGATCTCACACACAACAGCAGATAAAGAGCTCCAGCATGACATTCTGCTAACCTGCTTCTGCGGTTTCTGCTGAGGGTTTAAAGGTTCTTTGCTGGGTGGTTACAGAATAACTTGAGTCACCAGCGGTGTGTGGTGAAATGTATGTGTGCCGATATAATTTTTTATTTGCTCTCTATAAACTCGGGCAGGATGACAAGAAGTTTTCAGCTGTGTTTTAAAACCATGATAAGGGAGACCCCACATTTCCAGCAATTTGGGTTAATGATTAATCAGGCACTCAGGGCTTCACAAAGTTAGCGAAGGTTTATGGCCTGTTACCCGTCTTCATTTACCTATTTGTTGCATTTTAAATTATACAAAAAACAAATAAATACAGTTACTAAATAGTCTTACGCAAACTGTGAGTGACATCAGAAAGCCACAGTGTAACCTGGGTACTATACAAAGTTCTGATGGTTTTCTACTATAAAACCTGTTTCCACACCAGTTCAAACTGGTTGGAAAGGTGTGGCAAACCCAGCAGCTGTTAGTTAATTGTACAGGAATTGGCTATTTTTAAGATCAGCTTTCAGACACTGTCTGGGCTGTTCTTTCCCATCAAAACAGATGCAAACAAATGTAGAGAGGAAGGGTCTGGGGGGACTTTATAGCAGCCATCCAGCACCTGAAGGGGCTATAGGAAAGGTGGAGAGGGACTTGTTACAAGGGCATCTAGTGATAGGACAAGGGGATGGTTTCACGCTAGAAGTCAAGAAATTTAAGTTAGATTTTATGAAGAAATTTCTACTTATGAGGGTGCTGAGGCCCTGGAACAGGTTGCCCAGGGAGGTTGTGGCTGCTCCATCCCTGGAAGTGTTCAAAGCCAGGCTGGATGGGGCTCTGGGTAAACTGGTCTGGCAGGGGATTTACACTGGATGATCTCTCAGGTCCCTTCCAACCTACACCATTTAGTGTTGTTTTGCCTACCTCATTAAGCTGGAGGTTGTCATTCCATTTCCGATTCTGACACTGCCCTTTCTCCTCATGACGCCTCACATTCCATTATAACTCTAAATCCTGGAAAAGTATTCAAAACTTTTCTTCCTAAATTATTATTTCTTTAGTAGCAGCTTCATTTTCTGCAGTTTTCAGATGTCCACTGAACTCACAGTTTGGAAATTTACAGGACTAAGAGCATATCCTACTTAAGGTAGGGAAGCCAGGAGCCATCAGGCCTCTGGATACTGCAAAGGTTCCTTATTAAAGCAGGCACTGGTGAGGATTAAACGGACTTTGGTGAGGGTAAATCAGACCCTAGTAAGAGTAAAAAACTTATTTGGTGTGGGTAAAACAGACCTTGGTGAAGTTAATCCGGACTTTGGTGAGGTTAAATTAGACTTTAGCAAGGTGAATCCAGCCCCACCCGACGCGGCGATCCTGAGGGCGGGAGGTGGAGGGCAGCCCTCGCGCCGCCGCGTGCTGCGGTGTTACGGCGCCACCTGCTGGCCGCGACCCGCAACCGGACCCGATCAGTCTTCGCCGGCTCCCCTGCCCGTCATCAGATGCACGATGACGAGGGTACAACCGAGTTAATTCGCAACTCCCCGAGGAGTTCGTCGCGAATCGCCCTTTATTGGGCGTTACCAAGCAGACCCAAGTAACAACGTGGTTATGTCTGTGCTACAGCCAGACCTGAAGTCACGGCTCTCAGCACATCATCACATCTCTTAAATGAGTATCTATTTTCGGGGTTTTAGGGTCTCCTTTCCATATCAAGCCCTTTCATATTAAAAAATACCCTTGCGAAGCACAACAAACATTTCTGGGTTTCAGGCACCTGACTCACCTGAGCACCAGCATCTCCCAAATGCCATCTCAGTTTAGTCATCACCATTCTACATCTTGAAGAGTTACCAAAAAACCAAATAAAAATCACCTAAATCAACTTTTTCTTGGTATTAAAACACAAGAGGTTAAAATGCAGGATAAAACATCACTCAGTTACAGGTGGCCGGCATCTGGGTGAATGGGCAATATTAGGTTCAGCTGTAATAAACCATGCTCAGCTGAATGGACTTGGCAAATGCTTTATAAGAAACAGTGTCCCATGGGCCATCTGACCAAAAAAGATAAAACAAATTCAACAGACTCATATTTTGTTGCTTTCTGCAGTTTCACCACAATCATAACAGCAATCCAGCAAGCCCTTATTCCTTGAACACCATCAGAATCCAGTCTGCCTGCCCATCCAGTAACATCTGCGCAGCTCCCTCAGGAGGAACATTTAGCTATCTACTGCTGAGGATGTTCCTTTTTGCAAGTCTCATCAAACTTGAGCAGATTTAATATTTTAAGGCAGACTGATATTCTCTCGTTCTGAATAGCCAACCTGGTGAATTCTGCAGTTCTGGAAAATTCTGAAGTTGGAGGTAGCGCGCTAATAAGGTGTCCAACGAGCTGGGCTTGGTCCAGTGCTGTTCTCCATAGCTGCTGGAGTTCTCCGTGATCTGGTGAAGTTAGATGAGTCACTGACAGAAGCTGTACAAGGTGCTTACTGAGTTGCCTGACATGAGTCAACCTCTCTGCCCAAAAATTAACTTCTCCTTTATCAAACAGGTAATCATCTTCTTCCTTAAAGAACAGAAAACCAACAGTGATTATAGAAAGTTACTTGAGAATAACAAGAAAATGATAAAACATCTAAGAGAAGATGTAGAATGGCTTCTTTATATTAAATAAAGGTAAGCATCCATATGCATCATTTTTCAAAGGTTAGAGAAAACACAGTAAAAAATAAAAAGTTCCTACTTTGCCAAAGAAAGTTTACCTTCAAAAATCAGGCAGTTACAGTAAAACTCTTGGGAAACGGTGGAAGTAAATAGTAGTTCTAATCCTTAACATGTGCTTGCATTCCCCTGTGAAACTGTCTTATATTTCACAAAGACCTCTCTGTAGCCAGTATGGTAATTTGCTCTATCACGGAGCTTTTGGAGTGGATTAAATGAAAAAAGGAAAACTCTATGTGTCGGTGAAACATCAGAAGGGTGTACTGAAACAACAGGCTTAAGGAAAAGGTTCCTAATGTATTTCATGGGTCATATTAATTGTCCACAAATTCCTCAAAGATGCAGCCGCCGCAGCTCCTGCTCCTTCCGGTTTACCTTCCAGCGTTATGTTGATTTTTACAGCCTTTCCCAGACAAAGAGAACTCAGAGTATTGTAACAGCATTAGGTTTTACAGAGCTGGCATGGCACAGCTGGCTAGACATTACATAAATGAAGACAATTGATGCAAAGGAGGCTGTTTCCTGTGCTCTATACACAGGAAGTGGCACCAATTTCCCAAATCAATAAATGACATTTCTGGAGAAGCTCATGATTGGTAAAACACGGTTCTTGAATGCCAAATGTGCCTGGCACCCACAGTAGCCCTCTGAATTGGAGGCAAGGCATCATCTTCATTGACGTAGAATGTGATTGTTCTCAGAATGTTTTTATCAACAAATTGTTAAGAAACTATTTCAATGTTTGTTTATTGGTTTCTAATTTTATGCTGTTACTGCTATCAAACAGACACCAAACTCTATTTTTATTCTAAATACTGTCCATGAGGTTTTTTAAAATTGTGAATCAATTAATACTGGCGTAGCGACAATGAGGCATGATCAAAAGCCTCATTCCATTCCTACCGCAAGACATGGTAATCCCAACAAGATGTAACAACCAGTTGTTAAAATTACCTGGGCTGAAGCCTCCAGGTCTCTTTCCAGACCACTGTCTCCCAGCAGCCACTCCAGCAAGATGGGCACACCAGCGTGGATCTCGCCCCACCACAGCAGCAGCTCGCATACCATGCCAAATGCTATATCCAAAGCCATTGGAGCATTCACCACCCTAAGCACAAACTCTGTTGAGAGAATCATTAATATGTGAAAATGTACAGGAAGACTAAGAACGTTTTCAAATAAAACCAACACAATTCAGGTGCTGAATTTACACAAACACATTTGAAATGATGAATTACATCGCAAATAGGTCAGAGGAATGTTTACTTCTGTGATGCTCTGGGCCTTATCTCAATTCCAAAACAATACACGAAGCAAATGAAAATGCTGATGCTTAGGGTTTTTTTTCCTGCCCATGCAGACACTCATTAATTTTGGTGTAAACATACAAATATGTCTGCTAGAAACATCTCCAAAAGCAGTCCTGAAAAAGCACCCCAAAATCATACTAACGTTACCATGTGGGAAGAGGACCAGAGAAGAGCTCATGAACAAAACCCCTGTAAAATGCCTATTACTGCAAAATGGATTTTGGCAAAACTCCTTCTTGTCTGTCATCCCCAGCAAACGAACAACTGTTCACTGAGTGGTCTGTCCTCGAAGCAGTGAGACTGTAAGGCCATGGCATTCTTGAAGGCTGTCAACAACACAGCAGCCCGAGTTACTTGGTAGAAGTCCACGCAGACGCGGAAGACAGACTTTACTTTTTGTGTCTGAGCACACTGCAGTGTTTCTGATGAAGGAAAACCATTCTTGACATCAAAGAGGCTCAGTAGTGCAGCTGAGACCTGTCCTTCACAACCCATGGGCCTCTATTTGCTGACACCTCCTGCGGCCTCACGCCAGCTGCAGGTTTTCTATAGTACGTTGTCACAGCGGAGAAACGTTCAGTAAACCACCAGGTTCAGGCAAACACACGCGTCAGTGAGCAAGGAAGTGCAGGAAACAGCCATGGGCAACAGACCAACAGGAAGATGGGTACATGGGTTTGTGAGACCAGGCAATGTATCAAGGACATTGGGGAGGATGAATTAGTAGCTGAGCCCATGAGAACAAAGGATCTTAATAAGGAAGGGAGTAAAGGAGAAAGAACAGATGGTTCCTTCTTTATCTTGGAGTTAGATGAGGGTAAATGGAAATCTCCTCAAACAAGCGACAGGAAGGCAGGCAGTCAATCTCTTCGTGATACTAATAATGTCACATTTCTCTGCTAGACAGAAAAATCAAATGTGTTTTCTTCATGTCAGGAAGCTCTTCTGAATCATGATGGTCCTATGGAGTTTTACAGGTGAGCACTGACTGCCTGCAATTGTCAATACTTATAGTGACATACACTGTGACCTCTAATTCTGTTAGTATGCAAATATCCTAAAAACTGCCAAGAGGTAGCAGTAAAGCTGAGGTTCTGCTCTGACTGAACTTGCTGGTTAGCAGTAATTCAATAGCATGACAAAGACGAAAAGGGAATTTTGCGTTCACTGAACATGGCAACCTTGTATGGAATCCTTGTGTCACAACAAAGGAGATGGGAAGATTGGTTTGTTGGGGTTCTTTTCTGAAGAGAAAAATACACAAGAAAAATGTGTATAGGAGGTCTAACACACAGGAAAAACATGAAGAACCTCAACACTGTACTAAACCTAAAAGATGCCCTTCACCCTTCCAAGAACTGCAGAGACAATTTAACTGATCAACCACATTCATGTAGCTTCTCTGATATTGAGGCCAGAGGAAAACAAAGCAATGTCACTTTGATAATGCTGAAACTTAAAAACCCAAACTTGTAGAGTTTGGGTAAGAGTCTGCCTATTCACAGAATCACAGAACATTACGGATTGGAAAGAACCGTGAAAGATCTTCTAGTCCAATCCCCCTGACACAGCAGGATGACCTAGACTAAGTCACACAGGAACATATCCAGGTAGGTTTTAAACATGTCCAGAGAAGGAGACTCCACAACCTCCCTGGGCAGCCTGTTCCAGTGCTCCGTCACCCTCACCATGAAGAAGTTCCTTCTGCTATTTATATGGAATCTCCTTTGTTCCAGCTTACACCCATTGCCCCCTGTCCAATCACTAGAAGACACTGAGAAGAGCCTGGCTCCATCCTCCCGACACCCACCTTTGATGTATTCATAGACTTTAATGAGGTCACCGCTCAGTCTCCTCTTCTCCAAACTAAAAGACCCAGCTCCCTCAGCCTCTCCTCATAAGGGAGGTGCTCCTTTATCATCCTCGTTGCTCTATGCTGGACTCCCTCCAGCAGCTCTGTGTCCTTCTTGAACTGAGGGGCCCAGAACTGGACACAATACTCCAGATGTGGTCTCATTGTGGGTTTTATGGTTAAGAAGACAGCACTGTGGCCTCCTGGTAGCTGAGGTCTTGACACAGATTCAATAACAGATCACACTCTGGCAGATAAGAAGTATTTTTGCTTCTACCATCCCATCCCCTTGCAGAACCATCATGAATGGCTGCATGGTTTCTGAAACCATTTCCCCAGCTGTCGTTTTTACAGAGCCCCTTGATATGAACTGACTGATACCAGTTCACATAAATTTGATGTTAGAATAGTTTGAAATTGGATTTGGGGACTGCTATTGCCACAAGGACAACAAAGAGCTGGAGCAAGTGTCCAAACAAGGTGTAAACTTGGGTACACAGAAAAACAACAAGCAAAGTTAGAGTAACCTGTGACTGAAGAGGTAAACATGCTTTCAGAGGGGCAAGTGTTCTACTGGCAATGGCTGCTGTGAACATGTACAGAATTGTTTAAGATACCCACAGCAGGAGCAGCCTACTAAAAATAAACATACGTGTCTTTGTTGATCTCTTAACTGTTTACAAGGATCCTCCTCACATCACCCCTTGCCTGCAGAGCAGAGCTGATTTTCAAGAAGCCACATATTACAGGCAACGCCACGCTCATGACTCACGCTCTGACTTCACAAAGTGGGCTGAGCAAGCTGCAATTTTGCCAGAAGCAAAGAGGGCAGCTGGTTCTCCTCTCCCCACAGCCCCCTTGGGCCAAGGGCTCCCCATGCTTCCTTCCCCACAGCCAGCTCAGGAACTCTTCTCATCCTGGGGCAAACAAATGCTCCCATGCGCAGAAGATTAACTTGGCACACAACTGGGCATTTGGGTTCTTCCTGCCAGCTGAGCTGTCTCCCCTGCCGTCAGAACTGGAAAGGCTAGGAGCAAGGGAAGGGAAGATCACAGGGCAACGGGGGCAAGCAATTGAGGCTGCAGGGCGAGCAAGGGCTCCCTGTTCAGCAAGCTGTTACTCAGGTCACCTCTAATCCGAAACTTCCCATATAAACAAAATGCTGACAGAGGCAATGCAGAGGAGTGGGTATAAATAGGCTTTTGTAATGCAAAGAACTATTTAAAGTAACCAAATAAAATAAATTCAGAAGATGGATGTTTTCAAAGCCACTCACAGCTGATCACTGGCCCAGGAACTAACCAGCACAAATCAAATCTGAGGATGCAGCTACTGCCTTGCATTGAAAACACAGCAGTGCTCTCACAGACCATCAACAGTGTGTTCAAATGATCAAATTTTAAATTTCTAAATCATGTTATAGGTTCCAACACGCAAAACCATCATGAGCAAGAGAAGCATCTTACTGGCATACCAAAAGATATTGTGTCTGTGCCTTCAACAAGTAGTTACAAGCAAAAGAATTAATGCTGCTCCTTGAAATGAAAAACAAAAGATAAGAATCAGATGCTGCATGGTTACTTTTTTTTCATTTTGAGGAACTGAATTTTCATAAAGGGAAAAGGGGTTAAGTACTGCAATGGTTTACTCTTTGTGGATGCACCCACATCAAAATTAGACCTCCCACATCCAAATTAATCTACTCCAAAAGCTTTGACGGTGCCAGATGTATTTCTTCTTGCAGCCTACTGCACATCCTCCAACTATACAACTGTTCTCTGTTAAAGCCTCACTGATGTTAATGGGGAAATGAAAGGAAATGTATTAAGTGCATATATATGGATTTTTAAGGACAATCATGAGAAAATATAGCCAAAATGGAAAAGCAGAACAGACTCCTCACCTACAAAAGAGTTTTGTAATTGTTCTTATACTGGAAATTGTTAATTAAAGTTCACTTTAAATCAAAGAGTGATTTTTGTTCGTGTATACTGTGTTGGTCAAACATAATGAGAAGCAGAACTGCAATGAGGCTCAGTGTAACAGTCCTAAGGGAAAGCTTCACCAAGTCAAACAGCACAGCAAGGCTGTCCTCAAGAAGGACATATAGGCTAAGTCTTCCAGCTGAAGCTACAGAAAATACTTTAGGAAGGCCAGCTACGCTCTACACTGGTAAAATGTTTCTTACATTTTTGCACTGGAAAGGTATTTTTACTTAAAATACTGTTTGTGTAGGCACTGCCTTCACAAAGCATTTAATGCCTTCAAATTTATAAAACAAAAAAATCCCACTGGCCCAATCCAAGAGCTTATGTAGAGCTGGTAAATAAGGTGAGGTTAGAAACTGAATTTCTTACATTGAAATCATATGTTCAAATGTCCTGCTTTGAGTTTGATTCTGCAACTCAGCAGCAAGGCAACATGTAGAAAAAGCCCAGAAGAAGAGCAGGAAATAGTAAAGCAGGAGCAAAGTAGTAGTAAAGCGTTCATACTACTCAGGCTTCACAAACAATGTTACAGTGGTATCATCCTGCTGGGTGCTGAATGAAGTAGGGCAATTGTGAAGTAAAACAAAATAAATTTTAAAAAAGAGAAATATAGAAATGGTGGCTGCAGTACGAGCATGGTGGGCAGATGGCTTTTGCGAGGGAGCTCCTTCACTGCACCATGTCAAGTCAAATTACAATCGTCAGACTTTCCACATTTAAATATGGCCCTTTATGTCAAATCTCATATATGAGGCGATTCCTTTTTATAGCATTTCATAAAATCAAAGGCCATTAGATCACCTTCTATCCTCTGGAGAAACCTCATCCTCTTGATGACGTACAACTCCTTCATCTGTTTCCCATTTCCCTTCCCAGCTCTGTTCCCTAAGCTGCACTTTTTTCAGGATGTTTGAAAAAGAGGCCCCTCCTGACATCATGCAAAACGATGTCAAAACACAACATTATTGCAAAACAAACTCATCAAGACTAATCTCTTAATAGGTGCAGTCTCTGGGTTGAGCTGCCTCAGTGATGCTGCTCTTCTCCATTGTGATTATGAACAGATCCCAGTTAATAATGCGCCTGATTGCAACGGAAATGTAGAGCTCAGGACTGAGTAGAATACTTCAAGTTTCTTCTTGAGCAAGAAAAAGCAAACAAACATTCATCATCTGCAAAAAATCCCAACACTCCCTGTGTAAACCCGAAGACCTCACTATTTTTCTTATAAAAGGTAAAAAGTATTACTCAGTTCACTGTTTAAAGCACTGTCAATGGAATGTGAGTATGTTTTTTAACTCTAATTACATATTTATTGGGAAAATGAAGATAAATCACTAGGACAAAATATATGACTGAAGACTCCTGGGGCTGGCATGTGCCAACTAGGGAACATTCTGCTTCACACTGATTATTACAGAGTGCGAGTGAAGTGTATGTTGGAGGAACACATGAGGTGGATTTATCTCTGCATCAGAGCTAGAATTTTACAGTAATACCTGGAGAACAGTAGTGAAAGGTTTGTTATGGGATAAAGGAACAAGGAAAGGCTGGGTAAGCAATATAGAGGACCCACAGTACTATATGCATTGGGCAGACCATTCCAACACGTAAAATATGCTTGTAAAGCAGCAGCAGAAAGGCAGGCTGTCTTTCCTGGCTGTGGAACTATAGCTGTGATCATCACAGCTTGCATAAGGAGCCCTGCATGCTGCTCGCAATTAAAACCCTGATAAGGAAAAAACCCTATTTAATAGATCATTTGTGCGAACCGTATTTAGCAGCGCTCTCAGACACCAGTGCTGAGTACATACAATTATTTTTCCTGTGTTCTTTCTTAATTTTCAAGGGTGTAACAACTCTTACCCTTACATAACAGCACTGTGTCATTAATAGAATTAACGAAGCCCTGTCAATAAGTAATCAGGAGCTGGTCTTTGAGGGATGAGCTGATTCTCATCCAGTCTGTTCACTCTCCACTTTAATTAGTGGCATTGTATTCTACAAAACAAATGGCTCCTTCACCCATGGGATGATCTAAGGTTGTGTAAGTGGGCTGAGAACAACTTTGTAAGGTGCTGAAACAAATTTGGAAATACAACTTAAATGTAACTGTAATTCTTACATAAATGTAATTCTTTAAAAAGAAGTAAGTAACATAGAGTCCTAACTGCAAAACCCACCAATCTGAACAAGCACCACATGCCCCAGTACCTTTTGCTGAAACAGTTAAATATTTCAATGCAATCTCCTTTCTTTAACTAAACACACTGAACTGAATTACTGCGTTTGTTGGTGGAATTTTCTTTTAAGACACAGATACAGGCATAAAAATGCTACGAATTTCTATAGCTGTATGATGCAACACTATTTTTTTGGTATTATAACCCCCATTCTAAATTCCTGTCTGTTGCTGCTGGACAAACTCTTCACTCTAAACTCTTCACTTTTGAATTACTAGAATTTGCACTCTTTTTGGATTACTAGAAAAGTTCCTAATAAACATACAGATAATAGGTGTTTAAGGTGATTTATATGCCATTGTTATCTTTGTTTCATAGTGCTTATTAAAAAAAGTGATGCCTGAAATGAAGTGACTATTAAATTGTTTTTATGGAAAGGGGCCTAAATCTTTTGTATGATATCAAAAAGGCTCATTATATATTCTTGACCAGTTCATTTTCTAAACCAATTCCTCAATATGCAAGAGCAGACATTTAAAGGGCAATATTCCAACAAAACTGTTTACTACACAAACATATTCTGATGTCCTGAATGTGCCTTGCACAAGACGCCACAAAAATGATAGAATCACAGAATCACAAAATGATTTATGCTGGAAGGGACCTCAGAGATCATCTAGTTCCAAGTCCCTGCCATGGGCAGTGACAGCTCTCACCAGACCAGGTTTGTGTCTCACATATTAATGCAGACAAAGAATCAGTTAGGTTTGAAAAGATCTTTAAGATCATAGAGTCCAACAATTAAACTCTGCATGTCCAGGGACTTCCCATCCACTGGGAAGAAACCACTCTGTTCTCTCTGCATTTAAGGTATAGCTTTGAACCTTTCTTATTCCAAATATTCCAGAATATTCTGAATAGGCAAGGAAGGAAGACACAATGGCTAAGTAACATGTGACTCTGAGTCATCCACCATCGTAAGAAGTGTTTCACGAATCACTTACATTTCCTATTATGTCTACAGAAAGAAGAAATGGCACACTGCCATGAAGAGTAAAACAATCTCAACTGAGTTGAGGTGCATGATCTGAGCCATTCTGTTTGACTGAGGAGTCAGCACCCCATCATGCCCGAATATTCAAAATGCTTTTCCCTCTGGCTTCAGCTGTATGTGCTCGGCACTCCTGTACACAGTGCCTCCAAAAGATCCAGCTAAGCACTCAGCAAACCAGTGACCTCATTTCCAAAGTGGGATTGAGGTGGCTTGCTCACCTCCACAAAACCACCTCTCTGGGAGAGGCAGTGAGAGAATGCCTATCACAGGAGCAACACTAAATGGCTTTGGCATGTCCCTTCTTGTGGTCCTGGGTTTTACTCAGTCTATCACTTCCAGTTTTGCAGCTGAAGCTGTGGTACTGGTGGAGATGAAGTTTGCTATATGGTATGTTCCTGGTTCACTGTCAGAGCAAATCTGTCCTGTCCACTGAATTATAAAAGCAAGCCTGTAAAACCCCCCAAATAGTGACAGCATGGATTATCCTTGCTTCTTAATATACTCAGCACAACAAGGGTGTTTCTCTTTTACCTCCTTGGTCCATTCTGCTTCTTTCCTTCATTCTTCCTTTATTGCACTCAGCTCAGTCTCCCTCTTGCCATGACTTTCTTCTCCTCTGTGCTTCCTCACACTGGCAAGAGCAAGTCTCCTCCCCATACCAGGCTGACCATCTCCTCCCATTCGCTTACTTTCACTAGTTCTGACTGAATTTTTCTGATTTACCTTTTTCCCCTTCTCAAGAGAAGTGATTCTTCTGACCACCAAAAGCAGAAAACTTTTAATTTCAAGTGCCTGAATGCAGCCCAGTAGTCTCACTGGCAGCACAGGAAAGCACTGTAGGTACTGAGAAACATAATATGCTTAGTGAACTCTAAAATCTTTGGAGGTTTGAGCTTTTAGGCTCCTTTCAGTCCTACTGAGTGTTATATATAACATTTTATAGTAGTATTTCTGAGCCAAATTTGTTCATATATTACTAAGAATATCTTTCTCCAAAACATGTTGTGCTGTTACACAACAGCATTGAAAGGCCTTAATTGTTTTTCATTGCCTGTATAAAGATTTTCCCTTAATGTCCTATGCAGAATCTTGTCTACTGTAATTAAAAAAAAAGCTGAAAAAATTAATTGTATGGAAAAAATTTGGTAGCAACCAATAAAGACTAACTGAAGTACCTGAAAATCAGCATTTTATAATTAGAAGGGTTAGGCAACCCTAACAACAGATCATCAACCCTCCTTGTTTACACAATTAATTTAATTTACAAAGCAAAAGATATGGAGACAGAAAAGCACAGCAAGTTTAGGGAGGTCAATTCAAGGTGTGTTGAAAAGGTGCAAGAAACACACTGCATGAGATGGAAAAGCAGGAAAAGAGAGGAGGGGAGCGGCCAGCGCACAGAAGTAACAGCTCTGGGATACTTTATTTGCTCAAGAATAATCTTGATCTACCTCTCTCTAGACCAGGTTGACCACAGCGCCATCTCACCCGGCCTCTTCCATGTGCATGTTTCAAATTTGTCTCAGGAAAATCCGTATTCTACTTCACCTTCCCATGGCTGGCACTAGTCAAACCTTCACCACTAACTGAAATTTCGGTAAAATAATGCAATTTCCTGAATTTACCTTTACTCTGCGACAGGTTTCCACAGACAATCAAGCCAAGAATTACAACACATTGCAAAGAAGGCACTAAGAAGCATGATCGTGTCTCATTCAACTCATCTACACAACACACTGGAGCAGGAAATCTATACTGGGAACATTTGCTCTGAGACACCCTTGACTTCATCATCACAATTTATATGAGATAGTGGCAAGTCCCTATGGGATGATCATGCAGGGTATTGCAATCTGGTGATTTACTTCACTAATATAAATTTGGAAAATTTAAATGAAGGAGGAAAAATATTTGGAAATGCAATTCTTTGTTGTATTTCTTAATTCCTTAATTTCCTTACTGAAACAAGGGCGTTTCAGTGAGCAAACACATTTTAAAGAAATCAATGTATCTTCTGCTGTTCATAGCAAAAGTAGGTTAATTGAGCACCAAACCGTAAAAATCTAGTCTTGAGGTTCTAGTATTGAAATACACAATCTACAGATTCAGGAACTAGGGAAAGTTGGTTTAGTTTGGGTAGGAATCAACAGCACAGAGAAGTCTACAAAGAGTAATCACAGTCTTCAACACAAAGATGGAATCAGCCGGTGTGTGTCTGCACATGGGGGAAAAGTAAAAGGGTAATTAACAGGGTACATGTAGAACTGAATTGGGTTTATTAGTCCTGGTAACAAGATATTGTAAGTCAAACCCCCGCTGCGATCAAGCCAAGTGCGTAAGTTAATCAAGACCTTCACTAAAGTATTTCTGTTAACACTTTCATCTTCCCAGTGGGAATTATTTCAAAACCAGGTTTCCACTGCTGGCACGACAAGGTGATCATTAACACAGCACAGAGCACACAAAGAATGAAAACTAAGTGGAAGTGCCGTAAAGAATTCTGCTTCTCATGGTGATTTCACCAGTTGTGTGCTAAATCTAACAAATCAAAAGCCCACTAGAAAAAGTCTGTTTCTCAAAATTTAAATTTCTGTGTTTCCTGAGGATGTTTAACTTGACTTTCTCATAGCAAGATAAATCAATTTGTTCAACCAAGCCAGTCCCGAGTTCTCATTGTAAGGGGCCATTTGGAATTGATTATAGGAAAAAAAACCCAGACATGGAGTTTTACACATCTCAGGTTCAGAACTAAGAGCCCTGTTGTGTCCCACAACTGCTTCCCACCCCACAGCAACACAGTAGGAGCTGAAGCAACCAAGTCAGTGGCTCAGGGAATCAGGTATTCAAAAAAGCCACCTTTCATACTTGCGTGCTCCTTTGACTCTGGCACAGGTAGGTACCATCATGGTCATTAAAAATGCTGAGTGCTGACTTATATGGAAACAAACTGGTCGGTGGTTTTAGATTCATTTGCAAAGGTGTTTATGTTTCCTCACTCCCACCCACACGCACACAAATGAAATGCTGTGTGCAAAAATTTGCTTGAAGAAGTGTCCCACCTCCTCATCCCTGGTAAAATACTTCTTAGTGCAAAGTGATGCTATGATAAACACCACAGGGCGACCACATCTGGAGTATTGTGTCCAGTTCTGGGCCTCTCAGTTCAAGAAGAACACAGACATGCTGGAGAGAGTCCAGCACACAGCAACAAAAATGGAGAAGGAAGTAGAACACCTCCCTTGCGAGGAAAGGCTGAGGGAGCAGGGTCTTTTTAGCTTTGAGAAGAGACATCAGGGGTGACCTCATTAATGTTTATAACTATGTGAAGGGTGGGTGTCAGGAGGATGGAGCCAGGCTCTTCTCAATGCCACCTAGTGATAGGACAAGGGGCAATGGAGGTTCCATATAAATATCAGAAGGAACTCCTTTACAGCGAGGGTGATGGAGCACTGGAACAGGCTGCCCAGGGGGGTTGTGGAGTCTTATTCTCTGGAGATGTTTAAAACCTGCCTGGATACGTTCCTGTGCCACTTGGTTTAGGTGATCCTGCTGTGTCAGGGGGATTGGACTAGATGATCTTTCGAGGTCCTTTCCAGTCCCTAACGTTCTGTGATTCTGTGAATAAGGTCTCCTCTCAGCCTTCTCATATGTTCCTCACACGGTTTGTTCTCCAGACTCTTCAAGTCTCCCTATTAAACAATCACCTTACCAATGCAACCTAAAATACCCCAATTACTTCCCAATCACATCTTCCAAAATTTTTTATAACCATTGGAGATATTTTTAGGGTATAGAACTAGAATATCAGATATAAAAGAAATATTATTATGAAGACTCCAAAATACAGCTATTAGCATCACACATGATACCACTGGGGTACTGAAATTGTCATTAATTGATTCTAGCAGAGAGACAAGAAGAATTCATTTACACTCCTAGGCCTCAATTCTTTCATCCTTGCAAGTGTCCTGTAATTGTTACCTTCTTAGAGCTATTAGACCAGACGTAAAAAAACCCCAAATTACAGTTTCTAGCCGCAGTAAGTATTTAATAATCTCTACCACGTGTCATCCTGCTTTCTGGAGCAAACTTCTGCAATGTGAGGTCACCCCAGGCATCAGGTAGTCCCAAACAGCACAGGTATTTACTGTGTGCAGGTACTTTATTTAGTTTGCCAGAACTTAGATGGTCATCATTAGGATGTACAGAGGGAGCTAAATGTGCACTCTGTGCATAAGGAACTATTCATCATGAAAAGCATGCAAGGGAGAAAAAGTTGCATCCAGTACTGTGGTCCTGTAGGCAGGAGGCTGAACAAGCAACAATGTAAGGAGAACATTGACCTTTTTTGCTGCAAACCCTATTCCGCTTACAATCCTACAGCTAAAGACAGTGTAAGTACATTACTGGTGATGGTACCTTCCAGGGCTTTCCAGCAACATTCAGAGCACTTCAAGGAACAGAGTATTCTAGGCAGCGCTTCCACCACCTCCCTCTCTAGGAGGCATTTTGGAGGATCCCCAGGTTTGACTTTTCCTCCTATCCTCAACAGACATGCCTTATCTAACATCACCAAAAGGATGTCAGCACCTTGTGGTGTCTCTGAAGACGAAGTCCTGCACTGCAGTGGAACAGAACACAACAAACTGCCTTCATCACTGTGCACTGAGGCTGCTGGAAGCATCGATCAGATCATGGGCCATTACACAGGCACAGGCTCCTTCCACAATCTCCTGAATGTAAATTTAATTTGTAGTAAATTGTCTTGTTCTGCCGCAGCAGCAGCTTTGCATTGCTGGGATTTCTTTTCTGCTTTTGATTGCATTGTGTCTTTATCATACTCACTTCTGCCTCTGCCTGGATGGGTCTTGTCTATGGGCCTTTTCTGCACCCCACTGCCTAAAGGCCATTTGGATAGGTGCCACCTTCCATTTAAATCCCTCCACTGAGCTCAAGGGACCCCTCTTCCACAGCAGGCTTAGAAATCCCATTCTGTTCTGTGAGCTGCACATGCAGTTAGCACAATGCAGTTATCAAGAAGATTGTCAAGGCAGCAAAAATTCTGGAGCTGATCCCAGAAGAAAATTTCATTAGCTTTCCTTCTACTTACACAAGGAAGATAAACAAATTCTGGCTAATGTGATTAGCAGTCTTCCATCAGTAAACCCAGATGATGCTGTGAGAACTTCTGGATCTTTCCCAAGCACCTGTGGCACATCACAAGATCTGAGCAGGATATTTTTTTGACCAAAAGATTCTGACAACAAAATTGTACAATACTATCTGAATATGAACATCATGGATGACAATAAATACTTGCTAAATGCTCTTTCTAATTTGCTTTTTTTCCCTACCCAGCAGGAAGAATCTAATTCTGATCCAACAGTAGGAAGCTCTTAACTTTCCACACCATGACAGTTTATGTCCCGTATCTAGAGTGAAGATTTTCCATCTCTTGTATGCAGCCATAACCAGTTCCCTCCACCTCCCCACCAGTTAGTGTGAGAGCTTTCAGAGAGCAGTTCTGGCACAGCTCTTTCTACAGACAACTTCTGACTTTGTGTCTTTGCAACTCTGCCATCGAATCTCTAAAAAGAGAAGAAATCCAGATCTCGGCAGAGAGAAGAAAACACAGAAATTTGACTTTAAGAAAAGGAAATTCATCGTCTATGCTCCTGCCAGAGACTCCAGTACATGTATCCTCAAACCAGTTTGTATGCATGCAGTTCCCCAGTTTATGTTCAGGTAATTATCACTTACCCCACAAAGCCAGGCAGCTGCCAGAACTGGTTTAAGAGCCACAACTGAAGAAGCTGTTCGGGGCTTTCTAGGTCTATTAGCCTAATCTGACCATCAGAGCAAGTCAACCAGAGCATGAGAAGAGCTGAAGCCTACACATTAATCTTTGTCCAGGATCACAGGACCAATGGCAGATGCAGGGAAGAAAAGCTCCTTTGGCTACGGCCAAGATTTGCACTTACTTTAGGGGATGCTCCTACCCATGCAGCTGAACACAGCAGTACGTTAAGCAGTTTAGTTCTGCACAGCCTTTATTCTGAGCTGCTCCACTAGCAATTGGAGTCGATTAAAAATATGAGTTACTTGTCCTGAAATACTTTGTGGATCAGTTGGAAAGGACACACAGGGTACAAGTTTTGAGACCATGCCAGCCACTCATGATTTGCTGGTATCACCTGTGGTGCAATGAAAGCCAGACCCTCATTCTGAATCAACACCACACAGAGTACCTCATCTCTTGTCTCTGGTTCAAGTGATTTAGTAGATCTTCTCAGGGCGCAGATCAATGAAAACTGCACAGCCTTACAGTAGGAATGAGAAACAAACCTGAGTGGGATTTCTTCTTTCATCATCTCTTTCAAATGTTAATATAGTTAGTTCTGATATTGACTTCTGCTTTCCTACTTCTACTCAGGCTTATTAACACCATCTCTCAAAAAACCCCATGCAGGTAATTCTTCTTGCATGTACCCTCATGACAGAGACATCAACCTAGTCTCATGGGGAAGTTTATTTTAAATTTACCTTCCATATTCTTGAAAAAACCAAAGATGCAAGAAACAAGCAGCTTTGCTTTTTCTGAATGCCAAGGAGACACCATGGTTCACAAAGAAAAATGTGTCTAGAAAGGAATTCAAAGTCATCCTGAAAATGTTTTAGTTCTTTAGTTAAATTTTATTTCTGAAAGGCTCCTACATGCATTTGGTCCAGCATGGCTGAGGTACTATGAGGCTGCTACAGGTCAGCATCCACCAGTGATGACTTCCACAGGAATCTCAACCCCATCTGCTCTGTAGACCAGTGCCACTCCCATCTCCATATGATACCATTATTTTCCCCTAAATGTATCAGAAAGTTCCTGAAGGCCTAAATTCTATTTGAGAAGAACATTTAACATTGCTGCTGGGGGAAGTGAAAGTGCGGTGGTGGGTCCGTGCTTTTTGGACGACGAACCGCGATTGCGCACTGCGTGCATACATGGCTACGTGAGTGGTGACGTTTGGAGGCAGGCTGTTTTACCGGTAACAGCTCGGCAGCAGAGGAAGACCAGGCTTCGGTCACACCTGGTGGAGGTGGGAACCCAAACAGAGACCCCCAAAAAGATGAGGTTGTGCAGGTGATGGGCTGTCAAGAATGCAGAGCCTTCTTTCACCTTCCTGGCTGCGTTTGGTGTAAGCAGGTAGATTATTTGCTTGACCGGGTGGCACAACTCCAACATGAGGTTGAAAGGCTACAGGCTGAACTAGGAAGGCTCAGGAGAACTGGTGAAGTTGAAACCGATGAAGACAGGTGGAGTTGGACTCAGCAGTCTGGACAACGGATAAACAAGAGTCAGATTCAGGAGGGGCCTGTATCCTATGGTTCTCAGGGGGTGGATGGGAGCCCAAGTAAAATGGATGGCTGGAGCCAAGTGCAGGGCAACGGCAGAAGGCGGGTGCCACCCTTGCCTGGCGCTCCTCCCCAGTTGACACTGAGTAATAGAGATGAGCCCCTATTGCAAAGCAGCAAATCTCATAAGGATATAAAGGATAGAGAACCCACACTGAAGATCCAGGCAAAGTCTTATAAATCCAGGAAGGCTTCTAGCGCTACAACGACCTCCTCTACAAAGAAGACAAAGGTCCTAGTTATTGGGGACTCGCTCCTGAAAGGGACTGAGGTCCCAATATGCAGAGCTGACCCCCACCATAGGGAAGTCTGCAGTTCACTGGGAGCCCGAAT